>OY755044.1:65604236-66204236 GCA_963576565.1 Aspidapion aeneum | reverse complement strand
TATTTTCTACTTTACAATTTGGTAAGATGGGCGTCGCAACCTGTCTAGGAGAAGGAAACCTTTAAAATTAAACCCGGTTATTTCCGTTAGGCGCAAGTACGGTCCAACCTGAAATGAGCGGCATTTCTTCTGATCTCAATACACCCAAGTCAAGGAGGGCCGTGCTGATGGCTGATCGTCACTGGGGTGTCAAAAAATGCGATGTCTCGAAAATGTTCATAAAATGCAAGGTAGTACTGTTGACTATGCTGTGATTTACTTGGGACCTAACCTTTTTGCTCCTGGTCAAGCTTATATGTCGCCTTGAGCCGTATCAAATCGTTGGACGACCTTCTCATCGAAGACTTAGATATTTCAAAATTGACAGGAAAGACTCCCTGCAATATCGATGCGCTAGCTGAAATGCATAGACTATCTAATCACAAATCTAAAAATTAAAAAATAAATGTAGAAAAAGAAACTTTTTTAAAACAAGCTTTTATAAAATGGACTAAAAAGATTAAATAATTTTTTGAGTGTTCTGATATCATAATAATAAAAGAGATGGTCGCATTTGGTGGATCGTCCACAACCGATGATGGGCCGACTCTTCTTTTTCAATGTGACAAAATAAATCGACACACTGCCGGTCGCGGATGATCTGCCTAATACAAAGCAGGCAGCTTGAGTAGGGTTGGGTTGGGTTGGGTTAAATTGTCTACCCGTACATTTCTCTGCTATAATATAATGAATTTGGATTTTCACTAAACTTCGAGTTAACAAGGTCAAAACAAAAACGGATAAATTTCCTTTAATATGCACATCGATTTTATTATTATGATATCAGAACACTCCAAAAATTATTTTATGCTTTTTAGTTCATTTTATAAAAGCTTGTTTTCAAAAAGTTTTTTTTCTAAATTTATTTTTTCGTTTCATCTGCCTGCCTATTGTTTTTACTCTAACAGTTTCTTTTGTATTCGGTAGATGTCGTCACTTATGTCAAAAGTACACGGTATTGCAGGCAATATTTTATCATTTCTCGTATCAATATCATGTAAGCCTTGAAAACAGTTTTTTGTAAATATCTTAGAAACTAAAGCTTCTAAAAATGTTTTGGTTATAACACAAATTATTGAGAAAAATATGTTCTACTATTTTCTGACCGCATATTGATGCGATGCTCCGTTAAAAAGTTAGCATAATTTTAATTTTTAAACTGTCAATAAACTGCCATTAACATTAATAGATTTTGACCAAAATCTAATCATACGTTACAGTATCGAATACCTGCAAAATTTCATGAAAATCGGTTTAGCGATTTGGGAGCTATTGTGTTACGGACAGACATACACACACACAGACAGACGTCACGACGATATTGCTAAAATAGATCCAAATAGACTCAAATTACACAATTTTATGTCGAAAACAATACCTTCTCTAGCCATTGCTGCGCGGAATAGGATGGTAAAAAATCTAAACCGCTCCCCTCCCTTTAGAAAGTCTGGGACCGCGCCTGAGACCTATTTTCGAGAAAAACCCATACATGGTGAATGAAAAACATATAATATTTATGTCTTTCCATTTCGTGGACCGAACATGGGCATGATTCTCGACCCAGACAGATAAGAAATACCGCGTTGCTCTGTCCCATCAGTAATTTTACACCATTCTATTTCTTGTAGCACTTATAGCATTTTAGCTCAGAGTGAACAACATCGTATATTTTAAGGGCTCTATGCTAGAGTAAATGGGTGCTTTTAAAGTTTTGAGTGTTCATATGGAATATGGGCATGATTCCCAGAGACCGCGTCGGCCCATTCTATCAATAATATTTTTAACCCTTAACGGATTTCTGGTAAGTGGAGCTTTTTAGTTTAAAACGGCATTTCCAGTATCATAATATATTCCGATCACTGTTATTTAGAGTAGATGATTTTCGGGAATAGAATGTGGGCATGGTTCCAGGGCCAGTCAGATAAAAAATATCGCATTTCGTTATTCTATGAATAAATAACAGAAAATTTAATAGCTGTTACCCTTATTCTTACTAAGAATGACGGTAACATTCAAGGCAAAAAGATAGATTTTGGAACACTTAAGATAACACAAACGTTAATTTAGTAGTTTCACACTCCTTCAACTTTTTGTGTATCTATACTTGTTTTTTATTTTTATTAGATTTATGGCTTTTTACAAACCAAACTAATAAATTTTAGTAAAAAATTGAACTGCATTAAAAAAAAAGATTACAATGCTTACCTTAAAAAATAACGATAACATTACAGGACGGCCACCAAAAGTACCGGGCGCCGTTACTGTAAATAACAAAAAAGGAGCGAGAAGCTGCTAATGCGCAGACTCAGTAATAACGGTAACAAAGTGTAAAATACGCGACCCAAAATGTCCCTAATGTTTGTTGCGCCCTCCAATTTTCTTATGCTATTTAGAGCCGTTTCGCACGGATCATCATTTGTTGTTATATCGCGAGGAGGATATTAAGACCTGGACTTTGGATAACAATTTCCTAATGATTAAAAAAGTTATAATAAAAAAAGAAACATCCCACAGGATAAATTAATATAAGAAGATAAGAAGATACTAGAGGTATATCTGTGACTACTACGCTAAGCAGAATATACGGTAAAATAATAAGAAATAAAGTGGAAAGCGAATATAAAGACATGGAGGCAGAAGAACAAGCCGGTTTCAGGGCGGGTAGATCGACTTCTGATCATCTCTTTTGTATAACCCAAGTTTTTGAAAAGAAAATGACATACGGACAAGAGCTGCATCTGCTTTACGTCGATTTGCAGAAGGGGATAGTATACCACTAAATCTATACGCGTATTTTAAAGCAGAAATGTTTTTTTTTTATCAATGTGTAGCATACCGTTAGAAAGGTAATCAACTAAAGAAGTTTTTCAAAGAAAATGAAGTTCTCAATTGTCGATACTTTTTTTGATTTTTAATTTTGAAATTGATTTTCTTCCACAAAATCACTAATGTTCTTCAATAAAAAACCTCGTATGTCCCTCTGGTACATCAATTTTAACAAATCTATTAATTTGTTAAAGAAGCATAAGATTACAGAATTATAAAACAAAATGGTGCTTTTCCAGACATTAATAAAAAGCTTACGAGGGTTTAAAGGTGGGATTTTGGGTAATTTAAGAAAAAAAATTAAAAAATTCATATCTCTTTAGCCGTGACTCTTAGGACCCAAGTTCCAAGGTTGAAAAGGTAGCAAATGACCCCAACAATATCCCAAAAAATTTCGGTTCATGTGCCGAACACCCTGTATATAACATCATTGTAAAAAGTATTATTACATACGGCTCAGAAGTATGGCCAATCAAGGATAGAACAGAAAAAATGCTTTCCTCTACGGAGATGGACTATTGGAGAAGAGCAGCAGGGAAATCAAAAAGAGAAAGAGTTACAAATCAACGATTAAGAGAAATTATGACAGTGGGTGAACGTACTTTAGTGGATGATATAAGAACAAAACAACTGGTGTGGTACGGACATGTACAAAGAATGAATGATAAAAGACTACCTAAACAAATACTACAATGGAAACCAACTGGCCGAAGAAAACGAGGACGGCCAAGGAGAAGCTGGAGAGAAGGAATAGACAGTGAAATAAGAATAAGAGGCCTAGATGATGAATTATGAGCAAACAGAAACGAGTGGAGATTGGGTATCGGAAGACGTAGAACGTTGTGAAACCGATAAATATATATATAGATAAGAAGATATAATTAAATAAATTTTATCTTCTTAAGCGACGAAACCGAAAATTTAACATACTGGAGGGATAACCCATTAACTATTGGGGTCCATAAGCAGAGGCTATGGACGTCATTGTACCTAACCGAACAAGATTGGCAACAAATTTTGGCAGATAGCTGACTAGGTGTATGATATTGGTGCATAATGGGAAAGACAGAAGATATTTAGTTAAAGGTGCAACAGCTTTGCCAAAGAAACTAAAAACGAGGTGTCACAATAAATTTAAAAAAAACTAAACTCTGACAAGAGATTACTAACCAAAGACACATAAAACTAAAAAAAATTGTAAACAGAAAATTCAATAACAATAAAAATAAACCAGTGAAATATTCGCCTATAACGCTTTTTAAAAATAATGGCAAAGGCAAATTTTTATAATTTTTTTTTGCTTTAATTAAATCAATCAATAACTTACCCATGCTTGAAATAGACAATAAAGAAAATTTTGTGGTAAAATATTTTATGAAAATGAGAAGGGTCACGCAAAACAGAAAACGCCAAAACGCATTTTTTTTAGTTGTGCCACTATCAAAGCAAAGCAGGGATATATAGTTTTCTTGAACAATACTTAATGCCTAAATTAAATGTTCAAATTAACAGTCGCCACTATTCGGTCACCCGTAGCACAAAAAATATATTTTTATTCTAATTCACTCCCCTCCCCCATACCTGTAAAGTTATGTAAAAGTAACATTGCCCACTTCTAGAGGCGCTAGAGAGGAGTTTGGCAGACTAATAGGAAATATGATAAAACTATAGGAAAAAATTAAAAAACCCGAAAATGTTATTTTGCTTGCCTCTCCCATAAATGTAAAGTTATGTAAAATTAACATTGCCCACTTCCAGAACTGCTAGAGAGCTGAGCTTTGGAAGGCCGATAGAAACTATGATAAAACTATAAAAGAAAATTAAAAAACCGCAAATTTTAATTAACTTCCCTCCCCTATAAATGTTAAGTTAATTAAAAGTAACATTCTCCACTTCCAGATGCTCGAGATAGCTGAACTTTGGAAGACTGATAGGAACCATAATAAAACTATAGGAATAAATTTAAAAACCCCAAAATCGTAATTTACTTTTCTCCCCTATAAATGTAAAATTATGTAAAATTAACATTGCCTACTTCCAGGAACAATAGACAGCTGAGCTTTAAAAGGCTGATAGAAACTATGATAAAAAATAAAATAAGAAAATATAAAAAAAACCTCAAAATTTTGCATTGCAACAGTTTTGAACATTATTCCGCATATTTTAGTACTTTAAAACTTAAATATTATCCAAAACCTTTAAAAAAGGAGTGAAATCATAACAAAAACATTTTATGTAAAAAAAGCCAAGTACGCGAAAGTGGTATTCCGTAAAAATAATTGAGATAAAAGTAAAGCAAAGTTCTCCAATACAAATTTCAAAATAAAATGTTCTTACTAGTTTAAAAATGTTTTTCTAAACTTGGCTATTACGGCTACAAATGACTCTTAGGCACAGTGCTAAATTGAACATAAATAAGCTTGGCTGGAATAGCAAAGTTTAAAAAAACATTTCCAAACTAGTAAGAACCTTTCATTTTGAAATTTGTATTGGAGAACTTTGCTTTACTTTTATGTCATTTACTTGGCTTTTTTTACATGAAATGTTTTTGTTATGATTTAATTTACCAAGTAGACCTATTGTGCGATACATACTTTAGCTTTACAGCCAAGTTTGTTTACATGAAATGTTTTTGTTATGATTTCACTTCTTTTTTAAAGGAATTGGATAATACTTAATTTTTAAAGTAGTAAAATATGCGGAATATTGTTCAAACCTTGTGCAATGCCTTACTTAAATTTTTGGGGTTTTTTAATTTTTTTCCATGGTTTTATCGTAGTTCCTATCAGCTTTCCAAAGCTCAGCTATCGAGCGTTTTTGAAAGTGCACAATGTTACTTTTACATAACTTTACATGTATAGGGGAGGGAACAGCGGCGTAGCGTGCCCGAAAGGGCGGGGGGGAAGGGGGGGGCGACAGCTACAAAGGGCGCCTCTGAAAACTGATGAAAAATCTTGCGACCAAAAAAAAAGGTCATCATGTGTGAGGGGGCGGCCGAGAGGCTCCCACAAATCTTGCGACCAAAAAAAAAAAAACAAAAAGGTCGTCATGTCGTTAGTTTCCTTTGTTGGCGCCCACTCAATTGGCCGTTGCCGGTCCGACTTAATAAAGCTGAGGGCGCTTCGGCCACCAATGGGGCGCCACTACCCTCGGGGCGGGGGGGGGCGACGAACCCCCCGCGCCCCCCCACCCTACGCCGCTGGGAGGGAAATAAATTAAAATTGTCGTGTTTTCAAATTTTGTCCTATAGTTTTATCATAGTTCCTATTCCAATGCTCAGCTCTCTAGCGTTTCTGGAAGTGGGTAATGTTACTTTTACATAACTTTACATTTCTAGGGGAGGAGAGTAAATGAAAATATTGGACTTTTGAAATTTTCTCCCATGGTTTTATCATAATTCCAATGCTCAGCTCTCTAGCGTTTCTGGAAGTGGGCAATGTTAGTTTTATATTAATTTACATTTATAGGAGAGGGAAGTAAATTAAAATGTTGGTGTTTTTAAATTTTTTCATATAGTTTTATCATATTGTCTTTCAGTCTCTCTAGCGTTTCTGGAAGTGGGCAGTGTTACTTTTACATAACTTTACATTTATAGGGGAGGGAAGTAAATTAGAATTTTGGGGTCTTTTAATTTTTTTCTATAACTTTATCATAGTCACTATCGGTCTTCCAAAGCTCAGCTCTCTAGCATGTCTGGAAGTGGGCAATGTTACTTTTACTTAACTTTACATTTATAGGGGAGGGAAGTAAATTAGAATTTTGGGGCGGATTTTTTCCTATAGTTTTATCATAGTTCCTATCAGTCTGCCAAAGCTTAACTCTCTAGCATTTCTGGAAGTGGGCATTGCTACTTTTACATAAATTTAAATGTATAGGGGGGGGGGAGTAAATTAAAATTTTAGGATTTTTTGATTTTTTCCTATAGTTTTATCATAGTTCCTATCAGTCTGCCAAAGCTCAACTCTCTAGTATTTCTGGAAGTGGACGATGCTACTTTTACATAACTTTAAATGTATAGGGGAGGGGAGTAAATTAAAATTTTGGGGTTGTTTGATTTTTTCCAGGGGTTTGGTCATAATTTCTATCAGTCTGCCAAATTTCAGCTTTGTAGCATGTCTGGAAGTACAGTAGAATATTGATGATCTATACATGAGTGAGTGAGTGAGTGAGTCAGTGAGTGGCAATTTCGACGTTTTTTGAAATTTCGTAACTACTTTACTACTTTATGGAATTCCATGAAACTTGGAGGGATTGTTGACTCCATGGAGATCTACGACTGTGCAAAGTTTGAGATTCGTAGCTCATTCTGAAGGAGAGTTTTAGGTAGGTCAAATATCGGCTAAATTGTTTCAAGAAAAGATGGTTACGGCGCGCGAATTTGGCGAGGCACTGCCGTGCCCTCAGATTAGGTGCGATACTACCAGTCATAGTACCGTGGTCTCGTATTTATTTTGTGCTCTTGGTAAATGAACTTTCAACACTTTTAGAGATTTATGTATGTAACGTATGTAAATGCTTTTACCTAGGATAAATTTTGCATCAATTGTGGTAATGCGGGGCATTAACGGCGGGACTGTAACAACGGGAGCAAATGTAAAACAATGTGAATTATTGCCGGCACATAAATAACGACATCTTGTCTGTACATGAAACAACACCAAAAGATAAAGTACATTTAGCAACTACTTTTGCTATACTACGAGGGTTGTCGTTTAAGTTTTGCATATACAGCTGGAATAAAACAGTAGAGAGCTTCTAAAGACTTCTATTGTTTCTCGAAGTATTCTCCACGAAAATTAATGCATTTTTGCATGTGATCAAACCACATGTAATTCCAGTCGTTTGTTGGTACTGTTAAAATTGCATTCTATAGAAAAAAAGTATAGAAATTGTTTTGGACTTAGGTCAGGAATGTATGGAGGCGATGCCCAACGCAACAATTCAATATTTTGTTGAGGTTTGTTTTTCGAAGCTCGGCGATAATTTTCGGCAAACAAATGGTGATGTACCAATCGGCAGTAACAGTCCTTTGATCTTCTAGAGGAGCTGTTGCTACATGACCTGCTTTTCAGACAAATGTCGCGACCATCTTTTTGGATACCATTTGAAAACGGATGATTTTTGTTGGCTTTTCTTCATCTTGGAACATCCAAACAGACGACTAACGTTTATTTTCGGGTTCCTATGAGTAAATTCACCATTCACCACCAATGACAATGCTGTACACCTTGTTCAAGTTTTCTGCCTCAGAGCGGTCTAGAGCTTTTTTATCAATTAATCTTTCTGATCTTCGGTTAATAGATGCGGTATCCAGCGAGAAACTAATATTCTTACCTCTAATTCTTCCTGCAAAATATTTTGAATTGGGGTCTTTGTCGATCTTCCGTGATTAGCATGCGCAGAGCAACGATATTTTCCTGGGTGACAGTTGTTTTTGGTGCACCTGGCCTTGGATCGTCGGTAACGCTTGATTTCTCCACACCAACGAGAAGCTGAGATGTGGTGCGTCATTACCAGAACAGAAATCAACTCGACAAGGCATACTTCCTCCGAATGTTGTAAAAATGTGAAACCCCAAAATGATCTCGCTTTAATTCCATTATTTGATTGGTTAAAAAATTCACTGTAGCTATAAAACTATATGTATCGCACTGACGTTTTGAATTTGGGTAAGGTAAAGATCGAGGTTAAGTTTCAGTAATGACATTCGATCAGTGTCGCCCTCTATGTTCCCTCTATCTATGCAAAATATAAAAGACAGTCCTTGTATTAATAGGTATAGTGTATAATATTTTCCGAAAAAATTTCGCCACTCTGGTTGGGTGGTATTAATTTGGAAAAAAACTAATGTATCCTAACATTTTCTGTTCTTCTGAGCAACTGAGATACCCCCATCAATGCACATTTTGCCGCACGTGGCCTTAGTTCACATGTTTTTTGAAAGCACGAGTGTGGTGCAACACTTCCTTAAAAATATTTGCTATTGGTATTTATAATATTCAAAAACCGTTAGTTCTGCAAGAATGTCCCAAAAAAAACACAGCACATTCTTATAAAACCTAAATTTATAATTTTTACAAAAATAACTTTGTCCCGAAAATCGCATTTTATTTGCTATTAGTGCTAAATTTTAAATCTTAGACTTACTAAAAATAGCAAAGAAATTAAACGGATCCATGACGGATCTGATACCTTCCTAGCCCATGAGCGGATCTGGGTCAACTTCTCGGGGGGGGGGGGGGGGGGCTGTAATAATCGACGAAAAGATTATATAACATCTTTTTACCCGACTAGTCACGAAAACGTGTTTGATTATTTGTGATATATTTATTTTCCAAGGGTGGGGGTAATTCTCCTGTTTGCCCCCTTTATGCATATTTTTTTCTAGTGGGTAGTAATTACCACGTTACCTCCCCTTCAGACAAGCGCGGATCTGGGCCAAAATCTAGGGGGGTAGTAGTCGACGAAAAAATTATTTGCAATATAATACTTTTTCTAGGGGGGGGGGGTAATCCTCCTATTTGCCCTTTAATTATGGACAAAAAAGTGCATATTTTATTTTCTAGGGGGGGGGGGTAATTACCACGTTACCCCCCTCAAATCCGCGCTTGCCTTCAGATCTGAGCTTGGCACACTTCAAGTGAGCTTCACGCTATATCATAATATTTTCATAAATATTTCAGAAACGAAAGCTTCTACAAAATTTCTGGTTATATCACAAATTATTGGGAAAAATGTGTTACCATTTTAAAAAATTCCACAAAACCGTCATTAGCATTAATGGATTTTGTCCAAAATCAGCTACAATACTGTACATCATTTTACCTGAAAAATTTCATGAAAATTTTAGGAGCTATCGTGGGCCGGACAGATATACATACACTTCGTCGAAAACAATACCTTCTCTAGCCCTTGCTGCGCAGGCTAGGAAGGTGAGTTGTTTAGTTTTTGCTGCTTAGCTACTTTTAACACTAGTCCGGAGCCTAAGCCACTTTTGTCTGCATTTTTACGTACCGTAATGAAACTTGGCACGACTAAAATACAACACTATGGTATTATTTTACGAGGTAGTGCTCATCCCGAACCCAGTGCAGAGCAAAGATAGAGAGTGTTTTATTTTTAGAAATAAAATTTCGGACTTCCATTGTCTTTATTTATTTTAAAACACGACGTTTCGGTTAGTAAGTATCTCTAACCGTTATCAAGTGTAAACTAAACAATCTAGTCTTTAGGCTACTACTTATACTACTTGGTGTGCAGTCAGGTGTGACGGCCCGCCCCCTTTTTTAATCCTAAGACGCCTGTTCTCCTTAAGGAGTGGTTTCCATATGTTTGGTATGTCCGTGCTTGGTTGACTGAAAACTTCTTTATTCTGCATTATAAACGCAGCTTCAATAAACTTTCGTTTTCGCCAATGCGACTCCTTATGTAAAACTTTAGCTTCTGACCACTGAATCCTGTGATCATTTGACCATGCATGATCTGCTAAACCGGATTTTTCAATATCCCCTAATTGGGTACTTTTTAGATGTTCATTTACTCTAACCTGAAGAGGGCGTTTCGTTTCACCTACATATGATTTACCACACTCACACGGGATTTGGTAAATACATTCCTTATTATTTGAGGGATTGTCTGGTTTTGTTTTAGTTAAAAAACTTCATATCGTATTTCCCGAAGAAAATACTGTTTTTATATTATAGTGTTTAGCTATTCGTCTTATATTTTCTGAAATCCCTTGAACATATGGAAAGTTAATAACACCTAACAGATTATTATTTTGAGAATTTGGTACATTTGGTTTGTTTTTAATTTTAAATATCGTTGAGTTTATTAATTTCTCGGAATAACCGTTCTGTTGTAAGTCCTTTTTAATGTTGTTAATTTCTGTGGTTAATTCTTCATTATTACTACAAATATTTACGGCTCTTAAATACAAACTTCTTATAACTCCTTGTTTTGTTGCAACAGAATGATTAGACTTAAAATTTAGGTACTGTCCCGTGTGTGTAGGTTTCCTATATACAGTGGTTTGAATGTTTCTGTCTAATCGTTTGACAAGAACATCCAAAAAAGGTAAGGCCGAATGTTTTTCAATTTCCATGGTGCACTTGATTGTTGGTCGAATACCGTTTAAATGGTGTAGAACACATTTATTATATGGCCGGAAAATGAAGACGAACTACAGAAACATATGGAAACCACTCCTTAAGGAGAACAGGCGTCTTAGGATTAAAAAAGGGGACGGGCCGTCACACCTGACTGCACACCAAGTAGTATAAGTAGTAGCCTAAAGACTAGATTGTTTAGTTTACACTTGATAACGGTTAGAGATACTTACTAACCGAAACGTCGTGTTTTAAAATAAATATAGACAATGGAAGTCCGAAATTTTATTTCTACACAATCATTGTCTACGAGTTTCAAACAAAGAGTTTTATTTTTAATTGCATCTATCTCATTAAAATTCTGTATAAAATTTAAATGTACAGCTAGAACAATGAAACTTGACACCGATTATAAGGACATATACTTTTTTATTTTAAGCGATAAAAAAATTATTTTGTTATATTTTCTTCCAAGAAATAAAAAATAATTATTTTTTTTGTGAAAAATTTACGGTGTGGGTGTTGAGTAGAAAAAAAAATTCCAGGAAGTTAGTTATGCAAGATAACTTCCTAAAATTTACTGCGAGCATTAAAAAATTGTTTAAATTGTTTAAAACAAGTATTGCTGGACTGGTGTGACGTATACAGGGTCGGAGAACAGGGGGGTTTTAATTAATAATTGTAAATTGAAAAAATCTAAAAAGATGGAAAGGTATGTGGATTTCTTAGCCGTAATGATATTTTAAAAAAATATATACCAAATAAAAGATACTTAGCTTTTATTTATATTTTACAATAAGAAATTGAAAATTTTGATGAACTGTTAAAAATACAGGCTGTTTTTAAAAATAAGTTACATTTTTATGATCAAATTAAGTAGTTTTTTTATGACGACGTTACAAATCTTTATGGAAAACTCAAAGTCAGTACGTTACAACAATACTAGTACAGCTTTCATTTTCTTAAATAAAAACTTTTGTACAGAGTGTTAAAAAGTAACTAGACAATAAAGTTTTTTCGTAATTTTTAATTTTAGTGCTTAAAATTTAAATAACTCTAGATATGTCAAATAAACATCTCATTGCAATCACTATACCATTCTTTATAAACCATTTTTCCTACTCTATTTTTATGATAAGCGCTACATCATTACATTTTTCTGAATGTATATACTGGGCGACAACAACTTTGCTGTCATGTTTACTGTTTTTTACATTATTTATTTTAGCTACTGCGTTAATAAGAATTTTGCAATGAAACTTGGCATAATTTGTCAGCTTATTACAGGCTCTGACACAAATATTAATGTTTGTGTAATTTTGTAATATGCTAAAAGATACAAGGTGATATTAAAAAATCATATAAAAAGTAGTATTCTCAAACTTTGGGTCATACCGGTTATGCAGTTTAACTTGTTTCTGTCTGAATTTTACAACTTTTTAAAACTAGAAGAACGGCTTTGTCACATAGTGTACATTGTTTAATTTAGCTTTTGTAATTGTAAAAAAATACAGGGTGTTTCTTTTGCCAATAAATATATTATTTTAATACGTAAAACATTATTTCCAGCGCTTCTAAAATTAGAAAATATACAGTAGAGAGTTAAACTGTTAATTACCTATGTAGCTGTTAGTTAGAGACTTTAAAACATACAGGGTATTCGAATTAAAGTCGGTAATATTGTTAACTTTGTTATTATCAAAAAGGTCGGTTAAGTTATTAGGCAATATGTTAATATTTTTTCCGCACTAAATTGGTGTAACAAGAATAAAATTAAACGACGCGTAGGTGAGTTATAGTAAAAAAAATATTTTTAAAAGATACACATGGTATACAGGACCAGCAATCGAATTTTTTTTTATATATAAATAATAGCTGTCTTATAACTTTTTCTTTTTAAGTAAAAACTTATTCATGAAAAATACAGTAACTTTAATTTTATCAAAAATATTTTTTAGATAATGTGCATTATCATTATTGCTCAAATATCTATTTAACTATCACTTCTGATAACCAATCTCAAACAGGCAATTATGTAATTTTATTAAAAGTGTATGCTTTGGTGCCCAAGAACTGGCAGATTATGTTAAAAATTCAAAATTCTAGATACTTGATTCAACTTTTACTTAAGTTATCAATTTTTATTAAGGCTTGGTCAGGTATTTTTAATAATCCCTGACGTAAAACCCGGAAATAGTCGGTGGCTCTTCTCGGATAAACCCAGATTAAGGTGTCAGTTTTGACATATCATGTGAACAGTTTGACGTATTGACTCAATTAATATTTATTTTGGTTTAGAATACTAAATTACCTAGAAATCGATACCCCACACGACCACTTTAGACGAAATAAGATTTGAACAATTTAGCCTCCTACCTTTTGCTCCCTCTCCCCTAAAAAAAAACCTTATTTCCAACGTTTAATTTTAATAGATTTTTTTTCAATTTATAAGCATAAAAAAATAAAAAGTGTACGCGAAACTAGTTTTATATTTAATTTATCAATTTTTCCTTTCCCATCTCAAGTACGCCCCTGTATCTTGGCCCTGTTAGAAGAATGGCATTCCTAGGTGTCTGCTAAGGAATGTTTGTTTTAGTTAACGTCGGCCATATTCATCGTGCAAAAACGTTCGTTGTCCTTTCTGCGTATTGCCGGTTCTATCCTTAGTGAAGACGTATGAGTTTGTTTTGATTTGGGGTATGTCAGTAGTAAAAAGCCTTGTCGGTCGCGTGTCATTGTTTGTTTTTGTTATCGTTTGTTTATAAACTGGAAGTAAATGCCGTCGATTACATAATTAACTGTGCAAATTTAAATACGTTGACATATGAACTTCGATTACAAACAAAAACATAGACCGGACCTAAAAGTTAACCAAATTTTAGTGTAACTAATGCCAAGGGGTGTTCCAAAAAAAATTATAATAGAAAATTTAATAAAAAATTATACGATGCTGAAAACTGGTTGTGCGGTTGTGAAAAAAGAAATGCTTTTTGGCTTTATTTGTCTTGTCATGATCAATCCACGTAGTAATCCTGCGTGGGTGGCAATGGGAATATGTGATATTAAGCACTTTAGTGAAAAGCTAAAAACACACAAAGTAAATGGTATTCATTTAAATAACCACATATAATTTTCTATGCTAGGCAAGACTGATATTAGGTGCCAATTGAATAGTGCCTATAGGCAAAACATTACCGAACATAATGAAAATGACAAAAATTAGACATATACTTAATAGGTTAATGGACTGTTTAAAATTCTGTGGGATTTTTGAGGTTGCTCTACGAGGCCATAAAAAAGAAAGGCGAATGAACTTTATTCATTAACAAATAAACTAAAAACTACACCAAATAGCTGCTTGTTTGAAAAATACTTTAAAAAATTGTTTTTTCTCATTTTTCATGCAATTTAAATTTCTTCCCCCCCCCTCAATTTATAACGTCACCAAGAAGCCACACCAAATATAAAACTGCGGCAGACAACTATCAGTGATTACAAAATAACCTTAATAGTCAGAGCATATTATTTTAAAAGGCTTTCCGTTTTCGGTCTAGAAGCAAATCATATTACTTTTTGGCAACAAACCATTTCCCCCGAACTTGACCCCGCTGAATCCGAATATCTCTGTTGCCAACTAGAAAAATCGACAGGGACGGAGAAAATCCCCCCCAAACCCCCAAAAACCTGTTTCTTTTTTCAGTTTTATGCAATTTTCTCGAAAACTAACCTTTTTATCAAAAATTTCAAAGAACAGTTTTTTGTGGAGAATAAAATTCCCTTTTTAACGATGTATTGGTCAATAAGATTAGGAAAAGCAAGTAGCTCTTCAGTGGCGTACATAAATTGGGATTATTTAGAAAAAACATGTTTATTATAGGTTTTTCAAAATTTACTCAAAAACTACACTTTTTAGGAAAAATATGTAGTATACTTTATTGTAGAACATAACATTTTCTTTTAAAAACTTTATTAAAATGTCGGGTTGTTGCCATATTTAAGGCTTCAGGGGCGTACTAATATAAACTTATTTTCAAAAATAACTCAAATAATCAGTTTCTCTTGCATATTTAAATATCTTTTCTAAGATTTTCAGAAAAAAATGCGCCTTTATTCTTTATTGAGGGTAAGATCATTTCTTTTTAAATGATATATTACAAAGTGAGGTTAATGTTATAATAAATACTTCAAAAAGGTTCGTAATTTATACCTACTAAAATAAAATGTTTCCAAATTAAAATAAACTGTTTTTTGATTGGATTAGATATTTTGATTTATCTAAATAAGTTCTTTAAAGCAAAAAAACACCGGTTTTTATAAGGGGAGAGGGCATAGGGGCCATGGCCCCCCTAAGCAATATTTTTGTGCAGAAAGTAACAGTAGTAACTTTGACACAGGTGTTTTTGGTTATTTTTTTAGGCATATGGAACTAAAAATAAAGTGGTGAATCTTATGCAACGGTTTGGGGGGGGGGGGCATAATCATAATTAGGTACTCATTGGGATCAACAACCAACCTGTCAACCTGTTAGGAAGAGTTTGATATTTTTTTGCCTTATACTTATGCAATTTATGAACAGGCCCCATAGTATTAAAAATCACTGATCCACTGGCTTCGCCGCGCCACACTGCGGTAATCATCTGGAGGCGGCTAACTTAGCTTCCCATTAGTACAAAAGGTCGAAAAAAAATCGACAAAACAAAATATTAAAAATACAAATTTACCGTAGCAAGTCCAATTGACCTGTCCAGTCGATGTGGACCCGCGGCCGTAGTTTCGCTCTTTTGTACTTTCGATCTTTTGTACTTTCGACCTTTTGAACTGTCGACCTTTTGTTTTTTGATCTTTTGTACTTTCGACCTTTTGTACTTTCGCCCTTTTGTATTTTCGACCTTTTGTTATATTAGTTTAGAATGATCTTAAATAATTTCTTTAAATTAAGAACACCACTGGAGTGGTAACTATAAAATAACTTCCAGTTTGTTATAGATCGTTTGAAAGCATGTTTTTATTGGCTATGACGAAGTAACACATTTTTTTGATAAAGAGCTTGGTTTTTAAGAAAATTGAATAAAACGTATGAAAAACATGTTTTTTTTTAAATGATTTGTTGAAATCACCCCTATTGACGGACGTCGCTCAAGAGTTTGCTATAAGTCAAACCCCACTGAGTTTCACATTTTTAAAAAGGGAATTTCCCTGTCTACAAAAAAGGGTAGAACAAGTTTTTTCATGTTAAGCTTAGTTTTTGAGAAAATTAGATAAAACGTGTAACAAAAATGGTTTTATTTTTGTTTTTTCAAAATTAATTTAATATACGGACGCCCCTGAAGTTTTATTTATAAAACCGATTTAATCATGTTATACGTCATTTTGAGGGACATTTTATTGAGTATACCAAAATGTAATACATGGTTTTCTGTAGATATTAGTTTTTAAAAAAATTAAATAAATCTTGGAAAAAACATAGGTATTTTTTCAACTTTTTCTAATTACTTAAATTAACGGACGCCGCTGGAGAGCTTGTTATTAGTCTAACCTAATTAAGTTATACCATTTTGAAAGGGAACTACAATAAAGTATATTATACATTTTTCTCTTAGAAGCTTAGTTTTTAAGAAAATTTGAAAAAACCTCAAACTTTCAGATTTTGGGGGGTCTGGGGGGTTTTTGGAGGTTTTTGCAGCCATTTAAAAAAAAAATAATATGTTATTATTTTTTAATTATACAAATATATATTTTGAATGTACACCTGTGACAATTTGGGCTTTCCAGCGGCAATTTAAAATTCCGCCGCCATTTTGGCCGCCATCTTGAATATCTCAGCCCCTGTCAATATTTCGAGTTGGCAATAGGGATATTCGGATTCAGCGGGGGGGTCAAAATAGGGGGAATTGCCCATTTGCCAAAAAGTAATATAAAATGCTTCTAAAAAGTGGATTTTCCCGAATCTTGCCTGAACTATAACAAAACGTTGGGCTGAATGTACATGGATGCACAATACGACCGCTAATTAACAGCCTGAGAGCCTGTGTAGGCTAATTAATTAGGAACTTAACTTTGCCGTTGTGCTTGCACACATAGTAAGAAAGACATAGGTATGAAAATGCAAAACTAAACGCAGAAATTGATATTTTTAAATGTTGAAAATATTCAATTATTCAAATTAAGTGGTTTAATGGTCAATTTACAATTTTTAATTTCTTGAAATTAAAAAAAAGGTGTAAAAACTCAAAAAAATGCTCACGATTTTTGTGTAGACAGATTTAATATGGAAGATTGGAGGCAGTTTTAATTATTTTTCAATTTTTTTTGGCGAGAATACGTATTTCATTTTAATAATTTTTGAAATTAATGACCTATCCAAAGCCTTGTCAATCACCTCTATTTTTAGAATATTTACTTAAAATTAGAATAGATATACAAATAATATATTGTCCGAATATAAATCTTCAGCAATGCAAATAGTAGATACATTTTCATGAAAAATTTGGACTAAGGCTTAGCTTCAGTAACATAGGCGGAGCTACGCCAGACGCGGATTTGAGGGGGGGTAACGTGGTTCGGTTCGGTTCTATTCTCTTTTCGGTAATTATCCCTCCTAAAAAAAATATGCACTTTTTGTTAATAATTAAAGGAGAATTACCCCCCTAGAAAAAAAAATATTACAAATACGGTTCTTATCGACCATTACCCCCCTCCCCCCACCCTAGATTTTGACCCAGATCCGCACTTGATCTACGCCCCCTTTCCCAAATTTTTAAATAATTTATCCTCGAATTTAGCAGTGCGGTACTCCAGTTTTATTTGCCTCAACACACAAAAGTGTGGATATTAAACCAGGTGGGCCAAAAAAAACAACGAACAAACAGAATTTTTTTTTGTTACTTTCGAACTATACTATTAGATTAAATGAAACAAACTGCATATTGCAGGAATATGAACAAGGCTGTTTAGCGAAAATGCTTTTTTGCCCGCTGTCTTAAAATCAAAGATGGCTTGAACCTTCAAGAAGGCTCGTTTATTCGCATGTTCTTATTTTTGTTAAAATTTTAGATAAACGCTATTTCCGGTTTAGTGTTTCGCACAATAGTAACTCTTTTTTCACAATTTATTTGCTAAAACACCTAAACGTCCAAGATGTCAGACCGAATTAGATATATAGGCTCATATATATTATATTTTAATAAACATTTTAACCTTTCTAGCAGCGACGAAAATTTTTTTTTCAGATAATACAAAAAATATGTGATTTTGGTATATTTTGTGTGTGTGTATGTAGTTATATATCTTTCCGTAACTTTTTACCGGAGCATCGCATCAATATGCGGTTTTCGGAAAATAGATTTTCTCAATAATAAGCTTTAGTTTATGAGATATTTTCAAAAAATCTGTTTTGAAGCGTGCTAATAGACTAGCTAGGAAGGTGTCACGTCCGTCATCGATCCATTTATTTAAATGAATAAAAGCTCTCTCTCTTCCGCGCATTATACGATTACCTTGCCAATTCTGTCTGCATTAATTTTCTCATAAATTAACAATAATTACAGAAGTAGCAAGATAATCGTATAGTCTGTAAAGCAATGGTTGAAATTAAAATGAATATTTTAAGTAGAACTAAACCGATTTTAACTATTTGTACATCGTTTTTGAGTATATGACCCATATAGAGTGGCAACCGGCAAGCTTTGCCACATTAAGGGGCAGATGGCGCTGAAATAAATTCGTCTAGTACGCAATATTCAGAGACAAGTACTATGATCTAATGGCATGTATATGATAGACATTTATATCAGCGCCATCTGCTCCTCAATGTTGCAAAGCTCGCCGGTTGCCACTCTTATATGGGTCAATATACTTATAGGTTTTACGCAGCGGGGACAAAGCTTTTTTACAGATTCAAAAAAAGTCCAACAGTTTTTTGAAAAACTAGAATAAATGGATTTCTTCGGTCAAGTTTAAGTCTATCCGTCATCTTGGATTTTAAGACAGGTAACAAAAAAATTATGTTGGTTAACAGCTTGATTAATTCGGTGCGAAGTGCAGTTAGTTCCATTAAAATCGGTGGTATGATTCGAAAGTTAGAAGTATCGACAAATGTTTTACCGAGTTATATGTTTTCCCCCCTCTAATTTTTTAGTGTCCAGATCCACCACTGCTTCGTAATAAATAACAACCAAAAAAGTTTTAAAAAATGGGATATAGATTTACAAAAGCGGAATCTAAAAACTCTGCGTAACGAACGATTAACGAAAGCGGCTTACAGGCGGCTGTGCATACTGAGCAATCAATTAAAATCGGATCAAATTTATTCAGATTCGAATTTTTGATTAAAAAAGTTTTAATGCATTATTCAGTTCTAGCTAGTTTTGTATGGACGCGACGAAATATCCATATTCAGTATCTGTATTTTTTTGAAGTTTATTTTTATGCAAAGTTATATTTGATCAAGACCCTGTATGATCTATTTCATTTTATCAGGAATTTACTTAGATTTTTTTTAATGGGGGGTGGTTAGTCGTAAATAATAAAAAAATTAATGGATCTATGACGGATCTGACACCCTCCTAGCTAGCCTATTATCACACTTCAAGTGAAGCCATGATAATATTTTAGCCTTGAAAACAGTTTTTTGTAAATATCTCAGAAACTAAAGCTCCTACGAAGATTTTGGTCATATCACGAATTATTAAACAAAATATAGTCTACTATATTCCGAAAACAGTGTATTGATACGATGCTCTGTTAAAAAGTTAAGCATTTTTTAAAGTTTTTAATTATCAAAAAACTGTCATAGCATTAATGGATTTTAACCCAAATCTAATCAGCTCGGCAGAGTGTCGAACGTTATTTTACCTGAAAATTGGTTCAGCGGTTTAGGAGCTATCGTGTTACGTACAGAAATAATATACACACACACAGACAGACATCACGACGATATTGCTAGGATAGGTCAAAATACATCCAAACAACACATTTTAGGCGTTATCTCAAAAAAAAAAATTTTTGTCGAAAACAATACCTTCTCTAGCCATTGCTATGCGGGCTAGGAAGGTAATAACTAGATAACTTTGAATGTATTTAAATAAAACGGCCTCACAGGGGGAGTTTTGGGGTTAAATCCTCATCGAGACGCCATTTTATTCAAATCCGCGCTCCACTTATTTTCTAATAATAAATATTTCTTCTACTATTTTAAATAGATTTTCTAGATTGATCGTGGAATAATTTTTCTTATGGTAAAATCAGTTTAGCAAAAGCAATATAATAGTTATTGTGCGGTCTATTTTGGTCCATACCAATGTATCAAGTTTCACATCATATGGTTTGGGGTGGATTTACTTTTTTAAATACGCTATAGTTGAGCCATATGCAACGAAATTTTAAGCTTATACATATGTATAATACATTTTTTTTTCGAAATCAGTGCAAAAATTAATTATTTAATGAATTCGTGTAAAAACAAGAATTCAAATATCACTTTGATATTTCACAAGAGATATGTCAACAGCTACATCTTGCTACACGTTTTTGTTGATGCTGTTTAACTCTCCAGTTATTAAGCTTTATTATCGATAAAAAACTTTTGCCGTCATGCGCTTATCCAGGAGAAAACGCCAAATTTTCTGTGAGATGAAGCTATAAATACCGCAGGCGATTGGATACACAAAGATACACTTTAGAATTTTCTAGGGTAATTTAATACAATAGTTATTTTCCTAACAAGTGTGGAAAGTGATACTTTCCCGCACGCGACTGCAGTTGACCCGAACGACGCGGAGCGGAGTTCGGGCAAGCAGTCGAGGGTGGGAAAGACACTTTCCGCATGAGTTAGGAACATTATTTTTTCTTCGACCGATGTTACAATACCACAAATTTACTTTTGAAAAAATATTTTATTTGAACATAAATAAAATACTAATTATTATTATTGGTAATAGTGATATTGAAAACACAATTTGTTGCAGTTTGAAGATTATTCAGAATTGCCGGTGTAGTGGAGTTCGATGGTGGTAATTCTCGCATCTGGTGGCCGCTTGTAGAATCGAAAGTGCGCAAAGATGGCGTCTGGGTCTGCAGGACTCTTCCAGTGGACGTTGACGGCAGCAGTTGCAGGTCACTTACAGTTGACGATGACGGTGCTGGCAACGATTGCAGGTCATAGGTAGATGAAAGAATCTTACTCGAGATGTTCTCTTTCTGTTTCTCGGAATCTTCCAAATACCCCTCAGCGACAGCAGTGGACTTCCACCCACCAAGGCGTTTTATGTTTGTTATGCCTTCACCTGAATCTGCTAGGAATGTTGCTGAAGAACGTCTGAAGCTATGACCGGTATAACGTTCTGGGTTAGGTAGGCGCAAATATGCAGCGATCTCTGATGGCATCTTTCCAAAAGTGTTCACTCCTACACACTGATTGGAACATTTTCCTTTTTTATAATAAATGAAAAACCGGCGGTGCGGAGTAGTAGGAGGTCTCAAATTTGCGTACTTTCTATACAGCATCAAAAAAGATCCATTATTTATTTCTTCGGATAAAATGAAGGATCTTGAGGAATGATTTTTAGTGTCGGAGATCTTAACAACGATCAGACTTCCTTTATCCTGTATGTCATCCAGAGTGATATTTAAAAGCTCCGCCCTGCGGAGAGCACCAGCCAAAGCAAAAATGGTACTCACTTTAATCATCAAATAAATCTCATCAGGAGCTAACATAAACCGCGATATATCATCTTTGGTGAAAACTTGCGCCTTCTGTGCTCGAAAACCAACATTTTTTTGTTTAAGAAACGATGTTAGCTTGTGGAATCTGCTTATGTCCAGATTTTGCTTAATTTTAACCAAGCTTTTCACCATGGAATAGCGTGACCAGAAGGTATTCGATTTCAAGACCTTGCTCAAGTCTAGGAAGTATGCCAGTTTGTAGATTCTCACCCCTTTCTCCTTACACCATGTCACGAAATGATTGTACTGTTTTTCGTACCTTTGTCTCGATTTGGCAGGTAGCAGCTCACCATTCACATCTTCAGCAGCCTGCAAAATGCACTCCGGAAGTTCATCTTCGGAACAGTCCATTGAAAAATCCATTTTATTCAAAATAAAAGGCAGTTCTGTCACTTCAGAGACGCTCTTTGACTAGCTTTGACGTTTGAGTAACAATAACATAACTTGGTTGCCATAGCAAACTGGACCAAGCACCTGTCACAGCTTGGCTTGATAGTTGTTGCATGACATGACTATACGGGGGTTATGCAGAAATATTTAAAAAAATCCATTATTCTGTTTTTTTTTTAATTGAATAAAAAACTTGAAATGAGCTATAATTCATCAGATTGCCTATCTGCTAAATTCCCTACACTGTACCAAGTCGATAGTTACGACTTTTGAGGTATAAACCTATAGAATAACTCCAAAATTGGCATAGTTTTACTTTCCCGCACTAGTGCGGGAAAGTGATTTTCCCGCACTAGGGCGGGAAAGTGATGCTTTCAAAACTAAAATGCGTGCGGGAAAGTGGGTATATATGCACGGTCGTAGAAAAAATACTTAAAAACATGCTCATGGCACCGAATAAAAAATTACTGATTAAAAAAATCCAATACAAAAAAGTTTGGCCATCCATGGACACCGAAGTTACTGCAGTGATCTGTGTAATACACGGATGTTTTTGACAGCGACGATTTAGTGATTCGGAATAAACTAAATTTTTTTTATTCCGAATAACTAAGGCAGTTAAAGCTAAGTTTTTGTTTGTTTTGCTAATTGGAATTAAACTCAGCTTTTTCTATGTTTCAATAAATCAACTTCAAAATTTCTTTGTTGTATTTCTCGTATCACTAGTATATATTTTGAAACTATTTTATTTTTCTCTAAAAACTCAAGTTAAATTTGTGATATTTTTTTATATGGTAAATGGTCCTAGGAGGTAACGGACTCGAAGTAGATAAACTTAGTTACATTTCACTATGTGCAATGATTACACAACTAGATATACAAACCAACAAACTTAATAACAGCAGCGGACAGATGGCTCTGCCGTGAATTCATGTAGATCCAATGATGACACGGCAGAGCCATCTGTCCGCTGCTGTTATTAAGTTGGTTGGGTTGCATATTTGGGGTTGTGTAGTCATTGACATGTGTCAGAATAAAATTTTTTGTGAGGCGTTTTATATAGTAAAACTGACTTTTTGATATTTTTAGCGAGTTCGATATTTTTCCATGTTTTACGCAATTCTGGCCCACTGTGCGCCGGTTATTTTAAACCTTAGAAACTGGTTTAAAGTTTTAAACTAATCATCATCATAAGGCACGTTAGCGTCAAGTATGGTTTTTCGGTGGAAACTTGCATAAGAGGTTAAATCTTTCTGTTAAAACAAGAAAAATTGATTTCTATCTAGTTATATGATAGCCAGTAAGTTAATTTGTTCATCGTTTATGTAATATAATAAATTACAACATTAATATAAGATAATTGTTTTGCTCAGCTAGGAAATAATTTTTCCATAAAACAAAAAACTTGTTTTTAACAAAAAAGGATTGCATAACATATCTTTTTCTTCAATGTCTTTAACTCGGTTTTTACTAACTATCGTACCTTTTGTTGAACCAATTTTTCAAGAAAAAGTTCCTGTACATTTTAGAAAAAAAGGTACAAAAGTTAGACAATAAAAATTCGTACAAAAACGCTATTATACGTTTTTTTGTCATACGAATGGTTTTCGAGTTAGAAAATCTGTCAAAACATAAAATATAGACTCACTAATAGCCTATAAAATTAGACATCACTCAGTTCTCTGGGTAGTACCATTGCTGAGATACGAACAAAGTATTAGCAGTACACCCGTTTCCTATGTATTAACATAGTATATGCAAACTAAACAAAAATTATTCCGTTTTATGTCACAGAAAGTGTGTAATTAACTTTATTATAGAAAATTAAATTATCTTTTAAACGATGTATTATCGAAGTGGACCAAATCCACGGTTAGCCCTTAATTGGCATCCAAAAACTGGGGTTATTTTTTAAGATCACGGTAAAAAATAATGTTCAAATCAGTTGTCAAAAAATCTAAGCATTTTAGGGAAAAATGGTAAAAACTTTTTTAAAAGAAGATGCTTTTTTTTCCTATTTAGGTTTGGTCAGGGACAGATCTGTCCCTGGTTTGGTCTTGGTTTATAAAATAATGACGTCAGGTCACCATTGCATCCGGGTTGCGGAAGCTCGGCGCTTTTTTTGCGAAATTTTAATATTAAACATTTTAAAATGATACATGGATCTAGATTTTTTGCGTTACGCAATTGATTAAAGGTCCCTTTAATTAGGTTGATCCATCGTCGTAAATAACAAAAACAAAATTGTCCAAGCGATCATAAATGAAAATGGTATAACAGTCCAATGGCAAAAACGGAATTCTTTTAACCGGAGATTATACAAAAACGTCATGTCATCAAAATAAGACAAGAAGAAAAGTTTAGTATAAAGGCTTGTATCAAAACCGGACAAAATCAAAATGGGCAAAATCATAAAAGGGGGCCGGGCCTAGCATGAGCAATTCTTTCCTTTCTTTTTATGTATACTGGCTCCGTCTCTGTATAAACCGGTCTCATGGAAGCGCTAAATTTATATTGGGAACAATCGATATTGTTGTTTTGGACCCAAAAAGACAAAAAAAAATGACTGTTTTTTTCTTTATCTAGCTCCCCTGTTTGAGAGGTCAAAATCGGTGTTAACCAAATCGAACCGAGCCTCTTGGTCAATTAATTGCAGATGAATCCTAACCTAGGGTCCAATACGGATGGGCCTTGCCCAATGAAAATGCCGTATGTGCTATAGCAATTCCTATGTAGATACGGCGTTTTCTTTAGGTATCGCAGTAAAGAAATTGCAGTGAAGGACGCTTCAATTGCAAAGCAATATCACAACGTCTCTTCTTTAGGTGAACGTCAAAAACTAGGCTCGAACCCTTTTTATAATTTTGTCCTTTTTGATTTTGTCCGGTTTTGATAAAAGGCGTTATACAGAACGCTTTTGCTCTTGTCTTGTTTTGAAGAATGACGTTTTTGATAATGTTCGGTTAATAATTGAAGGGCTTATTGTAATAACGTGATATGCCACAAGCAAAAAGAAATGAGTTATTGAACTTTGAAGATTTGGAAAAATATGTAAAATTTACTACTTATAAATTTAAATCTGAAATATTTTTATTAAGTAACTTAGCCATCTGTGAGACACTAGATAAATCACTCCTACTGTGGCTTGTCATATTAATGCGTAATGGAATAGAAGGCTAATATGAATTTCTGTATTTATGTGGCTTATCATGTTATTACAATAAGCCCTTAAATTACGTTTTTAACATAGGACTGTTACGCTAACTTGCCCCTATATAAACTTTTTCATTTTTTGATTCTGAAGATTTACAAAAAATAAAAATGGATCTTTTTTCTGAATCTAGCAGTACCACACACGTTATATCTAGCCTTTGTAGTTTCCGCGATACTAGCACAGAACTGGTAGATCTTATTACAGTCGAACCTCTCTAACTCGAACCTCTCTATAACTGTAACCATTTAAGCGGTCTCTGCACTTTTTACATGTATTTTACCCATGTAACTCGAGTTTCTATAACTCGAACTTTCCATAATTTGAACTATTTTGGTTGTCCCTTCAGGTTCGAGTTATAGAGGTTCGACTGTATTTTGTTCTACTATTACCCGCTAATCATACTCCATTGTAATGTATAGGTAATGTTATGAAAGTTTGGTGCTAGTAGCTTTAAAAATATAAATAAGTAGGTATGTGATACTGCTGACTTCAGAAAAAAATTGTCTTTGATTGAAAAACAAAATGAGTCAAAAAGTAAAAAAGTTTATGTAAATTGTTTAGTTGTAATATTGTATAATAAATCGTAAATCAATCAATATCTTTTTTGACACATCCTGTATAACAATTCTAAGATCACCTTTTACACATATAGAAAATAAAAAAACAACAAATTTATGTTCATAAAAATTTATTTTTTTAATAATTTTTTTCACATTTTTTTTTATAAAAAAAGCTCATCATACAATATACTATCGATATCACACATGGCGATAGATTTAAAAAAAGAAAAAACATAAAACTTAAAATCCTATTATCTTTTTTGAAAACGTACAAAAAAAACTCTGGCATACATTCAAATAGAGCCTACATTGATTCAAATGTAGTTTCTGACCACGAATTGAGATCATTACATCTGATTTTCTAGAATTAAAAAATTTAATACTGATGAAATTTAAAAATTATAAATGTGGTTAAAGAAAATACCACATTTTTTAGATCAATCAAAAAATTCAAAATTGAAGAATTTTTTAATTCTGCAAATCAGATAATTTTATAACTTACTAATATCACAAATTAAGATTTAAAAAAGAAACAAAAATACTTAATAACAAATTGTTATACACCGGTTTTATCACAACTTCAGCTGGTAGATTTGGAACAGCTGATGCCAAAATATTATTCCTAAGAAAAATTGAAATAACTGTCTCAAATCTGCTGAATCATTTTGGTCGTCACATAGTTTGTTTTATCTTTCCAATTTGATTATTGCTCCTAACAATTTTTTTTCAAAAAATACTATCACTCGGCTTTGTTTTGTTTTAAACATTATAAACTATATACCTAATTAAAAACATGAATATAACATCTAAATTTTTTTCGATGAGATGAAAAAATTTACAAAAATGAAAAAACACTTACATAAATAGACATCTGATCAAGTTCGTATTGTACAGTCATACCCGAAAAAAATTCCTCCCATATCTAAGAAAACAGTTTCCAATGAATTATTGTGAATGTCTTAGTTAAAACAAGAAATACAAAATTTTTAAATGTTAAATACTAATGAGAAGAATGAGCCATTTAGGGATACATTAATGATGGTTTGCGCGATATTTAACTGTACATTCGATATAATATTAATAATTAAAAAAAAAATTCTATCACTGTGATAGACTTTATAAACTCAGTCTTTAACGCCTAGGTACACCAAGTTTTCACAAAAAACAGCATTTTTTCATCTTTCCTCTAATCTGAGAGAGACGATCTGTACAACTTTTTCTTTTGCAAGCCGTATTCCGTACTAATCATAACTGCACCAGTTCTAGTAATCTTTCTGTAACAAAGAAAAATAACGTTGTAAAAACTTATTGAAAAACTTTTAAATAGGTACTTAAAATACAAAACAACAATTTTACTAGTTACATGACAACATTGAATTTGCATTTCCCGCATTCACTTATATTTTCTTTAGATACAGTAAAGCGGTACTTACTTTAAAAATTGTGGCAGGAACGAATTCCATCCAGCAGTGCTCTGCTTAAGGGTAAGGTAGACTTGAAAAGTGCTAGGAGTAGTGGGATCACATTGAATAGTGCTAAGTTGTCTATTCACCCCCTCTCCCTCGAACAGAATGTAGAGTATGCAACCCCGTAAACCGCAAGGTTCGCTGTCTCCTAATCTGAACATATCTTGGGCTATTCTGCGAGTCAGGCCGTCTGGCAACAGAACTTCGCCAACGGAAAGGTGCGCGCGCTTTGCAGTTCTTAGTTCTTGTTCCAGACGCTTGGAGAGTGCCTCTATGAGGCCTGTTTCTTCAGATTCAGGATAGTCGTAATCCCATCCTGTAACAAAAGAAAAAACAATATTTAGAGTGCTATTAAGTAAATGTACTATTTGTTTCTTTTCCGTTAAGCATCTTATTTGTGTTTTTAGACTTCAATGGCTCTTATAGTAGGACCAAATGCTCTTTGAATGGCACTTTTTGACATTTACCCTAATAGGAATCGAACCATAAGCAGATGTAATTTAATCTTTCTCGGTTGGCTTAATTCAACATTTGACATTCAATTTAAGCAAATATTAAACCCTTTGCCCTTCTGGTTTTATCAAAAGTCAAATAATCTATTATTAATGTTTAGCTAATACCCAATTTTTTGCCGAACAAAAAAAATTAATATTTAAACACTGATAACGTCAACACATTCATCTGTTGGGCTATCTCTAAAAATAAATGGATGGCATTGGCAAACAGAATGAAGGCATGTGTTATGTGACAGTTTTTTTATTACTTAATTGAAGTTCGGTGGCCCAGAATTGAGATAAATTTTATTAGATAGGCCACAAGCATTTCTTCAAACAAAAAAAATTGTTATCCTGTTTACTAGTTTAGTGCTGACCTAGTTTTAAAAATACGTTAACTAAATGTCAAAGACACTAACATCTATCTAAGCAGTGAGTAGAGCAAGTAGAAAATTAGCAAAACTGATTTCAAATCTAGTGAAAGAGAAAATCACTGCGTTGTTAATCGTTGAAATGGAAAGCGTAAGCAACTATAGCTCAAGGAAAACATATAAGAGAGACAGAATGTGAGAAAAAGATACTTTGCTGTTGAGTCCATTATTATATGACAGGACAAAACGACATAAAATAAAAACTGTCCTCTGTTAGTTGTATATCGAAGCAGCCAAATTTTACCAAACTAAATACTGTGAAAAAATAAATGAAATTAAATAAAAAAATTAAAATGATTATGGAATATTGCCAAAAATCTTCAAAGAGGCCAAAATAAAATAGGTATTTTTGCAAAAGTATAGTGCTCACGAGCCCACCCCCTAAACACCCCACTGTAAAAAGACAAAAATAATTTTTAAGTAATTTATATCACATTGTATCTGCCAGACAAATCGTCACAGGAAATTTTCAATTTAAAATGTAAAAACTCAACTAAGTTTAAAGCAAGTATAGACGGACCATATTAAACGGCTCTCTTATATTTTTGCTTTTAACTTTAGAGAAAGAGAAACCTAGAAAGGACTTTTGCCCCACCAAAAACCAATGGAAATCACTTTTTTTTCAGAGCAAAATGATTAAAGACGGTGATTTTAAAAATCAAATAAAAGGAATAATAATTAAGGTTTTTTAAATTGGTAACATGGGCGTACTCAGCAAGGGGCAGGGAGGGCCGTTTGCCCTCACCCCCTAAATGTTGAAAATAATTTAATAATTTAAGAATAATAATAATTAATCAAGTTAGCACTATAAATGTTTTCCTATTATAATTTTTATTACACCATATACAATAGGGGAATTTTCTGTTCCATCGACAAAAACTGTTCTACATATTATTTTGGCAACATTGCCATGCAGTACCGTAGAACGATCTTTTCAGGAAATTAGTTTTAAAAAAATAAACAAGTAGAAGTAGAGGTTTCATTTACTATAAAGTAAGTGCTTACTTTATACCTTTTTATTTTTTATTTTTTGCACCCCCGCCCCCGAAGCTGCGTACGCCCATGAATAATGATAGACTGCTTAAGCGCGCGAAAAATAACAAAATGTTTTTGGAAGCAAGATTGCCCTCAATGACCCAAAAAAAACTGTTGTTTTTTTGGTGAAACAAGATAAGATGATTAATTATGTTTCTTTTGTACAGACCAATAAAAATTGCTATTACATGTTAGATAATAATAATAACTAACTGTATAAATTCAGTTCAGTGATTTTGTTACCAAGCGGTAATTCGCGAAATAATAGTAGTAGTAGTGTAATATTAAGGTCATGCTTTTGCCGGCCGGTAATCTGCTGGTAAGTGACAGGCAGAATTGCGTCGGCATATTTCGGTAAATTTAGGAAATAAATAGAAATAGGTAATCTGCTGTAAAGTCTAAAGGAATTCTACTTCCTCCAACCTGCTTGATCCCTATGAGCCAATATTAGTGCAAAAAATGGTTTTAGGATTTTGACGGAATTATTGAATAGATATCCAGCATATAATCGTTATCATATACAGGGTGATTTTTGATTAACATACCTCGAAATAACTTTTGTTATTTTTTTGTTGTAGGAAGATGATACAAAAACGGAATTAAGTTATGGATCATTGACCCTTTTTTATATGTGACACTTTTTGACTGCCATCACTATGAGTTTTTTGAAATGAAACACCCTGTATAATTTTCTATTTTTAAATACCACAAAAAATTATCATTTAAATAAATGGATCTATGACAGATCTGATACTTTCCTAGCTAGCCTATTAGCACATTTCAAGTAAAGCTATGATAATCAGCATAAAAAACAGTTTTTTTAATATCTCAGAAACTAAAGCTCCTACGAAGGTTTTGCGTATAACACAAATTATTGAGCCAAATGTAGTGTATTATATTCCGAAAACTACATATGTATTGATGCGACGCTCCGTTAAAAAGGTAGCAGTTTTAAACAAAATTTAATTGTCAAAAACCTGTCATTAGCATTAATGGATTTTGACCAAAATCTAATCAGCTCGTTAGAGTGTCGAAAACTATTTTTCCTGAAAATTTTATGAAAATCGTAGCGGTTTAGGAGCTATCTTGTTACGGACAGAAAAAAATACACACACACACACACACAGACAGACGTCACGACGATATTGCTAGGATAGGTCAAGATACACCCAAATAACACATTTTCGGCGTTATCTCAAAAAAAAATTTTTTGTCGAAAACAATACCTTATCCTCTAGCCATGCATTGCTGTGCCGGCTAGGAAGGTAAAGGCTAATTTCATAAGACATCACTATACAACAAATAATAAAAATTTTGGAGGAGGGTACGTTTATAAAACATCACCCTGTAGGCACCTAGGAGTAGGACAACCAGAGAGGGGCACTCGATTTGCATCCAACTTAAGCAAATAAACTATTATTCAGAACATACAGTCGAACCTCTATAACTCGAACCTGAAGGGACAACCAAAACAGTTCGAGTTATGGAGAGTTCGAGTTATAGAAACTCGAGTTACATAGGTTAAAATACATGTAAAAAGTGCAGGGACCGCTTAAAAGGTTCGAGTTATAGAGGGGTTCGAGTTATAGAGGTTCGAGTTAGAGAGGTTCGACTGTATTTATAATTTTAATGTAAAACCGGTAAAGCCGAGGGGTGATCAGCTGCCCACAGTAAGTGTACGACTTTTCTCTACAGGACCATACAAGACTCCATAGGGCACTATACAGTACCCCAGTGGCGTATATAGAAAAAAGTTTCGGGGTGGGCCCGAGGCAGTTTGGGGGGGGGGGGGGGACCCGAGACCCCAAGAGGCCGTATTTTATGCTATTTTATGTTTGTATTCAGGAAATATGTGGAAAATATCTAAAAAAATCTTAGCTTCGGGGGGGGGGGGGGGGGGGGGGGCGGGCCCCTTAGGCCCCCTCTTATATACGCCACTGCAGGACCCTAACTAAGATACACTACAGGACCAAGATTTTATTTTAAAGTCCTGTAGTATGGTGTACAAATTTGGCTCAGCTGATCACCCCTCGGGTAAAGCCTTATTTATCCCAAGACTTTATTTAAAAATACACAAACCAAGCGCGGATCTGGGTCAAAATCTAGGGGGGGGGGGGGTAATGGTCGACGAACATTTTTTTTTGTCATATAATTTTTTTTCTAGGGGGGTAATTCTCCTGTTTTTTCTTATTTTATTAGGAAAAAGTGCATATTTTTGTTTCTAGAAGGGGGGTAATTACCCGTTACCCCCCCCCCCCCCTCAAATCCGCGCTTGACACAAACCCAATATTATCGAATCCTGCAAAACAGTACCAAATTACAAAGGGCTGGCTGTTTTAACCGAGTTCTTCGCCAGCTGATTTTTTTTAAGTACGTACCGATTTAATTTTTTTTGCATTTCGTAACTTAAATTATTTAAAATATTTTATTAGGGCTGAAAATTAATTTAAAGAAAAACTTATTTAAAATTTATACCTATTTTAAAAATTAATTTTAAAAAATATTAATATGTACTTAATAAAAATTATAAGTAATATTTTAAGGAGAAAACTAAATTAAATAAAACTAAAAAGCAACATTTTAAAATTTACCCTCCAATCAATGTACTTCTGCAGTTAAAAAAAATTAATACCTACAATTGAAAAAAAAAATGATTTGTTTGGAAACGCAAAGAAACTTAAATAAAAACCTCAACAAAAAACATATTAAAAAATGAGAAATACAAAAATGAGAAATTAAAAAAAAATAATTACCTTCTTCTTGATTGTAGGTTTCATTTTGAACTGGAAGAACTTCCATTTTTAAAAATCACTACTATTTTTATCACTAAAATATCACAAAGGAATAGTAAAAAAAATTAGAAAAACAGTTTTTATTGCAAAAGACCGGCAGCCGGCTTTTCCACTCCTCACTCTGATTTCTCAAACTCTAAACCCTTCTATGCAACACAGAGAACTCACAAGGAAATCAGCTGTGCCAGGCTTTTTATAAAGTTTTCATTCCCCACCAAAGAGAACCGGCACACGATTCAGCATTCGGTTCCATCCGAAGCCGGCCGGGAGCCGGGTCTACGTGATGTTCAACTTGTTCCGTAGGAATAGCGTGCCTTGATTAATAACACATTACAGAGCTTGAAAATCCTTCCTTTGAGTCAAAGAAAATCATGTATATTATTATTAGTATATTAACCGATTTTGACTATTATTAGTTTATGAATTTCACGTTTTATCCCGAAAACAACGCTTTTTATTAGACCTACCTACTTAACCCACATAGCACAATCACATGTTTAACACGTGAGACAAAAAACGTTAATTTTAAAAGCTGCTAGAAAAAAACGTTTATTTCATATATGAAAACAAGCTTAATAGGTCATTCATTAACGTTATAAAAAATAACGTTGCTAAAAACTGCGTTGTTATAACGCCATTACCAATTAAATCAGCAATATTTTTACGTTCTTTTCAGGTGATTTTTATCAAGGTCAAAATCACATTATTTTCACTGCTTTCCTACACGAATTTTAAAACGCGACTTGCATGGCTTTAAATATTTTTGAGATTTTACTAGCAGCAGTGCCACCTATTGTCGGCATTTTTACTTTGACGAAATCTATCAGAGAGTTCTTTGGCCTCTTAACTCCAAAAACCTGTGAGGGACCTGATCGCTGATTCTTTACGATCTTCGACGCATCAGTCATTAACCTGATAAAGACACATTAATACACTGTGAAAGTGTTTACTGTTAAAAAATCTTGTTTAGCATTAAAAAAAAAACAAAATGTATGTATAGATATTTTATCTCGCCTTGAGCGCCATCTTTAAAATTGTCTTGAAGTGTTGTAGTCTTAAATTACTGAACTTTTATAACTTCCTTGCGCGTCTCTTTTAAGTTAAAAAAATGTTATTAAAAAAACGTGACAAAAAAAGACGCAGAAAGGTAATAAGTTTGAGAAGTCTTAATCTAGTGGCGTTTTAGAACATGTTTTAGAGGATTTTTTAAGTGTGAATTTGGCACATGAAAATAACGAGGGTAAAAATGACGTTATATACACAGCACCAGAAACTTTGGCAAAAATTACATTTTTATTGCATTCTTCCACCTTGTTTTTGAGTTATCTTTTAGCATGTAGATTTCACAAAACAAATATGACATGGTATGAGGTTGTTTTTCAGTAAAAAATAACTATGTTATTTTTGTTCACGTTAATTTAACGTTAATGTGATTTTTGTGTTATATGGGAATATACCTAGATAGACATATTTGTTTGAATTCTCCTACTGCTATCCTCAAGTGTGTTCGAGGGGTTCCCTATTCGAGCACTAGTGCTTTTCTAAAGGCATGAAAACCGTGATGAAAGTAAAAGACACTTCTGCTCAAATTCTACTCAATATTCAATGCAAATAATTATAGATTTTCTCTCTCAAAAGCAGTTTCCTTGAGCCACTAAATATTGACCCCTAAAACTTGATTTTTTCCGAAAAATCAAGATTAAAATGTATCGATCAAGCCCCCCCCCCAGGATCCATTGTTATGTTATGAACGCACCCAGGGGGGCCCTTAGGGCCCGGGCCTTCCCAAACCCAAGATTTTTTTTTAGATATTTTCCATATATTTCTTGAATGAAAAGATAAAAGAGCATAAAAGGCGTCAATATGAATCCTCGACCCCCCATCCAAAGGGCTCGGGCCCCACTAAGACATATTTCTGGCTGCGCCACTGTTGTAGCCAGCTGTGCTTAAGCCCCCTCCAAAAAAAATCATTCCTGCGTAGGTACGCCATTGATTGTAAGGTTCTAATACGTCTACTATGAAATAGTAATAATTTTGTTTATACATGGTTGGGCATTAGTGGCGCAACTAACTTGAATTTTTTGTTAAACTGAACACCTTGTATTTTATTTCACTTACCTATCAATTATCCCTTCAATTCTGAGTCAAATACATGTTATGAATAATATCAAGAAAAAAAAGTTTCCAAAAATTTACGACATTATGCAGCGATTTTGGTTGGTTGGTGCTTTAAAGCTGCTGCTTTAATAGATTATAGATAAAAAGTAAAACTAAAACTTTGTCTATCTGATTTTTGTTCTTTAATATTCTAAGACCTTAAGTATACATTCAATTCGAACAGAAAAAGCACTCCAAGTCCACTCGCTCATTTTGTGTCTCTTTCTGCCCCAGGGCAACACCATAATCAATTCTACTGTTTATGACTTAACAAAGTGATCTTAACTCACACCAATAGATGACCGATTAAAACCTAAGTTAACTAAAACAGATGATTTTCTTTGTTTCAAGGATGTAAGATGTGTTTTTAATTAGCTTGCCTTAAATAAGGTACCTACTACTATAAACGAATACCTACTAGGGTAACTTTATGATTATTTTTATAATATAGGTACTTATTTTTATACTTTCCCAACTCGCAAAGCAGTAGATAGGAAATTTACCTATTGTTTTCAACAAAACAACAATTTTTGAGATAACGTCAAAAATTCTATATTTGGATCATTTTTGACCCAAATCTATTTATCTATGTGATGCAAAATCACTCAAATGTTTGCAAACTACGAGCTTTAAAGCAATTTTAATACAGGTATACAGTGAATATAACGACATTAAACGGACCGACTAATTTCGGTCGTTATAACCGAGCGTCGTTATAGAGAAAAAAGGTAACATAATGAGTTATGTTATAGAACTCGGTTGGGACCTTAATATGTCGTCGCTATAAAAGATATGTCGTAATATCCGATATAGTTATAAGCGATATTTACTGTATTCTAATTATGTAGACTTCATACTTTGGGCCTGTCCTTAAATTACGTAACGCTCTAGTGGGGAGGGGGTTTTGGCCTTGCGTTACACTCAATGTTTTTTAATGTTTTTTCTTGTAAATGCGTTACGAGGATCAAAAATCCTGAATTTTTGCATTACGTAATTTAAGGACGTTCCCTTTAACTTTGTTTTGCCAAAATACGGTACCCCTTCAAGATAAAGTTATCACAGCCACTTTTTTTAAAAATATTTAAAAAAATAATAAATGGAATCGAGTATGCCAAAACCCAAAACTAAATAAACTGGTACTGCTTAGGTACTTACAAATATGAATATTATTCAATAGTTAACAAACGTTTTTCTTTTAAAAAATAATTGATCAGGGTTGAGCACTGGTGAGTTTTTAATTCAGATAACCATCAAAATCGGTTTGGCAGTTTAGGAGCTATCGTAGCATGGACGAACTGGCGTGGCGGGAATACACATATCACGACCAAATCGATACGTTATCGTTAGATAAATAAATGGATCCATGATGAATGTGATACCTTCCTAGCCTGGCCTATTAACACACCTCAAGTGAAGATAAAGTACCCTTGAAAACAGTTTTTATAAATATCTCAGAAACTAAAGCTTCTACGAAGTTTACGGTTATAAGACAAATTATTAAGCAAAATGTATTCTACGATATTCCGAAAACCGCATATTGATGCGATATTCCGTTAAAAAGTTTGAAATTTTTTCATTTTTCAATCGTCAAAAAACTGTCATTAACATCAATGGATTTTGACCAAAATCTAATCAGCTCGTAAGAGTGTCGAGCACTATTTTACCTGAATATTTTATGAAAATCGGTTCAGCAGTTTAGGAGCTATCGTGTTACGGACAGATATATAATATAGATAATGTCATACTAATAACGTCGAAAAAATAACTCATCATTTTCTCTGTTAAAATACGCTAAATATGTGCCAAATGCATGTTGCCTCAACTATATACATTTTAACGTGCTGTGACCTGTCAACGTATATGACACATATCATATTAAACTTTTGTTTACAAAAATCAGCTGGACCACCAGTGACGTCACAATTCCACAGTTATATAAGATCCGAAGCCACAATAGACCACTTGAGTCGCAGTGGAGGGGCGACAGTCGCACCACTTATAGTCAAACCTAAGATCCCCGGTCTATTTTAGGCACCGTGGTCACAGAAGCTTCTGTGCCGTGGTGTTCTGTGGCACAGATTAGGTTAGATAAGCGAGATGTGTGTGGTTTGTTGTCGATTGACTCTTCAAAAAATTATGCAGTCCACTGGGTCTCATAAGGAACAGGCGGATAAGTAAGCTAGTGTAAAGTTTTCTTCTCACTTTTTTTAAAAAGTTTTACCTATATTTCGTATAAAAAGACATGGGCGCAAAAAAAAGGTGCAATGTAACGCTGATGCCACGTTTTTGGTGCTTACATGACAGGGAAGTATACATGGCATCTTTTTAAGCTATTTTGGTTTGGATACGCAGGCCTTCAGATTGGATACCCAGTAAACAGGAAATGGATACATAGATTTGGCCCTTTTGTATTAAAATAGCTAATTTAAAATCAGTATGATACCAAAAATACAAGGGTGTAGTTTAAAAAATTAAAACCAAACTTTAAGAGATTGTGCGGAAGCTCAAAAGTAGACCAAAAATTTCAAATAACTTTTGGGCAAAAGTTTTTTGTTTTCTAGTTATGGCATTTGTGAAGTTCGAAGAGTACGTAGAAACTGTAAATTTTCGTCAAATATCTTTTTCAAAAAAATATAGGTTAAGCAGATTAAGTGTAGCCAAATAACCTTAGCAAAAGAAGAAAATTAAACATAAAGGCCATTTAATAAAAACAGAGAATAGCAATAGAACTACAAATATTAGGATCTAATATGGCTCACTAAACGGAATTTGACACTTTCTAAAGGATCGCTTTTTCTTATTTTGTGAAGGGGGCTGTGCTGGTGAAATTTTTTTCGACTGTTTTAAATTTATTTTAAAGATCTTGGTCCGCCACGCACAACGAGGTATTTATCAACAAAAAAATTAATCCTTGCAGCATACGAAGAAGCAATCTTTCATGGTGGGACAAATTTTATTTTTTTATTCACTATCGTGGATTTCAAAAAGTCGGTTAATTTTTGTTTAAAAAGCAATTAATTTTCAACATGATTCTTTTTTCGGTTCAGTGAATTTATGACGAAATTAATGAAGACAACAAAAATTAAAACAATCAAACTATTATTTAGAGAACCACTAAACCAATTTTAAAGACCTCGCTATGGGCGGCGCGGCGGAGACAAAGTTTTTTACCTGCTTTTTCTTTTATTGAAATCTGTTAAGCAATAATTATTTTATGAGGAAATTAATGCATACAGAAATGATAAGGCAATCGTAAAATCTGTAACAGGTGAGAAATAAATTAATGTTTCGGGAACCACTGATCCGATTTGAATGATTCGTAACTCATTTTACTGCCAAGAACAGAGCTTAAAAATAAACAAGCCTCTTTTAAGGGGCAAGATTATATCCGCCATCTTAATTTTATAACAGCGGACAAAAAATACTTCTGCTCCAAAGCATAAATAATTTTCTGCAAAGTGCACAAAAAATGGTAGTATAGATGGATTTTACCAGGATTAAACAACGGGTGAAACAAAAATTAGGGTATTGGGAACCACTAAACCGATTTTTTAAAAGACAGCTTTTTCCGAATTATAAGAAAATTCAAAATATATCCGGAATACAAGAAGTCAGAAGCCTCTTTGAAGGGGCAATATTTATTTTGTTTGAGATTTTATATTAGGGCACAAAAAAATTTTCTGCTAAAAAGCATAATTAATTTCCTGCAAAGTGCTGTTTGTTCTATCACAATTTGTAGTGTAGATCGAAAGTGTAAGAAACCACACAATATTCCTTTTCAAAGCTATTTATTAAACTAAAAACTCGAAACACCGTCTTCTAATATTATAATCATATCGATATCTCATTTAAAAGGAGGCCGCCTTTGCATGCCCTGCAAAAAACTCCAATTTTTAATAAGACAAACAAAACAAATACGTCGCCTCTAAAATTACATTAAGCCTTGATAACTATATTAATTCGTATCAGCATAATTTATAAAATATGCTCACACTCGGCCATCCTGACAAAGGGTCTGTCCTCAGGCCCTTAAAAATAAATTTCGAATTAACTGATTCAAGTTTTACAAAACTTTCAAAGTATAAAAATATTTAAAATCATTCTTAAAGTAACTCTAACATTTTGTTACTATTACACAAACTAGTCAACGTTTGTCTTATGTTATTCTTAAACGTATTCAACTTATCTTAAAATAGTCTTCTAGTCTTCAGTTGGCAACGTTTACCATAATTTCAGGTGAATAGCGACGTTCGCTAATAGCAACTTTTGCCAGAGATAACCTTTATCATAAATTAAAGAGGAATAGCGAATTTTGCTAATGGCAACATTTGCCAATGATAACGTTTACCTCTAAAATAGAATGAGGAGCGACGTTCGCTAAGGGCAATGTTTGCCAAGGTAACGTTTACATCTAAAATCTAGTGTGTAACGACGTTCGCTGATGGCAACGTTTGGCAAGGTAACGTTTACATCTAAAATCTAGTGAGTAACGACGTTCGCTAATGGGAACGTGTGCCAAGGTAACGTTTACCTCTAAAATACAATTAGTACCGACACGTTCGCTAATAGCAACCCTTGCCAAGGTAACGTCTACCTTTAAAATACAGTAAGTAGCGACGTTCGCTAAGGGCAACGTTTGCCAAGGTAACGTTTACCTTTAAAATACAGTAAGTAGCGACGTTCGCTAATGGCAACGTTTGCCAAGGTAACGTTTACCGTTAAAATACAGTAAGTAGCGACGTTCGCTAATGGCAATGTTTGCCAAGGTAACTTTACCTCTAAAATACAGTGAGTAGCGACGTTCGCTAATGGCAACGTTTGCCAAGGTAACATTTACCTCTAAAATACAATGAGTAGCGACGTTCGCTAATGGCATCGTTTGCCAAGGTAACATTTACCTCTAAAATACAATGAGTAGCGACGTTCGCTAATGGCAACGTTTGCCAAGGTTACTTTACTTTTAAAATACAGTGAGTAGCGACGTTCGCTAATGGCAACGTTTGCCAAGGTAAATTTACCTCTAAAATACATTGAGTAGCGACGTTCGCTAATGGCAACGTTTGCCAAGGTAACGTTTACCTCTAAAATACATTGAGTAGCGACGTTCGCTAATGGCAACGTTTGCCTTCAAAGTTGTTCGTTTTCGATATTTTGTACAGCGATCCACTTTTTGATATGATCGGCGGCTACAACAGTTCGTTTCCGCTTATATCCTTCACGAAGAACTTCAACTTCATATCTATCATTAAACAATTTCTTTGTAATGCGCAAAGGCCCTTGTATTTTGCTTCGAGTTTGTGACCAATAACGTATTTATTGTTTGATTGTTGTTCCCAGCAGCTGGTATACTCGTTATTGAAAATCTTATCAAATCACACTCCTCGAATTTGTCTGCCTCACGTCGGCTTTTATCGTATCGTTCTTTTTGTTTTTGTTGATCTTTTTTTTTAATATGATTTGAAATTTTATTTCAAAGCTTATTATTTCCTAGCCTATTTGTCCCAAATTCGTTCATAATAGCCTGCAGCAGTAGATGAAAAACGTTTACAATCGTTTTATTATAAAGTTCGAATTGGCCGTTGCTTCTATCAAAATATGTTTTATGCCATATGTATCGCAAAATATTTTTAACGTTTGAAGGTAAATGCTGTGCTTCTGTCACTGATGATTCTTGTCGTCACTCCAAATAGATATACTACGTTCGTTAGGGCTCTAATAATGTATTTACTCTTTGTATTGCGTATTGGGTCTATTATTGTAAAATTTGTAAAAGCGTCAACGATTACAAATACAAACTTATTCTTTTTTTTTCACTGGTCACAAAAGGACCAACGTGATCAATATGAATTGTATGTAAAGGAATTGGCAATGTCTCTATTGGGTTTAATTTGCATTGTCGCTTTGAAGAATTCTCTTTATAGTACATGTAGTTAAACATGCGTTAACATATTTCATTACAAATTTCTTAATTTCGGCAAACCAATAATTTTCTCGAATATGTTGCAAAAAGGTGTCTATCCCTAGATGTCCCAAGTCATCGTGATATAAACGACAAATTTACATGCGTGTTTCACGTGGTCAAACCAATGCCTTATTTCCATCTCTTAACTTTCTATATAGTTTACTTCCTTTAAGCTCATAATAATTATCAAAATACTGCTTGTATTATTATTAATCAGCTTGTCGTTTGTATTATGGCAGCTTCAGTTAAGCCGACTTAAAATACTTCTAATTCAATCCTTGAATTTAAAATAGGATTTCTGCTTAGGGCATCAACGTGTATCATAATTTTTTAAAGTTCAATATTTAATTTCAAACGAATTTTCTTAAATCTCCAGACACCATCTTCCGATGCGAGGAATTACGTCTCTTTTTTAATTACGTTTTTGTAGCCAAATCAACCTGTTGCATTTCTTTTCGGAAAAAATACATTGTTCTTGTAAATGTCCTAGTCTTTTACGCTACATTTTCATCTCTTATACCGCCAATCACCACATCAATTAAATATATATCAGGAATGTGCTCCTAATTTTAATAGATTTTTAAAGCAATAATCCCCTAATTTCTGCCCAGGAGATGCCTCATAATTAGCAGTTCTTCAGTAATTTAGAAAATGGAACGAACTTACGAAATTGCAGGCTCATTGAGTTTTTTCATTTCGTTCCAGCTGGAGTCAAATTCCACATTTTCATCATACCATTGACGTGTATTGCCTCGAAATCAAACGCAAAATGGTATCTTTATCCCATTGATACCGTTCTGCCAAACTATAAACTTTTTCTAACCACTTATTAACCACCATTTCGTCACGATTAGGATTAAATAATGGCACTAGAAACTCATCGCCCGCACGTATCAATTTATATTTTAATTACTCAAGTTCTTCTTGCAACCGTTTTAACTTTCTTTGTCAAACAAAAATTCAGACGTAGTCGAACTATTACTACTACTAGTTTTTTCGATTTTCGGCCCGTCGGCGTTTTATCTCGAGTTTTCCCCATATTATAAGGTGCGTAATTAACTGATTTTATTAGTTTATCCCACCGCTGCTTTGTAAGAAACCACACAATATTCCTTTTCAAAGCTATTTATTAAACTAAAAACTCGAAACACCGTCTTCTAATATTATAATCATATCGATATCTCATTTAAAAGGAGGCCGCTTTGCCTGCCCTGCAAAAACTCCAATTTTTAATAAGACAAACAAAACAAATACGTCGCCTCTAAAATTACATTAAGCCTTGATAACTATATTAATTCGTATCAGCAAAATTTATAAAATATGCTCACAAAAGTTATAAAAAATAACATTAAGTCCGGTTTTTTTGGTCCACTATATAGATATAAGTACGGGTTTATTACCAGTTTTTTTTTGTCATTTTCATTAGGTATAAAAGCACACCCATAATACTCCAAAAACCTTTTTCAAGACTATTTTTTAACTAGTTTTGGGTTACATCGGGCGTGGCACCCAAAACGGAGGCAGGATTTTTGAGGATTGTGGATACTCAGTAAAAGATGCTCTGGAAGTATAGCATAATACCACCTACATCAATTTGTTTCTTATGAAGTAAAAAAAAGAATAAACTTTTTTTTATAAAATTGACATGTTCGCCGTTATATTAGGAAAACGCCTATATTTAAAAACTTGCTGCCTAAACATAGCCACATTTTTTTCTTGTATTAATAAATTAATTTTGTGTGTTATAATAAATAATTTGTTTAGTCAGTAAAAATATAGCAAGCATGGCATTATCTAATCAAAAAAAACATTAAGTCTACTTGATTTGTATTAAAATGAAACATATGAAAACGTTCAAAATTAATGATAAATTACCTTTTTTAGGTAGGTAAATAATAGGTATCAGAATTTTATCTTGATTTAATTCAGAGAGTTTTCCAAAAAGTTATATTTTTTTACGTATAATGATGTAGGTATCGATAAACATTATAATTTTTTCCATATAAGGGTAAAAAAGCAGTACTACACTTGCACACTTATCATGATAAGGTAATGAGTACCTATCCGTAACAAAGGCTAGCCGTGGTAGGTGTTTAGCGTAAAAAGTCGGATATTTTAAAAAACCGCTTTAAAGGATAAGAAAAGCCCACCGGTTATTTTCATTTTGTCCAAGAAGCCGGCTTTATCCTGAAATAGGGCATTGGCGGTTTTACGGGGGGTGTGGGGTGGTTTGAGAAATTCACCAAAACAATTAAAAATCGGTTTAATTATCGCTAACTTGTCTAAATAATTAACATGTAAAATATAGCGGACAGCTAACACTGACTTACACCGTTTTTATTGGACATCTCCTAGTGACGTTTGGAGGTTTAAATATAGCTGCCATTTTTAAACCAAAATATTATATTTTTTATTTATTTTAAAGTTTTGTGAAAAAAGCTGGCCTATATTGTAAGATATTTATGAACAATTATATAAACATTAAAAACTATTACATTCAAGGTAAAGAATTAGTTAAACCTTTAACCAAAATCTAGACCGAGTTTTAAGGACTTTAGTACTTTAGCATTTTAGACCCTTTAGTAAATACTGGTGTACATGCTTATGTACCTATACCAACAGTGTGCTTTTTTAAAGGTACCTAACAGAGAGTTTTCCGGATATTATATGTTATTATACGTTTTTGAAAAAAAAACCGCGAACACATTGATATTGCTTGCGAGGGAGACACTTTTTGGCTATCTTGAAATTTTGGTAGAACTCACCTCCTTTCAGGGGTCAGCTTTACCCCTATATTTTGAATAGGGAAAGTCGAAATTTTTACACGCTTCTATAGACATTTAATCTACATTTAAAACAAGATATCACTCGACCCACTTTCCCTATTCAAAGTATGGAGGTAAAATTTACTCGTCAAAAGAGGTGCATCCCACAAAATTTTCAAGTCAGCCAGAAATTGTCCCCCTGGCAAGGAAAACCGACGTGTTCGCGGTTTTTTTTCCTAAAAGATACTATAAAAACCCAAAAAAGATCTGCGTTGTCTTTAGAAAAAGACACCCGGTATAATGTTTCAGACAGTTGATTTAGCCTTTTTGTTTCAACTATTTTTAAAATAGAAAATTAAACTCGGCCAAGAAAATTTGAAATTTTTTAAAAGTTAACGTGATCAGGACCTATCAAAATCATTTTTCTATTTTAAAATTGTGGAAAAAAGAGGGTAAAACCCATTGACTTCTATACCCTACGGGTAGACCCGGCATGGGCCAAAATTGCCATTATATCAAGCTTTTATCGCAATTGACCAAATACAAGTAAGAATTTAATGAGCAAAATAGGGATGAAAATAGAATTTCGGTTTGGTGAGTCCGGAAACATGCAACATCGCAAAAATATTCTATTTGCTTGTCTTGGATAAAAAAGGGCAGTGGCGGCGTAAAATAAAAATTTTGAATTCCACTAGAATTTTTTTATCAGCAATTTTCTGTTTGAATAATAAATAATTCATGAATACTTACTTGTGTGTGTTTACAAAATTCTCTTCAGAAAAAAAAAGAGTAAAAAGAATTTCTAAGCATGCTAAGTGCAGTGGATGTATTAAAATTATTGTTTTCATCTTAGAACTTTACAAATGTTGTACCTTCCAGGTAAAATATTTTCTTTCTTTGAACAAGGGTCTTCTTCAACTCTTCTTTTCTTGGGTGGACTACAAGTTATGCTCGAGTCAGATGAAATTTCGGAACTAAAAATTTCAATTCGAAATGGGACAACCGGGCGCCGGGCCAACTCGGCGCCGCCAACAGGGCGCCACGCCGGGCCTAATGGGCGCCGGGCCAACTCAGCGCCGGACTATTCTTTTTTCGATAAAATGTGCAGATAAAAACAAAATAAATATGTTATTTATACAAAACTTTCAACATCTATTAAGTCGAGTGTTGAAATTTGGTAGGTTTAGTGTTCTGCGACTTGAAACACCGCCAAGTTCCATATTCGATACATATCGATGCATAAATAAGAAAGTCCGCCATTTTGGATCCGCCACTTTAATTTTTTTAAGGTTGTTTTTCATCTGCACATTTTATCAAGAAAAAATATTTTAGTCCGGCGCCCAGTTGGCTCGGCGTCAAGTTGGCCCGGCGCCCAGTTGGCCTGCCGCCCAGTTGGTGGCGCGGAGTTGGCGGCGCCCAGTTGTCCTAGACTGCAACACATTTCAGGGGTCTGGTACGTTTTACCACCTTTCTTAAAACTACGAAGTTTTTTGAAATATGATAATTTTAGACCATTTTATAGTGATTTCTAAAAAAAAAAATGCGGACTATCGTTGATTTTGTTAAAAAAATTGAAATTGAAACATTCTTAAAACCCCATTAAAACCCATACAAATTGCTACAAAAGAAGCATTTTCTCATTTCAAACTGAAACAAAACGTCTATCAGCTGTCAACAAAAACTTGAAATAACTAAGGTCACTGATCCAAATCGGGTCAGTTTTTTTGGTCCTTTTATGAAAATGCACAATTTTTAAAAAAGCATGAAATTCAAAACAAAATCAAGAAAATTATGATTCCTACATTTTTACAAATAAAAATTAGTTTAATTGAACATTATATCAATTTTTATTCCTTAAAACACTAAAAATTAATAATTATTTACTTTTTTAAAATTTATCGAAGGTCTAACTGAACAAAAGCAAACTGAACCCATCCGTATCGAAATGAACCAAATCAAACCGAATCTAACGGTTCGGTTTGGTTCGGTTCGATTTGCTTAAACTGAACCGAACCTAACCGAATATAGCTAAACCTAACCTAAACAATCCTAGCGGAACCTAACCGAATATACTTAAACTGAACCAACCTAACCCAACCTAACCCAACCTAACCCAACCTAACCCAACCTAACCCAACCTAACCCAACCTAACCCAACCTAACCCAACCTAACCCAACCTAACCCAACCTAACCCAACCTAACCCAACCTAACCCAACCTAACCCAACCTAACCCAACCTAACCCAACCTAACCCAACCTAACCCAACCTAACCCAACCTAACCCAACCTAACCCAACCTAACCCAACCTAACCCAACCTAACCCAACCTAACCCAACCTAACCCAACCTAACCCAACCTAACCCAACCTAACCCAACCTAACCCAACCTAACCCAACCTAACCCAACCTAACCCAACCTAACCCAACCTAACCCAACCTAACCCAACCTAACCCAACCTAACCCAACCTAACCCAACCTAACCCAACCTAACCCAACCTAACCCAACCTAACCCAACCTAACCCAACCTAACCCAACCTAACCCAACCTAACCCAACCTAACCCAACCTAACCCAACCTAACCCAACCTAACCCAACCTAACCCAACCTAACCCAACCTAACCCAACCTAACCCAACCTAACCCAACCTAACCCAACCTAACCCAACCTAACCCAACCTAACCCAACCTAACCCAACCTAACACAACCTAACACAACCTAACCCAACCTAACCCAACCTAACCCAACCTAACCCAACCTAACCCAACCTAACCCAACCTAACCCAACCTAACCCAACCTAACCCAACCTAACCCAACCTAACCCAACCTAACCCAACCTAACCCAACCTAACATAACCTAACCCAACCTAACCCAACCTAACCCAACCTAACCCAACCTAACCCAACCTAACCCAACCTAACCCAACCTAACCCAACCTAACCCAACCTAACCCAACCTAACCCAACCTAACCCAACCCAGCCCAACCTAACCCAACCTAACCCAACCTAACCAAACCTAACCTACCTATTGTTAATAAATATAGTAAAAGTTGTTAGGTTTATGTCCAGGGGGTAACCATTGTCCATAATCGTCGGAAATCGAGTTAGGATTAGTGTATGCGACCATAAACATTGAGTGGCGAGTGAGTGTTTGGTCTTCAATTTTTTTAGGGAAATTTTTCAAAATCTTTTTTTTCGCACTCTGGGCACCCTAATAAACCGTAATCTGGTCACCCTAATCCATCGCAATCAAAGAAAATGGGTAATCGAAGTGTCACAAATTTTTTGTTGGTTTCTATTCTTCTTTTATATTATGTAGGACAAAATTATTAATTAAACTAAGTGACCTTATTAAGTAAGACAGCATGATAGTCAAATGACATTAGAAGGACATAAACATATGATACCGGCCTGTAGACCGGTCGCGGTGGTCATATAATAATAAATATATACTTTCGCGATGAAAGATCAAAATTTAACTTAAAATTACTGTAAAGTCCGCAAAAAACATTAAATTTATCGAAATTTATAAAAACATAGATCAGTGTGTGTAACAATTCATCAAGATGTATGAAACTCGACCGTGACATGTCAAAAGTTTGGTTCGAAAAAACAAAAACAACTGGATAAAAATCGGTATGTAAGAATTTAAAAAGAAATCATTTTTAAGAAAATCAAATACTTTTTGTTAATTTTCATGCAATGCAAAAAAAAGTGCGGGGAAGTGACACTTTCTGAATCAAAATGTGTGAGGGTAAAATCGCACGGTCGCAGAAAAAACTATCTATCGTGACGCTACTGAACTTTCTCGTGTTTTAGGAAAAACTATCTGTCAAGACGACTTACCATGAAATGTTGTTTTTTTATGGATTTTTTTTCTTCTTTTGCACAAAAAACAATTTTGGACCATGTCTAAACTCAAATAGTTACTTCTAAACTTGTTTTTAAACGTTTTAAGATTTCTTTTTGTAATATTCCCGCACAAAATTCAAAAAAAATCATTTCCGTACTTAGACAACATTGTCTATCAGTTTTCCCTGTATACACGGACTAACAGATAGAATCACTCAAAATACGGCAGGTGGATTAAAGGTAGCCAGCTGCTTTTCTGTCGCACTTATGCCGTCAGTGTGAAAGAGATAAAAGTACCCTTATATTATCTAGGGTATTATTAGCATGCAAAGTCACCCTATCTTTGTCCGTTTCACATATTCAATAATGTCTATTTCTGTTTTTATTGTAAAAGAAATACCCGACCATAGGAACCAAATTGGATAGGGTCAATAAAAAATGCCTTGTCTTTCCGTCTCTAACGCCCTTTTAGGGCGTTATACAACTCAATGGTAAAACCAGTAACGCACCCAGGAATATGTCTTGGGGGACCCAAGGCCTCATAATGTCGTATTTCATGCTATTTTTTGTGTTTATTCATGAAATATGTGGAAAATATATACAAAAATCACAGGCTTGGGAGGGGCCCGGGCCCCGCCCCCCCCCTCCTGGGTGCGCCCATGGTAAAACAATCTATCAATGCAATTAATAAATCAAATGTGCGTTAAAGTGTTTTGAAAAAAAATTATTCTGATTTGTCAAATGCTTTAAAAAAATAAGAAGCCACATTTATTAAATCAATTTTGAGCCTGATTACTAAAAGCGTGACACGGGTTTGTCCAGGATCATTTACTTGCTAATTTGACGTTTGCTTAAGCCAAAGCCAAAGCGTATTGTCAATGCTTTAGATGCTTTAAAGCTACATGCGTTTTTGGTTTTATTTAAATATAAAAACTACTGCTTAAAGTCAACACGAACTGTAATTAAAAGTTGGTGCAAAATTGTACCTACAGAAAAGTTTTTATAAAAAAACAAGTTCCAAATAATATCAAAGTTTATATATTTTTTTGTTAAATATTTAACATATACGTTCTTTTTTTTTAAATAAAAAAACCTGTAGTTTCTTTTTTGCATTTTTCTATTCGTCTTTTAGTTTTGATTATTTTGTTTCGACGATTTGTCTGGATAAACTCATATGTAGAATTGACAAATTTAAAAGAGCCAACCAAACCTTAGAAAATGTTTATTATCGCATATATTTTTAAAGTCATGAATGAAGAAAAAACCAATTTAAAACTATAAAAATAATTGAGTTACAAAAAATACTAAATGACATTATCACAAAATTTATCACCATTTTTTTAAAATTTGTTATCAAAAAGGATTTTTAGTGAAAACTTTCACTATTCTTTTAAATTAAACAATTTTTATTCTTAATGTTTTTCTTGTGCTACGCATCTCTAAAAGATTTCGATTCTATGTTCTAGTTTTGGTATAATGACAAAAAAGATTGATTTGACAAGCAATATTTTATGAAAAAAATTATGTAGATTAAGTTGTTCGGGGACGTTGGCACCAATATAGAATTAATTTTATATGAGACACCCGGTATATATACACACCTACTTTCGAAGTTTTAAACGAAATAAACAAATAAAATTCGGACATAACTTTTTAATTTATGATTCTAAGTTTTAATTTTTTTAAACTGGGGCATTGAATCATAAAATTGTTTGCTTTAATGGTAAATTAAAAAATCAATCATCAATCGATGTTTAAAAATAAAAAATAAGTAATTAGGTAGATATTTATAATAGCTATACCTATATCTGTAAGTATGTTAATAACAAAGTCAAGGATTATGGGACCATTGAACGTTAAAAGGCTAAACATCTCTTTCCAAATGTGTGAAAATAATTATTATTTTGCTACTTAAGTGCATAAGAATAATGTTGAAGCACTATCTAAGCTCTGTGCGTAATATTTATTTACCTAACTAATGCAGAAAGTGGCTAACTATAGGAACGTGAAAGCTTTTTCTCTATTTTCTTCTTGTGTACAATATACAGGGTGTTCCAACTAAAAGGTAACAGACGTGTTTTTTGGTATTTTTTGTGTGAATTTGGAGAAACGCTCGGACACGTCGAATTTCTTTGCGAGGGGGACACCTTTTGGCTATCTTGAAATTTTTGTAGCACTCACCATCTTCGAGGGGTATACTTTACTCCTATATTTTGAATAGGGAATGTGGGTCTAGTGATACCTTGTTTTGAAGGCCACTTGAATGTCTTTACAACCGTGTAAAAATTTCAAAAATCTATCTATTAGTGTTTGAGATAATTGCGTTCAAACTTTCAAATTTAACATGGACTGATAAAATAAAAATTTAATCAAAATTTTATATTTTTCGGATTTGCAAGAAAAGCTATCGCGTGCACCAAGTTTTTGCAGAAATATTTTAAATATTAATTTATTAATTAATTAATTAATTATTTAAATATTTTGCGCATTCGTTTTTATTTCGTTTATTACTGATCATATTTATACCTATAATTGTCTTGATGGTTTCTGGACAAAATAATACTTTCAAAAAGAAGGATGTTTCTTTTTGGTGTTTTAGTTTAGTAAATTTTTGGTTGAAATAAGAAGCATTAGTTTACTGTGATTTAGCGCTTAGTAAATATTATCCCTATTTTAGCTCACACATATACTATACTATAGTAGTGTGAGCTATGGTGATCCTAATTTTTTCGAGAAAAAAAAAAGTTGCTCCGATTTCAAAAATTTTTATATATCTTTGCGTTTCAGATGATTTTGAAACTTTTTTGACGCGCCGTCTGTCTGTTTGTCTGTCTGTCTGTCTGTCTGTCTGTCTGTCTGTCTGTCTGTCTGTCTGTCTGTCTGTCTGTCTGTCTGTCTGTCTGTCTGTCTGTCTGTCTGTCTGTCTGTCTGTCTGTCTGTCTGTCTGTCTGTCTGTCTGTCTGTCTGTCTGTCTGTCTGTCTGTCTGTCTGTCTGTCTGTCTGTCTGTCTGTCTGTCTGTCTGTCTGTCTGTCTGTCTGTCTGTCTGTCTGTCTGTCTGTCTGTCTGTCTGTCTGTCTGTCTGTCTGTCTGTCTGTCTGTCTGTCTGTCTGTCTGTCTGTCTGTCTGTCTGTCTGTCTGTCTGTCTGTCTGTCTGTCTGTCTGTCTGTCTGTCTGTCTGTCTGTCTGTCTGTCTGTCTGTCTGTCTGTCTGTCTGTCTGTCTGTCTGTCTGTCTGTCTGTCTGTCTGTCTGTCTGTCTGTCTGTCTGTCTGTCTGTCTGTCTGTCTGTCTGTCTGTCTGTCTGTCTGTCTGTCTGTCTGTCTGTCTGTCTGTCTGTCTGTCTGTCTGTCTGTCTGTCTGTCTGTCTGTCTGTCTGTCTGTCTGTCTGTCTGTCTGTCTGTCTGTCTGTCTGTCTGTCTGTCTGTCTGTCTGTCTGTCTGTCTGTCTGTCTGTCTGTCTGTCTGTCTGTCTGTCTGTCTGTCTGTCTGTCTGTCTGTCTGTCTGTCTGTCTGTCTGTCTGTCTGTCTGTCTGTCTGTCTGTCTGTCTGTCTGTCTGTCTGTCTGTCTGTCTGTCTGTCTGTCTGTCTGTCTGTCTGTCTGTCTGTCTGTCTGTCTGTCTGTCTGTCTGTCTGTCTGTCTGTCTGTCTGTCTGTCTGTCTGTCTGTCTGTCTGTCTGTCTGTCTGTCTGTCTGTCTGTCTGTCTGTCTGTCTGTCTGTCTGTCTGTCTGTCTGTCTGTCTGTCTGTCTGTCTGTCTGTCTGTCTGTCTGTCTGTCTGTCTGTCTGTCTGTCTGTCTGTCTGTCTGTCTGTCTGTCTGTCTGTCTGTCTGTCTGTCTGTCTGTCTGTCTGTCTGTCTGTCTGTCTGTCTGTCTGTCTGTCTGTCTGTCTGTCTGTCTGTCTGTCTGTCTGTCTGTCTGTCTGTCTGTCTGTCTGTCTGTCTGTCTGTCTGTCTGTCTGTCTGTCTGTCTGTCTGTCTGTCTGTCTGTCTGTCTGTCTGTCTGTCTGTCTGTCTGTCTGTCTGTCTGTCTGTCTGTCTGTCTGTCTGTCTGTCTGTCTGTCTGTCTGTCTGTCTGTCTGTCTGTCTGTCTGTCTGTCTGTCTGTCTGTCTGTCTGTCTGTCTGTCTGTCTGTCTGTCTGTCTGTCTGTCTGTCTGTCTGTCTGTCTGTCTGTCTGTCTGTCTGTCTGTCTGTCTGTCTGTCTGTCTGTCTGTCTGTCTGTCTGTCTGTCTGTCTGTCTGTCTGTCTGTCTGTCTGTCTGTCTGTCTGTCTGTCTGTCTGTCTGTCTGTCTGTCTGTCTGTCTGTCTGTCTGTCTGTCTGTCTGTCTGTCTGTCTGTCTGTCTGTCTGTCTGTCTGTCTGTCTGTCTGTCTGTCTGTCTGTCTGTCTGTCTGTCTGTCTGTCTGTCTGTCTGTCTGTCTGTCTGTCTGTCTGTCTGTCTGTCTGTCTGTCTGTCTGTCTGTCTGTCTGTCTGTCTGTCTGTCTGTCTGTCTGTCTGTCTGTCTGTCTGTCTGTCTGTCTGTCTGTCTGTCTGTCTGTCTGTCTGTCTGTCTGTCTGTCTGTCTGTCTGTCTGTCTGTCTGTCTGTCTGTCTGTCTGTCTGTCTGTCTGTCTGTCTGTCTGTCTGTCTGTCTGTCTGTCTGTCTGTCTGTCTGTCTGTCTGTCTGTCTGTCTGTCTGTCTGTCTGTCTGTCTGTCTGTCTGTCTGTCTGTCTGTCTGTCTGTCTGTGTGTCTGTAACGACCAACGCGCATAACTCAAAAACCGCTTGGCCGATTTTAATGAAATTTGGTACCTAGACTGGGTCTTGGGTCGAGATGGTCCCATTTAAAAATGAACAAAATCCACCGAACACAAGCCAAATAAAAGAGTGGGGGAAGATTTCAAAAATTAGAGTTTATGTGAAAATATGGCGTGTGTGATATCAAACGAAAGGTAATTGAGTATGGAGTTAAACAAAATACATTTTAGTTTGTTTTTCTTCAAAAAGGGTGGGGGTAGATTTCAAAAATTAGAGTTTATGTAAAAATATGGCGTGTGTGATATCAAACGAAAGGTAATTGAGTCCGGAGTCAAACAAAATACATTTTAGTTTTTGTTTTTTTAAAGGTGGGGGTAGATTTCAAAAATTTGAGTTTAAGTCAATACATGGCTTGTGTGGTACTGGTATCAAACAAAAGATAATTTAGTCTTGAGTTGATTAAGATATATTTCAGTTTTTAGTTTTATTAGCTCGCACGTATACTATAACTATAGTACCTAGTGTGAGCTTAGGGGCCCATATATTGGCAGAGTATTTTTTTTAACCATCGCATATCACATGGTGTGTGTCAAATTAAGCGCCGGTACACACACGCGTTTTTCTGCAGCGCGGTGCCGCAGCGTTACCGCAATTGCAGTCCGTGCCGCCGGTACACACACGCGTTTTTCTGCAGCTCGGTGTCGCAGCGGCAACGCTGCGGCACCGCGCTGCAGAAAAACGCGTGTGTGTACCGGCGCGACTTTTGTTTGTTGTTGGTGTTATTATAGTAATTGCATTTGAAATATGCCGTTTTTAGCTGTAGTTTGTGATAAAATATGTAACAATCACATAACTAAGCCAATCAAATTAAGTATATCCCATATTGCCCCCATTTCGCCTACTGCTTTCGAGAGTATTTAATGTAAGTAAATGTGTCCATTTGCTTAGACAGAAACTCTGGAACGTTTAATCGATTCTGAATTGCGACTTTGGGGGGTAACGTGGTAATTGCTCCCCCCCCCCTTAGAAACAAAAATGCACTTTTGGTTAATAATTAAATGGAAAATAGAAGAATTAACCCCCCCCTAGAAAAATAATTATATTACAAATAATTTTTTCGTCCACTATTACTCCCCCCCCTAGATTTTGACCCAGATTCGCGCTTGATTCCGACATTGTAATGCAGAACTCGTGGAGCCGAATTGGAGTTTACTCTCATGAACTCGCAGGAGAGCACAAATCAAAAAGCAACTATCGAAAGAAGTTTTCTACGAATAATTTCATTTGGATACACACCCTAAGCTTGGTTTCTAACCCTTATGTAAAGTGTCTTTCTTGCACTTAAAGCTTATCCGAAGTAACAAATGTGTAACACTTTGCGCACTGAAAAAATAAATAACTAACTTTCGAATTGTGTTTCAAACTGCAGAAATAGGTTAACCGACCCCTTAAACTAAAATGCAATGCTGCTAATTACTTAGGTAACTCTCTGTATATTTTCTAATTTAAAATTGGTATAGTTGATTAAAAATACAAAGCTTAGTCATCAAACACCCTCATTATTTATTTAATTAAATTCTTTATTTCACAGTTTTTCCCTGTTACTTAAAAATAATGACTAAACATATCTAATGCTATTTATGACGATTATTTTATCAGTCTTTTACCATATAATAATGATAACTCGTTTTTTTACAATTTCATCATATCTAAGGCTAGATCCACCTGCATCCGTGATCACGGACGTACGCCCAACTGACATTTAAAGTTGTCACGACGAAAACCCACCAGTTATGAATTCTTGAACGGATGAGAAAGGGTTCTCCCTAAAAATAGCCTGAAAGTCAAACTGCGCATGCGATCTCACTTGATTTCCGCGTCTCCATTGGTCCTGACGTGAGATGATCATTCTCACCCATTTCAATAATTCATTAGCTGAATTTCTTCCGATTACTGGTTATTACTACTTACCCACATGTTTAAAGTCACTGTTATAACGACCACACTACTATGTCGGAGGTATGTAGCTACTACATCGTAGAGGCCGCTTTTTGCCATAATGGTGTAACAGGAGCGAAGTAGTTGCAAATAATATTATCGTTTCTTTTTGGTAAAATTTTAGAAAGTTTACAGGTTGAGCCGCAGGGGAGACACACACACACGGAAAGACGTCATGACGATCTTGCTGAGATCGGTCAGAATACGCCCAAATAACACATTTTCGGCGATATCTGAAAAAAAAATTTTGTTGAAAATATAGGATAGGAAGGTAAAAATGCATCGGAATCGGCTCACTGACTACGATTCTAATATGTGCTAGAAAGACACAAATAAAAGATTCGAAAATTAGAATAGCCACAGTCTTTTTCTGTATTTGCGTAAAGGATTAAATAAAACTGCACATCGAAAGTTGTGTGTGTCTTGTTTTTTTGAGCAAGACCTTCTCTTTATATTTCTTTTAAAGTGTGCAAACAAAAAATATTATTATTGCAAAAAGTTGTTAAATTAAATCGTTAGTTGCTGGTTAGTCATATTTTGCTAGATCGATAAAATCACCTGACTCAATTTGCATAAATTTTATATTTAAATTTAATTGAAAACACTATATTATACATAAACAATCCACGTGGATAATAATTATTTGTAAAGCAATGGCCAAAAACGCAAACATAAAAATTTATTAAATTTTTGCGGGTAATCATTTTATACCAATTCTAAACTAGGATAAGTCTGGATAGGTAAAAATGTTTATCCATAATTTTTTGTATAGAGAAATCCTTATAAAATTTCCAAGATACACTATACAGTGTACCCCGGTTATAACGTACCCTCAAGAGACCAGAAAATGTGTACTTTGTAAGCGGACGTACGTTATAAAAAAATCATAATTTAAAAGCTATGTTAGAACCTACATTTTAGCTCACACATATACTATACTATAGTAGTGTGAGCTATGGTGATCCTAATTTAAAAAAAAAAAAAAAAGTTGCTCCGATTTCAAAAGTTTTTGTATATCTTTGCGTTTCAGATGATTTTGAAACTTTTTTGTTGCGCCGTCTGTCTATCTGTCTGTCTGTCTGTCTGTCTGTCTGTCTGTCTGTCTGTCTGTCTGTCTGTATGTCTGTATGTCTGTCTGTATGTCTGTCTGTCTGTCTGTATGTCTGTCTGTAACGACCAACGCTCATAACTCAAAAACCGCTTGGCTGATTTTAATGAAATCTGGTACCTAGGCTGGGTCTTGGGTCGAGATGGTCCCATTTAAAAATAAACATTTTAAGAAAAGGGTGGGGGTATATTTCAAAAAATAGAGTTTAAGTGAAAATATGGCGTGTGTGATATCAAACGAAAGGTAATTGAGACCGGAGTTTAACAAATAACATTTTAGTTTTTGCTTTTTTTAAGGGTAAGGGTAGATTTTAAAAATTTGAGTTTAAGTCAAAACATGGCTTGTGTGGTATGAAACAAAAGATAATTTAGTCTGGAGTTGAATAAAATATATTTCAGTTTTTAGTTATTAGCTCACACGTAAACTATAACTATAGTACCTAGTGTGAGCTTAGGGGCCCATATATTGGCAGAGTATTTTATTTGGAATAAAATAGTAACTAATCAAAATTTAAACACTTAAAACTAAGAAAACAAAAACTAAACTACCTAAACTAAAACTAAAAACTGGTAAAATCTTTATATCTAATATTATTGTAAAATGTATTTAACCACAAAATAAATAGCCAATAACTGACGGTCTGCCGCCTGCAATACGCGTTTGAATAAGAAAACAGCGTACGTACACTGGTACGTTACAACCGGAATATTACAACGGAATTAGTCAAAATATGGTACGTTATAACAGAAGTAGAAGGTATAAAAAGTACGTAATATCCGGTGAAAAAAGAAGAGTATTTTGGCCGGACTAATGAAATATGTACGTAATAACCCAGGTACGTTATAACCAGAGTACACTTCGGTTCGGTTCGGAACAATGGTTCGGTTCGGTTTGGTTTCGTTCGCATTTTCGTAGGTGACAAAATAGCGAAATTGGCTATCAACTTGAGATTTTGCCCAAGTTTTTAAGTAATAATTGAGCACATAGAAGCGTTTAGTCATCTATAGGTGCTTACCACCGTTCATTTTATAAAAATTGTGTTATATGAAATAATTATTGTATATTTGAATTTATTTTAAAATTAATAAACTTGAAATTTTGTTAAGAATGGAGACCCGCATTTGGAATGCCCCAAAATCAAAATTTCAAGATAATATGTTAATTTAACATTGGATGCATGCCGATTTTGCTATTTTATTATCTACAAGACGTCACGAAAAACGAGAAATGAGAATCGAGCCTTATCCTCGGTATATACAGGGGCGGAATTTCATTTGGGGGGTGGAGTGAATTTTTGGCGTTTTGACCAGGCAAAATGGGACAATTTGCCGCCGCCTAATTTGTCCCCAGTGGCGGCGCCGACCCGATTCGCCGCTGGTCCAACTCGCTTTCGGCCCGATTTGTCGCTGGGTTTAGAGTTTTAGAAAACTTATTTTATATATTTTATATATTTTAGCACAACAAAATTCTAAATGAAGGATCCAAAATGGCGGACTTTCTTATTTATGAATGGATATGCATGTATTAAATTTTAAAAAAGTAAGATCGCTGATTTTCATTTTTAAAAATATTTAAAGTGGCGGATTTTTCCATTTATGAACAGGTATGTGTTAAATTTGCCACTTTGGGGTGTGTAAGGCTGCTGAATTTATTAAATTAATGTGGAAAAAAATTCAAATGGCGAAAATTTTTATTAATGAGCCGACATGTATTAATTTTAATAATATTGATCCCGCACCGAATTATTAAAATTGTTTAAAATAAAATGTTAACTTTTTAGGATGAAAGTTGGTCAGTGCGTTAGTAGTGCTAAATGGAATATTTTCATTTTTCAATTTTTTTATTCAAAATAATTTGATTATTCCAAAGCGGCATTGAACATTAATATCCGAAATACTTGAAAACGATTTACTCTAACGGATTGTAACAATTGTATCTTTTTTGCTTTAAAATGTATAGAAATTTATTTTCTTAATACAAAAAGGAAGAAAATACACTGAGAAACAAGTTATGTTCTTTAAGACGATCAGAAGTGCAGTGTGAAGCGCCCTCTAACGGCTTTTAGTTCATATTATTTCTAAAAAATCGATCTTTATGTTACAGTAAGATTTTAGCTCACACATATACTATCCTATAGTAGTGTGAGCTAAAAAAGTTGCTCCGATTTCAAAAATTTTTATATATCTTTGCGTTTCAGGTGATTTTGAAACTTTTTTGTTGCGCCGTCTGTCTGTCTGTCTGTCTGTCTGTCTGTCTGTCTGTCTGTCTGTCTGTCTGTCTGTATGTCTGTCTATCTGTCTGTGTGTCTGTATGTCTGTCTGTAAGGACCAACGCGCATAACTCAAAAACCGCTTGGCCGATTTTAATGAAATTTGGTACCTAGGCTGGGTCTTGGGTCGAGATGGTCCCACTTAAAAATGAACAAAATCCACCGAACACAAACCAAATAAAAGGGTGGGGGTAGATTTAAAAAATTAGAGTTTATGTGAAAATATGGCGTGTGTGATATTAAACGAAAGGTAATTGAGTCTGCAGTTAAACAAAATTCATTTTAATTTATTTAAAAAAAAAGGGTGGGGGTATATTTTAAAAATTAGAGTTTAAGTGAAAATATGGCGTGTGTGATATCAAACGAAAGGTAATTGAGTCCGGACTTTAACAAAATACATTTTAGTTTTTGTTTTTTTGTAAGGGTGGGGGTAGATTTCAAAAATTTTCAAAACATGGCTTGTGTGATATCAAACAAAAGGTAATTTAGTCTGGAGTTGAATAAAATATATTTCAGTTTTTAGTTATATTAGCTCACACGTACACTATAACTATAGTACCTAGTGTGAGCTTAGGGGCCCATATATTGGCAGAGTTTTTTCATATTGTACGATATTTAATTTTTAATTTTGTATGCCATAACTTAAATCAAGTTATTTTGTTTCAGAGAACCTGTGGTAGGAGTTTTATTTTTCGGGACACCCTGTATATCATGATAAGCTAAGATCGATTTATTTTATTTGATATTTACGTGTTATAGGTATATTAAACCTTGGTGCAAAAACGGTTATAAATTCAGTTTTGTAGAATTTATCAGTATTTATCGGGAATTGTATAGGTTATTTGCTTAAAACAAATTCTGAATCATAAAAATAAATGCAAGGTAAATTTTTATGATTATATGTACCTACCTATTGTGTGTATATATAGACGAACTTTCTAGACTGAATTTTATCATTTGCCTGTATAATAGAAAATTTCCTGGCTAATTTTTTTTTTAAGCATGACAACTATTTTAAATTTTTCATTAAAAATGTCTACCTCTAAGCTCATTGGCGAGCTGAAACTGTGACCATGGGCGCACCCAGAGGGGGCTCAGGGCCCGCCCCCCCTACAAACCTAAGCTTTTTTAGATATTTTCCACATATTCCATGAATAACAAGATAAAATAGCATAAATTACGACATCATAGGACCTTGGGCCCCCCAGTGGCCTCGCCGCCCCTCCTCTCAAGAGATATTCCTGGGTGCGCCACTGCTTTAACTACAAAAGCGGTGGTTTCTAAATGGGTTTAGTTGTGCAGTAAAAACTCCATAAAGCTTCAAAAAAATGCAGTTTTCCAAAAAGTCATGATGATATTTATATTTTCGTGCTACTATACATATTTTTACTAGCATTTTTCGGTGAGCGCACGGTCTAATTGGTAAGCTTGAAAGGCTATCGATCGTCGCTGTGTCGCGTGAGCGTGCGATATGCACATTGAACGCGACGGTTTCTGCAAAGGCTTGTGGTGAAGAAAGAGACGTACATTAATCTATCAAACATGTATAGATTCCATGTGCTATTGAGTGACCAGACCGCAGCAGCGCTTCCCCTCCTTTATTACGCGAGCCGCCACTGTTGTAAAGACCTTTTATGGATACCCTATATATTTTAAATGTTTATTTAGAAATCTGTTTATCGGATTTAGTCCACAGATCAATTTTTTTTGTTCTCTTCGTTATATTCGACGTCATTATACCCCAGTAAAATTATAGTAATCCGCCAATGCTGCGATTGAAAAAAAAGAGCTGTTAGATCTAAGGACACTCATCGTAAAGCAAGCTCTAGGATGAGTGTCCTTAGTGTGTCCCACTTTACCACAAAAAATTTTACCCTCTCTAGTTTTTCTAAAATGAGGAGTTTTTACAAAGAATACTTAAAATTTTGGTTATTATAGTAGATACTTCAATAATACAACAACTTTTTAAGGGAAAACAATGACCTTGTGAGAATAGTTTAATATGTCATGTCGGTTATTTAAGTAAAATATATTTTGTTATGTTTTAATATAAAAATTGTTTTACTGTAATTAATATATGCTTACAGATATTCGTTTGACGAAGTTAGAATTTTCGGATTACTTTCTCCCTCACTTGAATTCTTGGATATTTCAACATTGACGAATGTAATAGCACGGATCATTGGGTGATCCGTGGTAATAGTCCCTAGATTCAAACATGTACCTTTTTGATCATTCTGTTCTTGTAAATGTGAATAAGATTTGTAACCAGTGATCTTGTTCATGAAATTAACCGTGTTTGGCGCTATTCAAAAATTACGTTACGCAAATAATTTTTGACCTTCACCCTTCGTAACGCATTTGTAATAAAATTACTTAAAAAAAATCATTGAGTGTAAGTGTAAGTAACGCAAGGATACAGCCCCTTTAAGCGTTACGGAGTTTATAAAGGGCCCCTTTTTGCATTTTCAAAATTGCTCAGAATAACCAGTTGCGGATCAAGGAAGGGGGTCAAAGGAGACCGTCCCCCTCACAACCAGTAAACGTATATTTTAGTTCAGCAACCTAATTTATTTATATTTTTTCAAAAAATCTACTTTATTTCAAAAAAACAATCACCTGCGAAGTAATTAATCTCCTTAAAGTGGTAAATTTCACCCATGAAAAATCGCGAATCAATTCACCACGGGAACAATTTGCCGTTTAATTTTTATTTTATTGTTTCTTGCGTACATATTTTTTTGTTAAATAATTTTTTTTTATAAATTAGGTTTTCAAAAAACTACTTTTTAAAAAAGTATTATTTTGAAGAAAAAATACCTATTGAAAAATATTGCATGCGATTAGGTTTACCACAGGTTTTAATCTCCCAACAAGAGGACAGGGGAGCTATGATTTAAGAAAATACTCTGCCAATATATGGGCCCCTAAGCTCACACTAGGTACTATAGTTATACTGTACGTGTGAGCTAATATAACTAAAAACTGAAATATATTTTATTGTTTGATACCACACAAGCCATGTTTTGACTTAAACTCAAATTTTTGAAATCTACCCCCACCCTTACAAAAAAACAAAAACTAAAATGTATTTTGTTAAAGTCCGGACTCAATTACCTTTCGTTTGATATCACACACGCCATATTTTCACTTAAACTCTAATTTTTAAAATATACCCCCACCCTTTTTTTTTAAATAATATAAAATGTATTTTGTTTAACTGCAGACTCAATTACCTTTCGTTTAATATCACACACGCCATATTTTCACATAAACTCTAATTTTTGAAATCTACCCCCAGCCTTTTATTTGGTTTGTGTTCGGTGGGTTTTGTTCATTTTTAAATGGGACCATCTCGACCCAAGACCCAGCCTAGGTACCAAATTTCATTAAAATCGGCCAAGCGGTTTTTGAGTTATGCGCGTTGGTCGTTACAGACAGACATACAGACACACAGACAGACAGACATACAGACAGACAGACAGACAGACGGCGCAACAAAAAAGTTTCAAAATCATCTGAAACGCAAAGATATATAAAAATTTTTGAAATCGGAGCAACTTTTTTTTTCTCGAAAAAATTAGGATCACCATAGCTCACACTACTATAGTATAGTATATGTGTGAGCTAAAATAAGTAAAGTTAGATTAAAATAAAAATTAAGCACAAATTCTCGCGGCGAATTGTCCCCGGGGCGAATCGCCGGCGGCGAAATATTTTCTACCCAATCCTAGATCCGCCACTGCCTATAAGGCCTTATTTATGTAAAGCGTTTTTTGACGTCTAACGCAACGCGTTAAAAAACGCGGCGTCGAACAAATTACGTTGATGCATAAAAGGATAATTTTTATGATTCACTACGATCCCTTTCCAAAACGTTTGACATTTAAAAACGCTTTGCATAACTACTTATTGAAAACATTTTTTTTCCAAAAACCATTTATTTTGTGGGGACATTTCTTTTGCAAAATATTGGTGCCCGGACACCGGTTAGCATGTTTTTGCCCTCTATAGACCACGTTTAGATTTAACACAGGTTTATATAAGTTAAGTTGGATTAAAATAAAAATTAAGCACAACTTCTCGCGGCGAATTGTCCCTGCAGCGAATGGGCCCACGGCAAATCGACTGCGGCGAATTGTTTTTCACCCAATCCTAGATCCATCACTGCGGGCCTTATTTATGCAAAGGCTTCTTTGACGTTGAACGCAACGCGTTCAAAACCGCGGCGTTTAGTTAGGTTAAATTCACCACAACCCCCTCCCAAAACGCCGCGTTTTTTAATGCGGTGTGTTCGACGTTTAAAAACGCTTTGCATAACTACTTATTGAAAAATATTTTATTTTCCAAAAACCTTTTTTTTTGTGGGGACATTTTTTTTGCAAAATGTTGGTGGTCCAGACATCGGTTAGGTTTAACACAGGTTTTAATCTCCCAACAGGACAGGGGAGCCATGATTTAAGAGAAAATAAGTTAAGTTAGATTAAAATAAAAATTAAGCACAAATTCTCGCGGCGAATTGTCCCCACGGCGCATCGCCGGCGGCGAAATGTTTTCCACCCAATCCTAGATCCGCCACTGCCTATAAGGCCTTATTTATGTAAAGCGTTTTTTGACGTCTAACGCAACGCGTTAAAAAACGCGGCGTTGAACAAATCGCCTGCCCGACATTAAAACAAAGTAACTGCAGATTTATCAAAACCGAGAAAAATCAGTATAAAGTTTTTAAAAAGCACAGGAGTAAATGGAGTAACGTAGTCTAAATCATATAATAACTTTGGTATTTCTTAACCGATTTAGAAAATTCTTATACTAAAATGTGCGTAAGATTACGATTATGTATATTTACAAGAAAACTCCATTTTCCAAAAATGTCAGTTAATTTGTTTTAATTTCGGGACTACGTTGATGCATAAAAGGATACATTCACCACAATCACTTTTCAAAATGCCGCGTTTTTTAACGCGGCGTGTTTGACATTTAAAAACGCTTTGCATACTTATTGAAAAACATTTTTTTTTCCCAAAACCATTTATTTTATGGAGACATTTTTTTTGCAAAATATTGGTGCCCGGACACCGGTTAGCATGTTTTTGCCCTCTATAGACCACGTTCAGGTTTAACACAGGTTTTGATCTCCCAACAAGAGGACAGGAGAGCTATGATTTAAGAAGAAATAAGTTAAGTTAGATTAAAATAAAAATTAACAACAAATTCCTGCGGCGAATTGTCCCCGCAGCGAATGGGCCCACGGCAAATCCGCTGCGGCGAATTGTTTCCCACCCAATCCTAGATCCGCCACTGCAGGCCTTATATTTCGCACACCCTCCTTTAGCTTACTTTATCCTTTATAAATGCGACATTAAATGACAGATGTCACATGATATTTAGAAGCCCAATTTTGACCTTTTGCAGACACAATTTTTAATTTTTTATCCTTTATTTATCTGTCAAAAGCCCGTGTTGTGTTCTGTAGGAAAAATCAATTAAAAAGTTCCGAAAACAACTAGAGAAAAACTGAAAGAACAAATGCCAATGAAAAACTGCCAGGGAAATATAGGATTAGTTCTGTGTTTATTGTGTACTTCTTATTTTTTTACGCACTTCACAGAACATTGATGACTTTTTTCTATAAATAATTTTCAATAACCTGCATAAAATTAAATCTGCGGATTACCCCGCATTGGTAGCTCTTGAAATAATTTTCAGGTATTAAAAATATTTTAAATTTACATTATATTTTGACATCACGTTATATGCTCGGCAAAACTGTATCTAAATAAAAGAACTAGTAGCCTGCGTTACTCGAACACAAGTAAGGTAAAACACTATCCTTTAGTAAAGGATAAAGTTCAAACTAGGTAAATGCGCATGCCTCAAATAAATGATAAGAGAAAAATGGGACATGCAAAAGGTCCCTAATAAAGGATGCATTTACCACAATCGCTTTCCAAAAAGGAATAAGATTTTTTCAAACATACTGGACTATTAGGTAAGGATCATACTTAGATATCGCTTTTCAGGTGTCATGTAGTCTGTCACGTTTACACAATATTTATGTTTTCCAGCTTTTCAACAAAAATTAAACACACGAACCTTGGATTCGGTCATACACAATACCTATAACTATTTTTATTTAAAAATCTGCTGATGCGGCTTATCGGATTATATGTCAACAGATCAACTCATCAACATGTTTTTAAAAAAAATATTGTAACACGAAATACATAGGTAAATAGCCTTGCAGGCGGCCAAATAATTATAGATATTCGTGTGCGTCCACAGGAGATTTGTAGCAGAAAAGTTGTAAATAGACAGCACGGAACTTGTTACAGTTCCGTGATAGACAGTTATTACTTTTAACTCTTTAACCATTCGAGAGGACTATTAATTCAGGCCCCACGGGGTCCGATACTGCGTTTAATGATAAAAGCAACACACTTGGTATGGATAGACATAAGACTTGCTCGAAGGTTTTGAATGGGAACCACCCCCCAACCATGGCAGTGGGTGGTCCCCCACCCTTAAACTTGCTTTTTGACGGTTTTTTGCTAATAACTCGAGAACGGTCAACTTTTCTAAAAATATTCTGAAAATAATTTTGCAAGCGGATAAAATTTCCTTTTTAACCATGTACGTTAGTACCCTCTAAAGGCAGTGGTGCACGTTCCATAGGCCTACGAAAATAGGGAAAAATGTTTAAAATATGTCTTTTTTATTTTTCTTGTGGCATTTTGTATCCTTAATACATTTGTTTGGTTTTTTCAAAAAAGTATTTTTTGTGAGAAGTGTAGCAAAAACAATATTTTTTTAATTTTCTTGAATTTTATTGTCCTAAATGTCTGATTTAAAAACTTATTATTAAAGCTGAAGAAATTTCCTTTCAACGATGTATATCACTCCCCCCTCAAGGCAGCGTTAGATCTAGCATAGACGCAAAAAAATTGTCAAATTTGGTACACACTTGAATCAGAAAAAGTCAGTTTTAAGTTTTTACTAACCAAAAATAATATTTTACTAACTCTCATTTATATTTACTGAGTTACAACAATTAATGTTCAACATTTTTGTTTAATTTAAGGATTTCTACAAATACACATTAATTTTTATTTCCAGGCGACTATCTAAAAAATATGTCTAGCTTAATAAGTATTTAACTGTATATAATGGGCTTTTAACTAAAAATATTTTTTTGAGAAAAAAATAGTGTTAAGGATAAAAAATACCACAAAAAATTATTTAAAAAATTTTCCCCTTTTTCGTCCGCTAATGGAACGTGCACCACTGCCGTCAGAGGGTATTAAGGTATATCATTAAAAAGGAAATTGAATCCGCTTAAAAAACGATCTCTCGAAGATTTTTGGAAAAGTAGACTGTTTTCGAGTTATTAGTAAAAAACTATGAAAAAGCACGTTTAAGGGGGGAAACCACCCCCCTGCCATAATTGGGGGGGGGGGGTGGTTCCCTTTCGTAAAATGTTCGGGCGAATCTTATGTCTATCCATACCAAGTATGTTGCTTCTTTCATTAAACGCTATAACTATATTGTCAATAGGTGCGCTCTTAAGAAGTCCTGAGGGTAGTCTGCCTGGTAATCGCTCTGTCTGCTTCAGGGCTTCTGCTATAGTTGGTACTAGAGGCCCTCGATATATTTGACAATTGTTTGGTGTAAAACAATTGTCAAATGTATCGAGGGCCTCTAGTTGGTACCAGTGGCGGCTCGCCCATTGACGCAGGTGAAACGCTGCTTCACCTTTTTTTTCCAGACTAAATATAATAATCTAAGAATCTAAGACAGGACAAAAAATTAAAAATCGGAGCCGCGCCACGTCAGCAAAACAACAAGCGGTTCGTCACCTTATTACCTATTAAGCGATAAAAATCGTGAGCGTTCCCCGCCGCGGATTCTGTAGGGTCGAATTCTATAGCGACATGTCGCCCTCTCTTTCTATATTTTGCAATTAGCAGGCAACAAAACATAACGCTATTGAATTCTACAGTGTACAGTGAAGGTGTCCATTGGTTGTCATGACATCGTCGTAGTATCTACGTACATTTTTGAAATAGTGTCCGGTTACCGGCGTATTGTTTACATTCGGGTTTGATTCAGTTTTATTTATTTGAGAATAGAAGCATCTTCAAGAAAGCTTAGAAGCTGTTGTGTTTATTAATGATCATTCCATCCACTAGTTTTTCAGTAGAGCCCAGCCATTTCACGATGACATGATAAATAAGTGCGCAAATTTAAAGGATAGAAGAATTTGCCTCACATACAAGCAGTCAAATTTAAATTAAATTGCAATTACGTAAGCCTACTATCTACTTGATTTTACTGAATTTATGTAAGTTCATTATAGACTAGGTATTTATATTATTAGCATATTATTATATTTTTATTAAGTTCAAAATGCAATTATTAACAACAAAATGCAATCTGTCCAACATAGCGAGTAGTCAATAGATGCTGTTTGACAGTATCACTGTGAGTTTAACTTTGTAAAAAAACAGATAATACGTTAGCACAAATCTAATTAGTTGACACCATAATTCATTATATCGCACCCCCGCTAAAAAATAGTCACAACTCAAAAAACATTGTTTTGAGAAAATCGCTGTTAAAGAATTTAGTTCATTAGAGAGATTCATTTTTCACTTACATGACAAATTACGAGTTAACATGTTATTTTATATCAACAGGAACCTATTAACTCAATGTTGGTGCAGTATGTTTCTCAGAAAAAAAATGATTTTTGTCGTTTTTAGTAAAAAAAAAAGACAAAAACCCGATATTGTGACACTTTTTTAGGCATCATGACGTTGTAAATCAGGATGTCATGCAGGATGGTAAATAATATAAAAAAGAAAACAAATAAAGAAGAAACTTTGTATTTATTTTTACAACGAGTTATAAAATGCTGAATAACAACTGGGAATGTGATTATTCTCTAATAAATTCAAAAGATTTTTTTCTTATTCTCCTTAATTTTAAGTACACTGAACAATTCGAAAAAACAGTCACAACACAAAAAATAACAGTATTTTACTTGTTATATGGGTCAGATTTAACCAATAGTTCACACGAAAACTTTCACAACTCGAAATGTGACTCTTTTCAGGATGAAACTCCACGTTCACGCTGTTATAAAGTCAGAAGTGACACTGTAAAGGAATGCATAAGCTAAACTGGACAAAATAAATGAGTCACATCACCATTTCGCGGTGAATTGTGGAAACATAAATGTGACGCTTTTATGGAAGAAAGTACAAGTTATTTCGATGATGGTGGCAGGTTTATCTCAATAACGGCGATTTTTGAGTTGTGACTCTTTTTCAGCGGGTGTGCGATCTGTAAAAAATGCACGCGTTATAAATATTACTAGTGGTGGCTAAAGAACATTGGGATAAAACGATTAAAAATTTTATAATAATACAGCGATCCTGAAAAACCTTCCTCAAAACAAGTCTTGCAGGTAAATTATGCTTGTTGGGTCCGAAATCAACATTTAAATTTATACAAAAATTAGGTATATCAAAACTTAAAAATCACATCCCGTTCTGTTTTATTTAATTTTTTAATATAGGGAAACAAACACAAAAAATTAATGTTTTTTTAAGTTTCATTAGGTATAACGGACTAATGGTCTTGGTTGAAAAGGTAGCAGTGGCGTATTTAGCGAGGGGGGGGGGGCAATCAAAACCGTAGCATCACTACAAAAATTTTGAATTGAATTGAAACATCTTGAAATTTTAAGGAGGAAAAAGTTTGGGCATCCAATACGTTTTTCTAAAAACGCTACTGAAAGGCGTAAATCTAGTGACTCCGTTTATTTAACGAAAAATTTAGGATTTTTGATTCCTATCCCTTTATAGCGCATTTTCAAAAAAAAACCGATTAAAAAAACATTTACACACAAGGCTAAACCACGGATCACCTTAGTTGATCCGTGGCTAAACCCCTTCATCCTTAAGCGTTACGTGATTTGAAAGTAGGTATAGTTTTTGCAAAGTCAGTTGAACAAAGATCAAAACCGACCATCGGCATATCCTTTATAGAAAGTGACATGGGCGAAATTATTTAATTTAATTATGGCGTAAACTAAATATATAAAAATAGATAATAAAACTTTATATTCCTACACCTACAGGAACGACACTGATCTATTATACTCTGCATACTGCCGACTAAAGGGGTCCCGAAAAGCACACCCGAAAGCAATTAAAAGCGCATCTCAAAAATATCTGCCAATCAGGTGCCGTTCCTCCACCTGGGCTCGGTGGGTCGAAAAACAAATACTTTGTGGTCGGACCGCAAAGAGCTGCGCCTCTTCTATGTCGGTAGGGTTGAAATTATACCAGGAAGATTTTATATGAATTTGGATAACTTTTGAAGGGCAGAATGAAGCAAAATTTCATGAAATCGATAGAACCCCGTATTAGGAGTTATTCAAGTTACTTTGCAAAAACTATACCCGCGTATCCATCCTGTATATAATAGCACAGAACATACAACTGATATTTTTTCGATGATAATAGGCGGTCATCAGTTGAAAAAGTATTTTCTATAATGTTCGAGGTGTTGCCTATTATTTAAAAAAAAACTTTGTTTTTCAGAAAAATACACTAGTTTAAAAATAAACTTCTCTGAAAAAATTTTCCAGTATTTTTCCATTCAAAATAAGAAATAATAATAATTCACTTTTAAAGTGGGTTAAATAATAATAACGGGCAGTAGGTATCAGAATGTAGGATACTAGATCCAGATGTTCTTGTACCCAGAGGTAAAATTTAAATGTCATGTATATTTTTCACAACCCTCCTATTAGTACAAATAAATTAGGCATAGAAAGGAGGAATAGAAGAAAAAATGTATAAAGTTTTGAAATTTCCATTGTGACCTTCTAGAGGAACATCTAATACAGTTATAAAGAGTTCAACTCATATACATAATAATTCCAATACCCATGGTAATTGCCAATGCATGATGCAAACATAAGTCCTCGCGGTCCTTAACAAAAAATGTCCTGGTTGCTTTCAAACACATAAAAATGCATATTATTTCCATATAGTACGTATTATTTCAATACCCACGATGCATGATGCAAACATATTTGAAATAGCAATATGAATGGACATACGTCTATCCTTTTTGCGGTCCTTAAGACAAAATGTTTTGATTCGTTATACTTTTACAAATGTCACCTCAAATCATCGGTGCACAGTTGACAAAAACTTAAAATTTGGTATCTAAGCATTTTTCGTTTCTTTATTTCAGAATGTTTGCATTGCAGTCATTGTGCAAATGATGTATGCATTTATATTTTGGCCGGTTTCTCATTAGCGAGTCATCTAGCCGTTAATTATAACTTGAGTTTAAACGTTTCCCCACCTCGGGTTAGCTCTATTACAGCTAACCTCTAACCCTTGGTGTAACCTTGAGTTAAATTGACCCACCGTTGAGAGGGCGGGTTTAGTGATTTGACTCTAGTAATAACCTATAAAAAGAAGGTAAGGTTAGGTGGGGTAAGAGGGTTTCTGGGATAAGTGGTTTTTTTTTTAATTTTAAAAAGTAACTTTCGATATGTGAAACTTGACAATATGTTTTTCAGAACTTCTGTGAGCCACCGAATATTTTACTTATTAGTTGATTTTTTTCACAGGTGTATTTGTTAATTTTAAAACACCCTTCATTTTATTTCACATAGGAATTTTGGTCAAAAATTTATATCTTCGTTATTCGTAATTTTAGCGCGGCGGTAATTATATTCCCATAACTATAATAAGCAATGTTACCATTTATGTTTTTTTCACCTTTTTATCTTGCAGGATACCAATTTTGGAGTCATAGTACCCACTTGCTCTGCTTTTTCGGTCAGTGGGGCAAGTGAGTACTACCACTCAGAGACAAGTGGGACATAGTCCAGGCTTGCCTAAATAATACTTATTTTTTGTTACAGATGCAGTTATCTTTTGGACTAAATTAAATCTAGTGTTTTGCTTAAAGAAGTTTTGTTTAATTTTCAATGTGTAATAATATACAAGTTTTTTTCAACTCTATTGATTTTTCGTAAAATTTATCATTTTTTAAATAGGTCATAACCTCCGTATTTTAAGGAATTTTTAGATCTGTAAAAAAAATGTTGTAGCTTAAACCGCATATTACAAACTCACTTGCCCCAGAAAAATACAAAGCTGTATAAATGCGGTTTACCAAAAGGAAACCCACTTGCCAAAATAGCCGGGCAAGTGGGTTGGAGAGACCGCTTTTATTTTATTTTTTTCATTTTTAATATTGAATTGATAATAACTATACCAGGGTATATACTTTTCTACAAGATTTAGGTAAAGCTTTCAAAGAGACTGTCCGTTACCTTCTCGAACAAATTGAAGAAGCCCTGGACCTTATTGATAGGTAAGATGAAAACTTTTAAGATTCTGAGAAGTTGCTTTATTTTTTAAACTATTTTAAAACATTAGATTTTGCACACACAACAACAGGCTGAAAATGAGATTGTGCAAACAAAGCAATGGTGTAATAAACAAAAAATTGACCCAGAAAAAAACACTAAAAACTTTGTGTCTATGAAACCTTTGTCATCATGTGACTGCTTTCGACCAATCAAAAATATAGTAACACTGGCAACATAGTAAAGAGTGCGACCAAAGCAGGGTTCGTTAACTCCACCCACAGGATGCTGGAGAAACACAACCACGAGTTAACCCTAGGTTAAAATTTACACCGGGTTGGTTAACCCCCAGTTACTCGCAATTGAGAAACCGGCCCATTATGTGTTTTGGCATAAAAAGTATACTATATCTTAAAAATCAGCATGTGGCGAAATAATGTGTGATCCACATTTAAAATTTACTTTCGCATAAATATAAAAAATTAATTATAACCCTTTTTTTTCTCGCTTCATATGAGATTGAGCAGGATAAAAAAAAATGTCTGTTAAAAAAAACAAAAGTCAATTGTCAAAATCAAACGGAAGTAGGGTGATCGTGGGCTTTTTGGGTTTTTTTTCTAATATTAATTAGTTTTTTTGTTGTCCAAAAATTACATTAATTAGCACATATACTTTATGCCTAGTTTTTTTTTATTTGATGTAGTAGTACCTATGACCAGGGCTAAACCCGAGAACAGCAATGTGTTAACTCTTCTCGGGCTTAACCGGCAAAAGAGAGTAGGTCCATTGCCAAAATTTTTAAAAAAATTGATTTGTTAATTCCAAAAAATTAAAAAATGTGTTGATATTGGCGCCCAACTTTGCAGAATAATTTGTTGATGATAGGTATCTTATAGGAAAATAGTTATTGTTATTTTTTTTTAAACAAGGGTTAGGTACTGTACCATTTTTTGAAAAATTCGAAACTAATTTAATCTAAACAAATAAAACGTTTGCGCTTGTTTTTCAAATTGTTGCTACAATTATATCTCTAAGTGCAAAATAAGGTCGGATGTTGTCTAATACGTTTATTCGCGGTTTGACAATATAATATAAAAATAAAATGTTAAAAATAAAACCGCATGCTACGTGCTCTGCGGTTTGTCTATTGGGTTTAGTGTTTTCTTTGGCTTAAACTTTATATCAAGTGTTTCAGGTTTTATTCGGGAAAATTTCAAAAGTTTATAAAACCCGAACAATTTTTTTTAAATTCATATAAAGCTATATGATTTGGCGCCTCGTTTCCGAGGGGAGAAGAAACAATCGCTCCCTTTTTTTAAGAGAGCTCTAAATACAAGGGTTATACATCGCTGCCTTGCTTTGATAGTGGCATAACTGGAAATATGGATAATTCAGGAAACGCTTTTTAAAAATAATGGCAAAGGCAAATATTATATTTTTTTTTTGTCAAAAATCCAAAATTTTTGCGTTACGAAATTTAAGGACGTTTCCTAAGTCACAGCTCTGAAGTATAACACCACATGGAAATAAAATATGCCGCAGGCGAAACCTTATGGTATAAGGTATTTTTGTCAAAAAATTTATAAAAGGCAAATTTTGTAAAAAAAATGCGGTTTGCATTTGAAATTTTTTTACTAGAACTAAAAACATAAGCTATACTTCAGAAAGTGGTTTAGTTAAAAGTTTCATTAAACAACCCCACAATAAAGAAAAATACTCTGCCAATATATGCGCACCTAAGCTCACACTAGGTACTATATTTATATTGTACGTGTGAGCTAATATAACTAAAAACTGAAATATATTTTATTCAACTTCAGACTTAATTACCTTTCGTTTGATACCACACAAGCCATATTTTTACTTAAACTCTAATTTTTGAAATCAACCCCCACCCGTTTTTTAAATCGGAGCAACTTTTTTTATCGAACAAATTAGTAAATCACCATAGCTACTATAGTATAGTGGTAGTGTAAGCTAAAATGTCGAAATATGGAAGACAGACCATAACTGTTATTCCTATAAATTTTTTGATACTGAATCCGAATCCTGAATCAAAAACAAACCAAGACGTTTGGAATTTTCACAAGTGAAAAAAAAGGAAGGTTGGCACGATGTTGAGTACAGTCATTCTCCGGTCAAGATGAGAAAAAAAAAGTTGTAGTTTTGGTTAAACTAGTTTTTGAAAATCAGCATATGCATGTACTGAAATACATTAAACTCACACATGACTTACTACTGAAATAAATTGAGATATATTGAAAACTACTTACACCAGGCTAGTGATAAAGGACTTGTTTTGAAGGTCTTTAAAATTCCTTAAACGACGTATCGTACCTACCCCGGTGTAAGTAGTTCTCAACATATCTAAATTATTTTAGCACACAACTACTAATTAGAAAATGTTAAAATTTGAGATTCTTCACGACCTTACCGGTAGGAAATATATGTATGTACCAAAAATCTGGGGAAAATTCCAAAGGTCTAGGGTCTTTTTTATACCGGGATACGAATTAAGCGTCGAAATATACATAAGAATAACACAGTCTGTTTTATGTATCTCGAATTTTAGCTTACTCTACTACTATACTATAGTATTAGCTCACACTACTACTATACTATAGTAGTATGAGCTATGTCAACTCTGATATGCAATAATTGGTTTGTTCCCTCCCGCAAACAACAAATTTTCGTGGCTTGTTGGTTTTTGCACAGGGTATGGTAACTATCAGAAAGTTGCCATTATCTTCGGTGGTAATCTTCATTAGCTCTTCACGATGACAAGCTCCAGCTAATCCAAAGATAGTGACCATTTTAATCATTAAATAGATGTTATCTGGAGCATTAAATATGAAATTTTCGGCGTCTTTTTGTTCTAAAACCATAGATTTTTTCGTTTTGTATCCATCGTTGGCTCGACTGTTAATTTATATTATTTACTGATGTCGATATCTTTCTCCAGTTTTATGACAAGCTTTGGCATGGAGTATTTAGACCATAGAGTCGATTGAGCGTATGTTTTTGATAATTTGTGGAAATATGCTAATATTACCTCCTCTTTCATGGTGGATTCTTTTTTGTACCTCTGTTCTGACTTCTGCGTATTGTTATTGTGTAGTATTGGTCGCCTCTTTAACTGCTTCAAGTGTTTCTCGGGGAAGATCTATAAAGTCTTCTGAGTTGTCCATTTTTAATTGGAATACATTTGCAAAAAAAGGACGCTTGGAACACTTTTTGTTGACTGTCAGTTTATAGCGACTTTTGCTATGGGTACGTTTTGATGCCAATAATTACCACCACATGTTTCCTCTAAAGTCCATTATTATTATTGTCAATGTATTTGACAGTGTTTTAGTAGAGTGTGTGCATGTAACTTCTAAGACTGAATTATTTTTTGGCAGTAGTAGTAGGTCTAACCAATTTTAATACACAGATCTAGGCTTTCTAAATGAAAAATGTACCTATAGATAGTAATTTGATTTGAAGTAAAAAAATAGCAAATCTTTGAATTTAAATATTGTGCTTTAAAGTGAAAATTGTGCGTAAAAGTAAAAATGGTGGGGAAAAGCAAAATAGTGCGGAAAAGTACATCTTTCCAAACGAAAAATCGTGCGGAAAAGTTACTTTTCCGCACGCTCGTGGAAAAACCTATTTTCTAACCAGAAATATTTGAAAAAGTAAATATGCCATGTTGGTATAAAATTAAAGGCAAAACTGTCATTGTCTTAAATAAAAAGAAGCTGACTGTATTTTGACAAAAAAAAAACGCACAGATAAAAACCACTCAAAGACATACTGTTCTTCAAAAATTTTCTTGTTTTGCTGTCATTATGTACATGATAAACAAAGAGGCTGGGAATGTCACAAAAGTGTAGGAAACTGCCTATGGCAAGGAATATAATACCTATTAATATGTCCTGATTTTTGTTCTTTTTTTTGGTTTTATATAAATAAATATTAATAGAATAGTTATCTGTAGTCATATATCCAGGGGTCACCTTTCTTTATTATCTCGTAAGTATTTTCATTAAAAGAAAATCCTACGTGTCTGACAAATACAAGATAAGCATATAAAGCGATTATTGTTTTGTCCTATCCAGCTCGCGTCACAAAACTCAAGGATAAAAACTGTAAATAATAAATTGGCCAATATATTTATGCAAATTTTATTTTTCTTTTATTTATTTGCGATAGCGATATCCGAAATTTATTTTTAGCATTGAATCGACTTATGCAAACCAGTGCTGATTTATATCAACTTTGAGATATATTAACATCAATAGTTGTTAAGGTGCATAATTTTCTAGTTCAAAACCCTCCAAATTATCGTCTATTCTATCCATATATAGAGTAAAGTGGGGTAATATGGCAACTTAAAATTCAGAGGTTCACATTTTAGTACCTAACGTCCCTATCTAAGATACTTTGACTGCACTTTAGAGCCTACACATTCAGATATTTGTCGTAAGAGGCTTTTTCCAAATTCCTGCATTCTCAAGTGTTACAAGCAAAAATACATAGATATGCACTTTTGCCATATTACCCCTGGTCAAAGGTAATATGCCACAGCACGTTGGGTAATATGGCAACATACTATTCTCGTAAGAATTCAACTTTTTTATAAAAATTTTAAAAAATTGTTTAAAAAATAACACATACTATATTAAGCATAAAATTATATATATATATATATATATATATATAAGGCTTATAAAATATGTCTTTACAACAGTTGCTTTAATGGAACACAATCGACGCAGTATTTAAAGGATGGAGTACATATGGTGTTAATATTCCGCACTTTACCCCATTTGAATTTTATTAAAAACAAAATTCAATCAGGTGTTTAAGGTTAGTATACACGTAGTATGCAGCCAGAATAATTAAGGTTGTACAGCATATTTTGACACAAACCTATTAAAATTGAACTTAAACTGACTAAATCTAGTTAAAACTTGGTTCGCCCGTATGTAGGAATATTTTTCTAATTAGTACTTACCTTTTAATGGTGTTTTTTGCCTTTAAAAAAAAGAAATTGGGTTGTTTACCATTCACTTGCACGTGCTGGCTTATACTGACATGTTAGAAAGAGCATTGTTGTCAAATGTTGGCTTGGAAAGAAATTACTGAACTGCGGCGTCTTAGCCAGTGCGTCATATTACCCCACTTTACTCTATCACTTTTTCAAGGTACCTTGACTTAACTTGAAGCGGTGCCGGTGTTGTGAGTGATACTCGTACAAGACGACAAGTCGAAGAGACAGCATAGTGAGAGCACAATTTGAAAAGGCTCTCCGTTTTCGGTCTAGAAGAAAATCATATTATTTTTTGGCAACAGACCATTTCCTTCTATTTAGACCTCGCTGAATCCGAATATTCTTGTTGACCACTCGAACTATCAACAGAACGGAGAACATTTCCCCCAAACCCGCAAAAACAGTTTTTTTTCAGTTTTATTCAATTTTCTCGAAAACTAACCTTTTTATCGAAAATTGCAAACATTTTTATTATATGTTTTATAACATTTTCTCAAAAAAGACACTTCTTGGGAAAAAATATGTGGTATACTTTATTGTAGAAAATATAATTCCTGTAATATAATGTGGGGTTTATGTCACAGGAAACTCTCCAGGGGCATACTTTTAAAAATTAATTTTCAAAAATAACCAAAATAATCAATTTTTGATACATATTTTATTTATTTTTAAAGAAAAATAAGCTTCTTAGCAAAAAAAATACTTTTTAACTTGTTCTATCCTATAGACCTTCATTTGTAAGAAAATTTTAGAAAAAAAATTTTTTTTGGTAATTTTTGAGAGTGACCTTAATATACACCCTGGAGAGTTAGCCATATTTTCTATCACATTTTGTGATACACCGTTTGAAAGAAAATTTCATTATCCACCGAAAAGTTTGAAAGACATTTTGTCGTAAGAAGCTTAGTTTTTGAGAAAATTGACAAAACCTGTAAAAAAATTGATTAGTTTGGTGATTTTAATAATTACCTTAAAAAAAAGGACAACACTGGAGCGGTAACTATGTAAAACGGTTTACTTTTGTTATACACCGTTTAAAAGTAAATTTTATTGTCTATGATGAAGTATCAAATACATTTTAAGATAAAAGAGCTTGGTTTTTAAGAAAATTGAATAAAACCAGTGAAAAACATGTATTTTTTAATGATTTTTTAACTCACCCCCATTTACAAACTTTGGTGGAGAATTCGCTATAAGTTAAATGTCTACAATAAACTGTGGTATATATTTAGAAAATTAGATAAAACCTGTAAGAAAAATGGTTTATTTTATGTTTTTTTTTTTTTAATTGATTCCTAAAGTTTTAAATATAAAACCAACCCGATCATATTATTCATCGTTTTAAAGGAAATTTTATTGACTATAATAAAATATAACACATGTAAATAAAATATAACACATGTTTTTATGTAAAGATTAGTTTGTAAAAAAAATCGAATAAATCTTGGGAAAAAACATTCAGGCTCATTGAATTATACCTTAATAAAACAGGAATTTTATTGTCTACAATAAAGTGTATTATACATTTTTCTCTTAAAAGCTTAGTTTTTAAGCAAACTTAAAAAAACCTGAAACTTTCAGCTTTTGGGGGGTCTGGGGGGTTTTGGAGGTTTTTGCAGCCATTTAAAAGAAAACTAATATGATATTATTTTTTATTTATATAAATATATTTTTTAATTTTACAACTGTGTCAATTTGGGCTTTACAGCGGCAACTTAAAATTTCGCCGCCGTGTTGGCCGCCATCTTGAATTTCTTAGTCCCCCAATAGGGCTATTTGAATTCAGCGGTGTCGAAATAGGGGTAGTTGACCATTTGGCAAAATGTAATATAAAATGCTTCCAGAAAGTGGATTTTCCAAAATCTTGCATTAACTAATTCGTCAAATTATGCAAACCAGTGCTGGTTTATATCAACTTTGAGATATATTAATATCAACTGTTAGGGTGCATAATTCTAGTAGAAAACCCTACAAATTATCCTCAATTTAAATAAATAACTACCAGTTTTGCAAGGAGGCTTGACTTAACTCGAAGCGGTGCGGAGAGTGATACTCGTACGAGACAAGTCGAAGTGAGACAGCACACGAATTTTTTTAATGCTAGCTACCTTAAGGGCCGCTTGACATGGAGCATACACTTTTAGTTGCATCCAAGATTAGTGTCCCTGAATGACATATTTGTTTGTTTATACAATAGTTTTCATATCAGGCACCTTTATCTTGCATGCAACTGCAAGTCTATTGCTCCATGTAAAGCGGCCTTTAGACATATATAAATGAGTCAGCATACAGGGATTCTAGTTTGGACGTACCTTGAGTGTATCATATTACAGGTTATGTTGTTGCAATTAATGACTTAAGGACTGTGGAACATTTTTATCTCTTTGTGTATATCCGAAATTCCTTGACCCCTAATTTGCACTTTTATTAATTAGCACTGTTTTAAAATGCGGATATCAAAACATTATGTTACACAACTGCGATTAACCCAAAAGAGTTTTTGGTTTTTTTTAAATTAATTTTCATCGTGTGTGATAAAATATTTCGAATATAAAAAAAATGAAGCCAGCAGGCACGTGCAGCCGTATATTCAACGTGCTAATCAGCATTGGTCCTAGTTATGCTGAGTCTCGAGGTTGCTTTATTTTTGTTAAAAATAAAAAATTTTGTCAAAAAGTGCTGTTTTTTTTTGTTTTTTTGTAGGTATTTTTCTTTCTCAGAAATTGTGACTATGGAAAAATTGACCATTATGACAAAACTGCTGTGGTTGATATTATTTTTATATACTCCGTATCCCACTGCAGTTTTTTATTCAAAAAGTCGCGAATATGAGAGATAAGGTACATAATTCAAAATTACATACGTGAAAAGGATATCTCTTCCCGTACGCTTTGGCTAGCCAAGTTTTGATTGAATGCACGCCGTTTGCCTTCTCTGCCTAGCACACTTATATACTTTGTCTCACGCACTCGTGATTTTTCAAATACAGAATTGAATTGGAGCACCCTGTATATTGTGTTAAATTTGATTAAAATTGATTAAACTGTTTTTAAGTTATCGTGTAACAGGCAGAAAGGCAGACAAAAACCATTAAATGTAGGTATGTAGATTTATTATTTTATTTTTATTTTTATACTTATATAAATACTACACAAAATAAAGCTATATAAAAAGAAATGCTAAACGAACAGGTCCAGCAAAACTTAAGATGCGAAATTAAAAATAGAGATGAAATAAATGATACGCACAAAGAAAGAAAATTGTATATCAAAAGAAACTGACGGAAAAAAGGCGGAACCTGGAAAAAGAAGGAAAAAATACATCGATAGAGAAATAATTAAAACTATAAAAAAAATGATAATAAGAAAATAAAAGAATGAGACAAGAAATAAAAGTTAAGAAAGATATAGAAAATAACAGAAATATAAAATGTTTTCTCGACCCCCACATTATCCTCCGTAATGCACTTTCCGGGTACAAAAAGGGTGTTCTAAAATACCTCACCCCTTTTCGATAAGACATTTTAACCGAATAAGTTATTTATTAAAAAATAAGGAGTGGACTAAAAGAGCCAAAACAATTATAATACACCCTGTATCAATCAGTAGGTAAGTAATTTTAATACATAGATTATAATGTGTTAATATAGGATCAACACAAACAATGGTAATCTAAACCTAAAAATATCTTGACAAAATGAAGCAATTGTTTTACTGGAATGATCTGGATGATGGGGCATACACTCATACAGAAATAAATATACAATGTTTGCAAAAATAATTTTCTTATTATTAATAAAATAAGGGATTTGGAACCTCGACAAATAACAAACATTAGTTCCATAGGCGCACTGTTCCGACCGTTTTGAGGGTGTTGGAGCCCCAGACTTTAAAAAACCGTTTAAAAACCGATTAGACAGAGAATAGTGCGAAAAAAAAAAACGGTTTTACCGCCTGCTATTGGAACATTACAGGATTACCTTGCGTAGATAATGGAAAAAATACTACTTTAAAGGAGGGAGAAAGGGGATTAAAAGATGAAGAAAAATACAAAAACAACCGATAAATGGAACAAAATGCGCATAGATCAAAAATTCTTAAAAACTCGGCACAATAACAAGATCAAAAAAATGTAGCCAGCAAAAATTTGACAAAAAATAAGTAGATATTTTTGGGTGAAAATAGCGCGAAAATTTTTACAAAATAAAGAAGACCAGTAGAAATTGCCATTTTAACATAAAAAATTTATAAAAATTAGATGGTTTTTGGAAAAAGTTGATGCTACAAAAGAAAACTGTTGCTAAGGGGACGATTCTTCACAATTTGAAAATATCTGACACAATTTGACATGCCAGATTTTAACCTTAAATCTTGACAACATTGCATCAATTTTCTAAGGATAAATACGATACAATGCAATGTAGAATTCAAATAAGGCATTGGCATAATTTTAATCTGATTTAAGACAAAACAACTTACGGCGACATGCGTGAATCTCATTAATTTGCTTGAAAAATAATAATCTATTAAAATTATAAACACTATTCGCCCCATTATGATAATTGATAATCCGTCCACCTGCGAAACAAGGCACCAACGACAAGAGGTTTGATTGAATGATATAATAATAACAATAATTTTTTTTTTAAATATAGATTTTTAAAATGTAAAACCAAGACAAGAAAAAACTTATTTTTGACGAAATATGCAGAGAACATTAGGGGCCGGTTTCTCAATAGAGGATTACCCCTGACCCGTGGATTATGTTTAATAGCTGTATTTTTTTGGCATGTGGTAAATATGTCAGCCAACTCTTTTTTTAACCCACGGGTCAGGGCTAACCCTCTATTGAGAAACCGGCCCTTAGAGACTCAACAAACAAGATATATTGAAGCTACCTAGGTACTATACTGTTACAAAGATACGAACCCTTCAACATCTTCAAAACGATTGTTTGCACATTTTATTCAAAACAAACCAACTAACATTTTTAAATTTAACTAATTTTGTTGGACACTAAACCCTAGATGCACCGTAAGCACATTTCTTGGATTAGTCACTTAATCGCGATTAAGTCCTTGTTGCTCACATAAAACAACAATGATGGATTAGCTAAGCCTTCTTACGGTACATCTAGGGGTAAGCCTTTTGCGCAAAAAAACTATAGTATATAATTTACAACAAAATATTGATTTAAATCATATATCTCTCAGTGCAGATTGTGGGTAAGACTTCATTCGCGTCCGTAAACTAAGAACTTTTTTAAAAATCACTACAAATATTTTTTGTTTTTTACAATTTTTTGAAATGTATTTAATAATTTATTAGGAAAATTAACTTTGTGTTCCAACAATTGATAATCAAATAGAGACAATTTCACTCTCAATGAGCCAGTGGCATCCATCAATGTGGGCGATTTACAGAAATCCTCGAAAAATCTATTGATTTTTTACATTTTCATTGAATTTTCAACAAAAAAGTTCTTTCAATCATCTTTTTAATGTTGAAATTTTGCAATTGTCATAAAAACTAAGTGCTGCAAGAAAACACTGATATTACACTTTATTAGGAAGACCAAATTTCTTTTTTAGCAATGTATCATTTGTAATTATTTCTAACGGTGTATAAATTTTAATTATACTACGTGATAGACAATAAAATTTTCTTTTAAATGATTAGACCGAAGGTCGTCATAGGTTATACCTTCCCCCTATATGGGATTTCCTGACAGATAGATATATTTTTGTTGCTATTGTAATGTAGTTTAATGTTTTACTTGTTTGCCACATTGTCAACTACAGCCTACATCTAGGGTGGAGAGGGGGACAAAAGTGGTCAAAGTAAGAAACTCATAACGAATAAAGCTTATAGAAAATTACATTTTCTTTCATAAAAATAAGTCGATAATCTTCCGCGTGGTCTTCTAAAGAAAAACCGATTTTTGTGAAAGTTACATTTTTGGAAAGAAAGCGTTATCTTTTATAAGTTTTATTCTTTGGCCACTTTTTCCTGGGTGGTCTTCCGCCCCTTTAGGTATAACGACGAACATAACTGGAGACAATTTGTAAAAATCGCCAAAAATCAGTATTATTTATAATACATACTGCCGTTCCTAAGAAGAAAATTTTATTTTCTAAATAGTGGCAGAAATTATTTTTGCCTAGAGAACTTCATTTTCAAAAAAATATTCTGCCGTCGCTAAAAAGATTGTCGCATGTAGAAATTCTATGTTTTGAGAAAATCAGGTTACATATAATTTTGAAATAAAAAGCAAAAAATTAAAACCTTCACTTTTATTTTAAAATTATAAGAAAATAAAAAAGTATAAAACTAAACCCGTTTTTCTCAAGACGTAAAATTGCTACTAATTTTCTTAAAAATTAAGTACTCTTGTAATCTTTTCGAAAATAATTTTTTTTTTAAATAATGCACAGATTAATTATGTAAAGATAATTGATGATTCATATGTGAGTGGGTCTTGCAGCCCTTCCACTGCGACCACCAGTGCAGCTGCGGCTCGTGCCGCAGGCGAGGTGAAGCGGTACATTACAAACATATTATTATACAGGTATTATCTCTGAAGAAAATTTATTGCGTCCTCGTCCTCAGTTGAAAGAGATCAGAAACATATTTATGGGCAAAAAGTTTTATTTATATTGTCGTTTTTCTCTTTCAACTGTCGTATCATGCTCCAATAGTTCTAGGACGCAAAGAGTTTTAAAGAGAATAACGTTTGTACCGGTGTTTATAATGTGGCGCTTCACCTCGCCTGCGGCACGAGCCGCCGCTGCACCAGTGTACCTATTGCAATAAAGCCACGCACAAATTGTGCCGGGCACTATATTGACAGTTTCGCATTAAAAACTGACAGTTGATCTTTTAAAATTGACATACCAAAGTCGAATTTAGAAATCCAGTCGTTTATTTTCCATTAATAGTGGCGTCACTAATAATTCCGGCTCTTATAATACACAATGACCTAATTTTGAAAGAAGACAGCTGTTCTTATAATGCGAAAGTGTCAATATAGTGCCCGGCACAATTTGTGCCTGGCACTATTGCAATAGGTCCCTAATGTTTCATATAGATAAAGATAATTAGTTACATCGAAACTTATAATTATTTTTTACGATTTTTCTAAATAATCTTCATTTATACATGCCACTGTACCATTTATTGTAAATTAAACCCTTTAGTTTTACATCATTGAAAAGAAAATTTTATGCTATTAATAAATGCTATATTTTTTTTGCTAAAAGGCGTTTTAACGAAAGTTTAAAAAAAAATTCATAAAAAGTTTTATTTATAAGAAAATTAATCATGCCTGTAAAAATTTTAGACGCCTTGGTAATTCCTATCTGTTCCGTCTCTGCTAGCGCCACCCAGCGGCAACCGTCTAAACTAAGCGAATAAAAAATTGACCGAAGGAATTAACGCCACCCCGCGACGTGGCCTTGTACGCAGAATGAGCGAATTGAATTATATGTTATTGATATATAGAGATCTTTGCTTTGGATTACATCAGATTACATACACTATATACTTTATGTACACCTCCTTTGTTAATAATATAATAATATAATATAAAAACAAACTTAAAATTAACTAATTCATCCTAAAATCTTAAGAGTTGGCTAACAACGCGTATCGATGGTGTTGTATAAGAATCATTATTCGGTAAGTTATTATCGCACAATATTTTCATTTTCGCGATTTTTTACGGATCTACGATTTAAGTCAATTTTTTGTGCACTTTGAGCAACTTAACTGATTTTCATGCTTATTTTGCACTGGTGGCAGCTTATGTCTAAGTTCTAGAGATGAGCGATATCGTGATTTTCCAATCACACTAATATTTGTTACCGTGATTTTTTAATATCAGCGATTTTATCAAAATGGCGGATCCGAAATGGCGGACTTTCTTATTTATGAACCGATGTGTATCAAATATAGAAATTGGCGGTGTTTCAAAAAGCTGATTATAATTTTTGACCTAAACTTATAAAAAATTCAAAATGGCGGATTTTCTTATTTACTAACCGATTTGTCTCAAACCTCAAATATTACATTGCTTGAGGTCATTTAACAAAATTTTTTACTCAAACTTAAAAAAATCAAAATGGCCGATCCAAAATGGTGAACTTTTATGAATGAATTTATGAATCGATGTGTATCAATTATCGAAATTCGCCATTTTGAATTAATTATAAGTTTAAGTCAAAATCATAATCAGCGACTTAAAACACCAATTTTCATATTTGATACATATCGGTTCATAAGTAAGTTTAAGTAAAAAATTTTGTTAAATGACCTCAAGCAATGTAATATTTCAAGTTTGAGACAAATCAAGAAAACCCATCATTTTGGATTCGGCATTTTGATTTTTGTAAGTTTGAATAAATAATTGTATTAAATGACCTTAAGCAATGTAATATTTGAAGTTTGAGACAAATTGGTTGGTAAATAAGAAAATCCGCTATTTTGGATTCGTCATTTTGAATTTTTTTAAAGTTTAGGTCCAAAATTATAATCAGCTACTTGAAACACCGCCAATTTCTATATTTGATACACATCGGTTCATATATAAGAAAGTACGCCATTTTGGATCGGCCATTCTGATTTTTTTAAGTTTGAGTAAAAATATGTGTTAAATGACTTCAAGCAATGTAATATTTGAAGTTTCAAACAAATCGGTCAGTAAATAAGAAAATCCGCCATTTTGGATTCGCCATTTTGAATTTTTTAAATTTGAGGATAAAACTGTTTTAAGTGATCTCAGGCACTGCAAACTTTTAAGTTTGAGACAAATCGGTTTAAAAATAAAGAAATCCGCCATTTTGGATCCGCCATTGTTGTAATAAAAAACTTAAATTAAAGTGTTCCCAGCAAACATTGACCTGCTGGTACTTGACTTATACTGCTGGCATCGGCAACGATGTGCATTATTTTTATTATTTTTGTGTTGTGTAATTTGCATATTATTTAAAAGTGCAAAAAATGCAACATGTACTTTATTTTTAGTACAACGAAAAGTAATAGTTTATTTATGAAAAATACCAAGTGCAGCCAGGGTTAATGGCAAAAAAGCATTTTCAAAGTATATTTTAGCAGTTGCTTTTAGAGCACTTTATTTTAGTACAAAAAAACTAAATATTTTACGGTGAAAATAAAATACTTACAAAAAATATTTTAATAATATTTTGAAGAAGGTACTCTTAAAGTACATTTAATTTTTTAATAAAAGCTTAAAAGTTTTGCTGCAAAATTAATATAACAGTGAAAAAACATTTCAAAAGCATTTTTAAATGGTTGCTTTTAAAGCACTTTATTTTAGTACAAAAAAACTAAATATTTTACTGTGAAAATAAAGTATTTACAAAAAAACGTGTTTGCTGGCCTGGCCGCTAGATGGCAAACACTAGTCAACATTTTACAGTTACACTGAAGAATGTCAAGCTTAAGAATGCCGGCCGTTGTTCCAAATCAATACAAATTAAGTACTTCCTACTTAGTACATTGCCGTTATGGTGTGCAGCGAAAGCCAGTACTTAAAAAGTACTTTTTTTGTAATCCATGTTTGCTAGGTTACCAGGTTACCAAACACTACACCTACCAAATTTCAGCACTCGACTTAATGGATTTAACTTTATTTAACAAAACCAAATTTCAAGAAAATTGCGTAAAGGATTTTTTAAAGATATTTTTGTATAAATAATATATCTATTTTGTTGTTCATCTGCACATTTTATCGAAAAAAGTTTTTTTAGTCCAGCGCTGAGTTGGCCCGACGCCCAGTTGGCGACGCCGAGTTGGGTCGACGCCCAGTTGTCCTAGACCGCTTTTCGACAATGACAATATTATTCACCCAGTCTGTAGGTTCTTCAACTTAGAAATGATACGTCTGTACTCGTGTAGGGCTTCCTTTAGCCTCGATTTTAAAGCATCTGGTCCCGGCACATTTGTCAACTGTTAGTTACAGATTCGAAGGCCAAATGCTGCCGCTGTTGCCAATTGATTGTTCCCAAGAGAAAGTAGCAGAGTTTGTTTATTAATTTTTAATTATGTTGGTAAAATTCAGTGGCGTATATAGAAAAAAGTTTCGGGGGCAGTGGCGGATCCAGGGGGGGGGCACTAGGGGCACTTTCCCCCCCCCCCGAGAATTTTTTGAATATACAAAAAATGAGTAAAAAGTAATGTTTTTGCTAATAAAAATTCAAAATTTTTACCTGCGGCGCGGCGCATGAAAGTGTCTATTGTTATTATCATCGAAATTACAACCACTGACTAATTCAATAAAATGCTGCTTAAAAAAATATATTCCGTTTTTTCCCAACAGAGAATGTCACCTAAAGTGCCCCCCCCCCCGAGAAGCACCTCTGGATCCGCCCTTGTTCGGGGGGGGGGGGGTCAGAGACAGTTTCAGGGGGGGGGGGCGAGACTTCATGAGGCCGTATTTTATGCTATTTCATTATTGTATTCATAAAATATATGAAAATATATAAAAAAATCTTAGCTTCGCGGGGGCCCGCCCCCCCCCTTATATACGCCACTGGTAGAATTTGATTACGAAAAACTGTTACAACGTGACGTGCAAGGTCGTACCTAAGGGGGATCAATCTCCCCCCGAAATTTTTAGGAATAAAAAATAATCAAACATTTAGTAGTGATAAGTAGTTGAGATATGGATGATTCGCATTTCTTCCCCCGCCCCGAGGGTACTGACGCCCCATGGGTGGCCGAAGCGCCCTATGCTGTATTAAGTACCCCAGGGCTGCCAACGGCAAATTGAGAGGGCGGCAAAGGAAACGAACGACATTATGACTTTTTGTGAGGGGCGTCCTTTTTAACTGTCGCCCCCCCCCCCGCCCCTTCAGGCACGCTACGCCGCTGGTCCCCTACGACATTCCAATAATGTTCTTTAAGCATGTCCAGGGGAAGTTCTCAATTGTCAATTCTCAAGACATTTCCGGACCGGATAGTAGAACCTAATAAGATATTTGGGGGAGGGGAGAGGAGAGGGAGGGGAGAGGGAGGGGAGAGGGAGGGGAGAGGGAGGGGAGAGGGAGAGGAGAGGGAGGGGAGAGGGAGAGGGAGAGGGAGGGGAGAGGGAGGGGAGATGGAGGGGAGAGAGGGGAGAGGGAGGGGAGAGGGAGGGGAGAGGGAGGGGAGAGGGAGGGGAGAGGGAGGGGAGAGGGAGGGGAGAGGGAGGGGAGAGGGAGGGGAGAGGGAGGGGAGAGGGAGGGGAGAGGGAGGGGAGAGGGAGGGGTGAGGGAGTGGAGAGGGAGGGGAGAGGGAGGGAGAGGGAGGGGAGAGGGAGGGGAGAGGGAGGGGAGAGGGAGGGGAGAGGGAGGGGAGAGGGAGGGGAGAGGGAGGGGAGAGGGAGGGGAGAGGGAGGGGAGAGGGAGGGGAGAGGGAGGGGAGAGGGAGGGGAGAGGGAGGGGAGAGGGAGGGGAGAGGGAGGGGAGAGGGAGGGGAGAGGGAGGGGAGAGGGAGGGGAGAGGGAGGGGAGAGGGAGGGGAGAGGGAGGGGAGAGGGAGGGGAGAGGGAGGGGAGAGGGAGGGGAGAGGGAGGGGAGAGGGAGGGGAGAGGGAGGGGAGAGGGAGGGGAGAGGGAGGGGAGAGGGAGGGGAGAGGGAGGGGAGAGGGAGGGGAGAGGGAGGGGAGAGGGAGGGGAGAGGGAGGGGAGAGGGAGGGGAGAGGGAGGGGAGAGGGAGGGGAGAGGGAGGGGAGAGGGAGGGGAGAGGGAGGGGAGAGGGAGGGGGGAACTGGTAAAATGGTGATAAAAACATCTAAAAGCGCGAGCAGAAAGAATTTTTGAAATTGCTCTATATTTGTGAAAGTTATAGCTATAACTATTACTAATAAGGAGGGTGGGGAGGAGAGAGGGAGCGGGGAACTAGTAAAATAGTGTTAGAAAAAATTCTTAAGGCGTGTACAGAAAGAATTTTTGAAATCGCCATATATTTGATAAAATTATGCGAATATGCTTTTAGAAGAGGGGGAATGACAGGGGGAAGATGGGTGGAAGCAGTGTGATTGAATTGAATGAATGAAATTTAGGTAATTTTTATGCCTTAAAGCCTACATCATGTGACAAAATGGCGTCTAACGAACGAAATTTTAATTCCTGTTTAAAAAATATAGCCTATAGCACCTTCGGGATCAATAGCAATTCAACGACAACTTTTTTGTCAAAATCGGTTCAGCGGTTTAGCCTCTAGCGCGACAGAAACATACATACATACATATCCCAAGCGAAAAACAGTACCCTTTCTTTCGCCGTGCTGTAGTTGGGTAAAAAAGGAGTGATTTTTCCAATGGAGAACAATATTTACTCTACAGGCTAAGAAATGGGATTCTCTTAATTTTTTTTTTATTTTTTACTTTGCCAAGAAATGGTAAACTATACATAAAATAAATGGCTCCCTGGATCGGATACCTTCCTAGCTAGCCTATCCGCACACTTTAAGTGAAGCCATGATATATCAACCTTGAAAACATTTTTTTGTAAATATCTCAGAAACCAAAGCTCCTACTTGAGCAAAATGTAGTCTAATATATTCCGAAAATCGCATATATGCTCTGTTAAAAAGTTAGCATTTTTAAAAAAAATTAGTTGTCAAAACACTGTCATTAGTTTTAATGGATTTTGATCAAAATCTAATCAGCTCTTTAGAGTGTCGAACACTATTTTACTTGAAAATTTTATGAAAATCCGTTCAGCGGTTTAGGAGCTATCGTGTTACGGACAGAAATACACATACACACACACGGACACACACGGACAGACATCACGACGATATTGCTAAAATCGGTCAAAATACACTCAAATAACACATTTTTAACGTTATCTTAAAACACAAATTTTCGTCGAAAATAATACCTTCTCTAGCCATTGCTACGCGGGCTAGAAAGGTAATAATAACTGGGTCGTTTTAATACTTAATAGAATGTTTTTGATCCAACCATGTATAAAATAAAACAATTAACCTCATTAAGAAGCTATTGACACCACACCATGGATAAGATAACTGAATAAAAAGTGATTAAAAAATCGTGAATAAGATATTAAGCTGTTATCGCCTTACTACTAAATGAAAGTGTTAAGAAGTGTAATACGTAAAGTCAAGATAAAGTCATTAATCTAAGGGCGTGGATCCTTGGAAGTTTTGTGAGATAAAAAGTTTATTTGCTATCTTGTGCCGGGTGACTTTTATCAACTTACCTTGACAAACTTTTCTGGTATTTACATTTTAAGCTAATAAAATTAAATAATTAAGTACCTACAAAATTTTTTTTCTAAAAATATCTCCGTTGTTTTCTATACAGTATATTTTGTAGCAGAACCTAAGTAAGATTTCTTGTGTTATAAAGGTTGGGGCAACCTAATAATAGAAAATATTAAAACCCAAATGTTTTTTAAACGGTATGTTATACAACTCTTATAAAATCTTGATAAACCTTAAATAACAGATTTTAAAAAGGATTACATGACTTTTTTTAAATACCTTTAAAACCATTATACAGCAAATTTTTTAGTTTTATAGTAGTCGCTAAAACTTTTTCATGGTTGTGCCCACCCTGATTTGATTTTTCTGTTGGAGAACTTTTAAATTTCATACCTAAATATGCAATATTTATATCTGGGGGTGCAGTGCCCCGCCAAGTGCGCGCAAACTGCTGTACCATCTTTTCTTGAAACATTTCAGCCCATATTTGACCTATCTAAACCTCTACTTCGGAATGAGCTACGAAACTTAAAGTTCGCAGTCCTAGATCCTAATGGAGTTAACAACTCCTCCAAGTTTCATGGACTTCTATAAAGTAGTAAAGTAGTTACTTTCAATATTTTGAAAATAACAAGAAAACAAAAATCTAAAACTGTAGGGTGTTTCGATTTAAAAAAAGCCCTCTTATCAAAATTTGACATTACCAAAAGGGTTAGATATTTTGACCAGTAAAATCTTTAGAGAAAATTAAGACAATAATTAAAACGTATTACTCATCTTTTAGTACCTATTCAAAAAACTCTGAGGTTGGTTGGTAAAAATGTACGAAAAGACCCTGTCGATAACTCTTTTATCAACACTTCCAAAGGACTTAAGAGAAGGTACGAAGGCCTTGTTGCTAAAGGGTTGAAAATTATATTTGCAAGAAAAACAAATTTCGCTCTTACTTGCAAGTTAAATATAATTGTATAATAATAAAATTAAATATAATGTTAAAACCGGATACCGTAACTTATTACCTGTAAATAAATAGTTGTATGTAAGCGTATAGCGAAAGAAAATTTAGCTAAACGTGTTTAGGTTCAGAATGGTATTTTGTGATTCATATTTTTTTTTATTTTTTATTTGTCAAACACACTGTGTTTTTTTTATTACAATCTAGTCAGTAAGACTAATTAGCAATTTTGTTTTAACTTAATTTACTAGAAAAGTCAGATTTAAACTTAGGGTTCACTCAACAGTTCTCCCCGCTTTGTTTAGTCTGTAACTCACAATTGTGTTGTGTTTATAGCATTATTTTGTTTTATGTGTAATTCACTTAGTTTACTAGCTCAAACGGCTTCACTCTTTTTAGTCGTCGAACTAGCATAGTATTGTCTAGAAGCTGAATTGCTTCCACATTCACATGCCGATGGAGTCTATCTTCATGGCTTTTTGCGTACTTTTTTATAGTCTCTGCTACAGTTTCGATTTTTAGATCTCGATGAAGGTCACTATTTCGAACGTACCAAGGTACATTCACAATGTTTCTTAATACTTTATTTTGAAATCTCTGTACAACTAGAATGTTACTCTCTTTAGCACAACCCCATAGTTGAATACCATATGTCCATACTGGTTTCAGTATTTGTCTATAAAGCAGTAACTTATTATGAATTGTTAAATTGGACTTCCTTCCAATTAGCCAGTTCATTTTTCTATACCTTATCTCAAGTTCTTCTTTTTTTTTCTTAACATGTGCTTTCCAGCGCAATTTGGCATCAAGTGTCATACCTAGATATTTTGCCTGATTCGAATATGGTACTGGAATGTTGTTAATTGTTATTTGTATGTGATTTATATTTTGGTTTGTAAAATCAACATGAATTGATTTGGTTTCATTTAATTTTATTCGCCACTTTGTGGTCCAACTGTGAATTTGGGTGACTGCATCCTGAAGTTTTTCTATGCATTTTTCAATAGATTTTTCTACCGTCAATAAACCAGTATCATCGGCAAATGTTGCTAAGTGACAATTTTCTGGCTTTGGGATTTCACAAGTGAATAATAAGTATAGATAAGGGCCTAGTACGCTACCCTGGGGCACGCCTGCTTGAATTTCTCTTAAATTTAAGTATGAGTCTTCCTGTTTTACTCTAAAATGTCTATCAGATATGTATGATTCCAAAATATCCGAATATTGTTTTGGCAGAAACCTTTTAAGTTTAAAATTAAGGCCTTCCTGCCACACTTTGTCAAATGCTTGTGCTACATCTAGAAAAACTGCAGAACAAACTTTTCCCTCTTCTAGTGCTTTTTCTATTATATTAGTAATTCTGTGTACTTGATCTATCGTGGAAAGTTTGTCTCGAAAACCAAATTGATGAGATGAAATAATTTCTTGTCTTTCTATGATGGGTTTTATTCTTTCAAGCAATAATTTTTCATAGAGCTTGGATATAATTGGCAGCAAAGATATTGGCCTGTAAGATGACACGTCATGGAGTGGTTTTCCCGGTTTTGGAATCATGATAACTTCTGCAACTTTCCACAGTTTAGGTACATACCTAAGCCTAAAAGACGCATTAATTAGGTTGCATAGTTTTACGATAGCTTTTCTGGGGAGTTGTTTTATGACTACCCCGTTAATAAGATCATACCCTGGGGCTTTTTTCGAATTAATATTTTTGATTTCTGTTAATATTTCTTTTGGTGATGTAAGCTTAATATGGTCTTCGATTTGATGGGGTTCATTTAAATGAAAGTGTTCATCTGGTGCTTCGTGGGGCTGAAATGTGTTTTCTAAATGACTTGCAAAAATATCTGCTTTTTCTTCGTTACTCCTTGCCCACTGGTTGTTAGATTTTCGTATGGGTGGAATTTGGATAATTGGTCTTTTAAAATCTTTGGTTGCTTTCCAAAGGGAATAGTCGATATTTTTATCATCTGTAAGTTCATTAAGAAAATGGTTAATAGATTCATTTTTTATTACTAGAATTTCTCGCCTAATGCGCTGCGTCATGTTGTTGAGATTTGTTTTGTCCCGAGGATCACGGCTTTGTTGCCACTTTCTTCTTAGTTTCCTTTTTTCCAATATAAGGTCTCTAATTTCCTTTGGATAGTTTTTTCCCTTAAAAATTCTCTTTGGTTTTGGACTGTTTTCCCAAGCTGCTTGTTGAATATTTGTAACAAAATAGTCAACTTCTTTATCGATTTATTCTGGCGTTTGCAATGGTACTGATAGGTTTATTTTTTCTGACAGACTTTGTTTAAAACTAATCCAGTCAGTCAGTTTATTAACTAGTGAGATATTTGCTTCTTTCTTTATTATGTTTTTACTAAGAGTTAGAATAATAGGTGAATGATCTGAGTGTAAATCAAAACTTTCTTCTATATCTACAAAACTTAAAGATATATTTTTTACTATAAAAAAATCAATTAGATCTGGAATTTTTTCTGGATCTGTTGGATAGTATGTGGGCTTACCAGTTGATATCGGCTCACATTGATATTCACTAATAGCTTGCAAAAGTTCTTTTCCTTTAGAATTCGTCAGTCTAGATCCCCAGTAGGTATTTTTTGCAATAAAGTCACCTCCAATTATAAAACGGTTTCCTAATTTTCTGAGAAAATTAAGATATTGATTTTTCTTTAGTAAGTGCCTTGGTGGTATATAGACAGCACTTATGACTAATGTATATGTTTTGGTTTTTACACTTACTAATGTAGCTTGAATCTCTATGGATTTATATCCCATCTCCTCATAGTGTGATATATTTTCCTTAATTATTACAGCACTTCCCCCATGTGCAGTATTGCTAGGGTGAGTTGTATGATACACTTTATAACCTTTAAATTTAATGTGAGACTGGTTAGTGAAATCCGTTTCTGACACAAGACAGACGTCAATTTTTTCTATGTCTAGAATAACTTGCAAGTCTTGCTGATGTTGCAAGAGACCATTGGCATTCCAAGCTAGGATTCTAAGATTACTGACCATTTTGAGGCATATTGGTAGCTCCGTTATTGCTACTTTCTAGTTTAGTTAATCGCTCATCGAGTTTGTTCAATTTCTCCAAAATTAATTGTAGTGTTTGTTCCATAGTATTTTGACTACTGATATTAATATCAGGTATAGTAGCTGTTGCTGCTACTTGGCTGTATGTCCTTGTCACAGAGTTTTGTGTGACTGTGTTTCTTGTCTGTTGGTTTTGTCTATTTGTACTTACGTTTGGTATGAGATTCGGTTTCTTAGGTTTATTTTTCAATTTTTGTATTTCCTTAGCAACAAGGCATCCTCTGTAGTTAGCAGGATGCTTGCCTCCACAGTGGATGCATTTTGGCTCAGATTCTTTTGGTTTGGGGCATTCTACAGTAAGATGTTTCCCCGTGCATTTTACGCAACGTGGTTCTTTAGCGCAATATTTTTGCGTGTGTCCATAAGATTGGCATCTTTTGCATTGAGGGACTAACTTTGAGGTTTTTAGTGCTTTTATTTCCACTTCAATCCCTAGGATACTGGAAATTTCAAAAATTTTGTTGATATCTTCATCGTGGCTAAATGTGAGCATAAACATGTTAAGAGGTTGTCTTGTTCTCCATTTAAGTTTGTTGCTGGCCTCCAGTGCCTTAAAACCTTTTTTTTGTAGATCAGCTACAATTTTTTGTGGGTCACATGAGAAGTGTAGCCTATTCGCTATTACTCTAATTGGCCTTATTTGTTTGTTTTCGTATGAGTGCCATTGTTTCCTTATTTCATTAAGCATTTTAGTAACCAGCCGATAGCTGTCTGCGTCTTGTACATTTATTTTAATATTTTCGTTATTTAAAACTTTTATTTTAACTCCTTGTATGATATTTAACTTTTCATAAATATCATTAAAATTATTTACGCCATTTACTATAATCGGTGGAGGTAATGGAGCTTTTTTAACCTTAGTTGGGGGTTCTTTATTTTGTGTTTTATTGGAGGGCTCTCCAGTGCCCGAGCTTTGTTGTGGTGGTGAGAGTGAAGTATCCATTCGACGTTTTTTCCAACCTTTTCCTTTTTGTCTGATCCACTCAGTTTCTCTTGCCAGATCGTCCTCATCAGTAATGTAGTCCATGTCAGACTCTTCTTTTTTAGTGACTTTTGTCTCTAAATCTGCAAATTTTCTTTGCATACTTTCCAGTTGACTTTGGAGATAATCCACTTGTACACTAAGTGAATTTTTTTCGTTTTGGGATTTTTTCCATTCGCTATATAAAACTTCTTCATTTTGTGTTCTAGCATGGCTATCCTGAAATAATTCGGCATTATCCATTTTTTCTTGATTTTGTTTGGGCTTTTCGCTAATTTTTAAAACAAGTTTCACAGGTGATGGTACACTTTTTTTGCTTTTATACATGATATATTATTTATAATACACATTGTATATAGATTTTTAACACAGGTATTTCGCGCGCGAGGTTTATTGTAAACAAAACAAACTTCGACTTTGACCTCGTTAGTACTATCATGCAGGTACGATGCAATATAACCGTACTGAACTGCGATCGAACGAATACAGTTTATATTGGCATTATAAACATTCATATTTTATACCAAATTTATTTTAATCCGGCCCTGAGATTAACTCCGAATGACGATCCATCCTTGATTTCACCAATATCAAAGACCGCGAGCGGCTTATTTATCTGTTTTTTGGGTAACCTGGCGTAAAAATATCCCTACATTTTTATTTTCAATTTATTATCTCAATTGCTTTGCTACCTCGTCGTCGCCGCGCGACCGTGCCGTCGACATGCATCAAAGGGCTATATATATAAGGATTTATACTATTGGCAAAGTGATGATAAATGATACCGTAAGAATCTGTTACACGACCCCTAAAAATTCACCCCAATAACTCGAATCGAGTCTAATTTATTTTTCCTGTTGGCTACAATATATTTTTTCTACGATCGTGCGGAAAGTACTCACTTTCCGCACTCATTTGGGTGCTGAAAGTGGCACTTTTCCGCACTCACTTTACTTTCCACACTAAAAATAGGTGCGAAAAGTGAATGAGTGAGGAAATGAAAAATTATTAAAATTTTATTTTGAACATTTTAGAAGCTTTTTGAAGAAGCCACTGTAAATTGATTCCATCATAAAAGTATAGGTATTTTTGTTGTAATTTTTGATAAACATGATAAAAACCTATTTTAGATTAGCTTTTTCATAAAATTTTCAAAATGTTAAAATTTGGAAGAGTGTCCTTATGGGATGTCACTTTTGACAATATTTGACATAAATAATTTTAATTTTTACTAAGTAGCTTGTGGTTTCTATGGAAAACAAATGACTTTCTAATTATCAACAAGCCATTTTTTAAATATCATAAAAACTTACAGATAGTCATGGATAATGGCGAAAATTCAGATTTTGATATTCCAGAAGATGTACTTGAAGAGGCGAGTGTTGCGTCCGAGGAACTTTTGCCGCCGAAGTCCAAAAAACGGTACGATAGGGAGTTCGAACAATTTCAAAAGTAATGACATCTGGACCTTACACTTCAACGCAAAATTTTTCCAATGTCATTCCATCATCATCGGCAGAAAACTTGGTATCGGCTATCATGAAGCAGGCCAAAAATTGCAATTATTTAATTAATATTGTAAATAATAAATAGATCATAAGATGGGAATGCAACTTAACGACCGATTTACCATATACACACTACAGTTCGCTGACGACCATGTAATTGTAGCTAATGATAAAAAAGACATTGAGTATATGATGAGAAAGTTAACGCAAGAATACCAAAAGTAGGGGTTAACAGTGAACGTGGTGGACAAGACACAGTACTTATGTATTGGACACAGTACTTATGTATTGGAAACGAATCAAGTGAGTTGAGACAATGGACAAACAATATCTCCATGCAATGAGTATGTATACTTGGGTGTCACATTTGATAAGACAGGAAAATACTGTAAAGAAGTGAAAAAAAGAATAGTAAAAGCAAAAAAGGTTATTGTTGTCTTAACAGTACTTTATGGAGCAGAGAGAAAAAAAATTTAAAATTTAACATATATGAAACAATGGTGAAAAGCACGCTGTTGTATGGATTAGAGACTTGTCGCGTAACAGAAAAATACAAAGCAAAAATGGAAAGTGTCGAAATGGATGCAATAAAAAGATCAATGAGAATATCTAGAACAGATCATATAAGAAATGAGATCATAAAAGCAAGAATGGGAATCGAGTGAAGTATAACGGATGACATCACTAAAAGACAACTGATATGGTACGGCCATGTACAACGGATGAACGAAGAAAGATTACCAAAGCAGGAAAAGAGGGCGTCCTAAACTGGAATGGCAACAGTCAATCCAAAGATCAATGAGTCAAAAAAACCTGACGGAAGATGTTTGTAACGAAGGATGTGAAGAATAGGCGTCGGACAACGTAGAAAAACGTTCTAAACCGACATAGTAATAGTAATATTACTGCCTGGCTTTATTACAATAAGTCTCTAATTAAAAATATCTGGCGACTATTAAAAAAGTTAAACCAATTCTAATAGTGTGTTTATAGAAATTTAATGACTGTTATAAAAATACACAACCGTTAAAATACTATGCCAATATATGGGCACCTAAGCTTTCTAGTTATAGTGTACGTGTGAGCTAATATAACTAAAAACTGAAATATATTTTATTAAACTCCAGACTCAATTACCTTTCGTTTGATACCACACAAGCCAAGTTTTGACTTATATTCTAATTTTTGAAATCTACCCCACCTTAAAAAAAAACTAAAATGTATTTTTTTTCCTGATTTGGTAACCGTGACTCTTTCGCCGACACTAAGACCGCCATTTCGGAACGCCCACCTTTGGAACCCCAGACCGGGTATTTTTTTTATCCGGTCCTTTTGTCCCTTAGAATGGCCTACCGACTGAAGGAGTGTGTAACAAAGTCCGCCTTCACGAGATATCCGACCTCATCCGGCCTGGTTACCGGCGTGAATGAAGGGGTAGGACAATATTACATTTTACACTCCCCAGGAATCCTATAAATGTTAGTCCACGGTTAGAAAAACGTTAAATGCAATGGACTGTATAAATTTTAATTAGTGAAAGCGCGAACCAACATAAATATTGATATGAAATTACGAAATAATCAAAACGTCCATAGGAAAAATATTGGTGGCACACAACGGTAATCAGACAAATGCACTCACCACTTTTGCAGCCAAATTCTCCACTTCCAAGGGGCCTCTGATTGGATCTAATGATGTCACCACGTAGCTGAAGGGCTGAAGTTTCTAGTTCTATGCTTCAGTACACAAAAATCGAGCACTTTCAGGTGTAGATATTTGAAATAGTTGGAGAACGAAATTAACACGCCATTTTCTCTGGCGATTGACAAGGATCTCACTTGTTGTTGGTGCGCATGTCCAAATACGCGGAATGCGCTTTGTCCTTCATACAGTTGTGTGTTTTTAAAAATATATATAAACAACCGGGAAATTTTGCGGGAGCTAACATAACTGCCCTCCAAAACACACAATTTTAGAATCTCAACCGGACAGATATAGATATAAGAAAAAGAATCGACCGATAAATATAAATGAATGAAAATAGATAAGTATCGTAAGTTTATTTAGAGATAACGAAATCCCGAAAAAAGGCAAAACAAACAAACAAAAAATTCATTCAAAGGCGTTTGAATGTGATCACTTGTTATGATAACCAAATCATTTAATTTGATATTTGGGGACGAATCAGCCCACTTGTGTCGCTGTTGTAGCGTATGCAAATACTCTATAGAATACCGTTTCCAAAAATCATTATGTAGTTTTTGGATTAGTTGCCATCTCGAGAGCCGATTTAGGGGAACCTCGGACAAATCTGACTCCGGAATTTCTGAATTAAGGGGTTCAAGTGTCAAAAAATGCCCAGGGGTAAGAGGTTGAAGATCGTGTGGGTCTGAAGAGGCAGGAGATAAAGGGCGACTATTAAGTACGGCTTCTATGCGACAGGCAAGGGTGGACATCTCCATGATAGACAACTTCTGGTCGCCGACGACTCGTACAAAGTGAGTTTTAAAACTTTTGACGCCAGCTTCTGCCAGGCCATTGAAATGTGGACTGAGAGGAGGTCCCAGATGCCAACGAATAGAAAGTCTGGTGGCAGCACTTCTTGCGTAATCCAGTAATTGGTTACGAAACCCTATAAAATTACTGCCTTGATCTGACCAGCATTGCGTCACGCTTCCGCGTCTGGAAATGAATCGATGGAATGCACCTACGAACCCTTCGGTGGACAGTTCCATGGTTAATTCCAAATGCACGCAATGTGTGGCCGTACAGACAAACACACAGACATACGATTTGAAAGCTTTACAACCACGGTAACGATGAGGAATCACAAAGAAAGGTCCACAAAAGTCGATAGCTACACTCGAAAAAGGTTTTAGTTGATTGATTCGATGAGCGGGAAGTGAACTCATTATGGGCGGTCTATAGGGTTTAGGGTTGATTCTAAAACATTGCAAGCACTTGGATATGGTTCTTTGAATTGCCCGTCTGGCAGATAATATCCAAAATTGCTGTAAAAGCAGATTATGTAATGTTTTAAACCCAGGATGAAGATATTGTCGATGAGCGGACTCGATAAGAAGAGTAGTTAAACGATGGTCACTCGAAAGTAAGACGGGGTGTTTTGCAGAATAAGACAAAAGGTCAGATTTTTGAAATCTGCCACCGACTCTAATGATATTATTCTCATCAAGAAAAGGTGAAAGTTTTCGCAAAGGTTTCGGTATTGGTTTATCCTTAGATAACGCGGAAAAAAGCTCAGAAAAACAAGAACCTTGCACGCGTTTGATAAGAAGGTGTAACGCACTTTGCATCTCACCGGTGGTAGGAAAAACAATATTCTCAAAAATAACTTTTTGGTCCGGCGGCTTAGTGGGTTTTTGATAGGAATGGTTTTGAAAAAGGTTAACTATTCGAAGGACATAACAAATGATACGTTGAATTTTTGATATAGAGGAATATTTGATAAGAAGCTGATCTAAGAAGTTGACATCAATTATCGCATTGCAACAGACTTTTGGCTTTTCCTCCAGATTAATATCTCCGAAATCAATCGGCATTTTTGGTTTATGAAAATCGGGCCATTCGTTTTCGGGAGACCACAAAAACGACGGTGCGTTCCACCACATGTCATGTGACATGAGCTGTGAAGGGGTGGCCCCTCGTGACGCAATATCGGCTGCATTTAAAGCAGAAGGAATGTAGCGCCACGAGTTTGAGTGAATGATTTCTTGGATTCTACTGACTCGATTTCCAACAAAGGTTTGCCAGCGATTAGGAGGGGATGAAAGCCAGTGCAATACGACTTGCGAATCGCAGAAAGTAACGATATTTGTAAAAGTTATTTTTCCTTCATAGCTAGATAAAACGAAGTCAATTAATTCGCTTAAAAGAAATGCGCCTAGGAGTTCTAGCCTAGCCAAAGTTTGTGACTTTATAGGCGCGACCCTAGATTTTGCAGATATGAGAGAAACAGATATATTGTTTTCCTCTTCTACACGAAAATATACGACGCCTGCGTAGCCTCGAATTGAAGCGTCACAGAAGCCGATGATTTGACAGGTATTGGTTTTTGACAGTTTGATTTGTCGGGGTAATTGAAAATTGGAAAGAAGCGGGAATTCAGAACGAAGTTTGCTCCAAGAGTCGATGATAGAAGAATCTGGTTCTTCGTCCCAGCCTATTTTCGATATCCACAACTGTTGCAAAATAAATTTTGCTTGTAGCAACAAGGGACAAAAAAAACCTAAGGGATCGAAGATTGTGCCTATGATAGATAAAATAGAACGTTTGGTTGGGGGTTTGTCCTTCATTCGGCATTGATAAGAAAAAATGTCGTTTTTTGGATGCCATTGAAGTCCTAAAACTTTGATAAAGTGGGGTTCCTCCTTGTCGAAAGAGAGAGGCAATTGACGATCGGACTCTGGCAATGTTGCCAATAACTCAGGACAATTGCTTGCCCCTTTTTTAAGTTCAAATCCTCCCGACTTCAACAAATCATTGAGTTCTGTTTGAAGGGAGAGAGCTTCAGAAAGCGAAGGGCTAGTTCCCAAGATATCGTCGATATAGATTGACGTTTTTAGAACAGTACTAGCCATAGGAAAACGTTCCTTTTCTCTCTCTGCCAGCTCATTTAAGGTACGCATGGCTAGAAAAGGTGAGCATGTCATGCCAAAAGTGACAGTAGAAAGTTCCCACACTGAAAGTGGGTCCTGTGGAGAAAACCTCCACAATATCCTTTGATAAGGACGGTGATAAGGATTGATAAGGACTTGACGGAACATCTGTTTGATGTCAGCAATGTAGGCAATAGGATTAAGACGAAACGTAAGGAGTAAAGAAGCAATATCCTTTTGAAGTTTCGGTCCAGATAACAATGTGTCATTGAGACTAATATTTTTTGGGGTGACTGCCGAACAATCCCAGACTACCCTTAATTTTGTACTTAAGCTTTCCGGCTTTAGTACGCAATGATGTGCTAAAAAACACGATACGTCTGCCCTCCTTGAATATCTGTGCGAATAGCTCGCAACCAATAACCAGGTCCACAGGTCTAGATTTGAAATAAGATGGGTCGGCAAGTTTAAGGTTTTGCAAGTGTTTCCACTGATTATCGTTCAAAGAGAATGTAGGCATATTGGAACATAGTTGTGGAACCACAATTGCTTCGAAATTAAGTAAAGGAGTGACTTGTCCTTGTGGCTTAATGTGACATTGAACGAGCCCTTTGGAAGTAAAAGAAGACATCTGATTTAATCCGAATATTTCAGTGGTGTAACTTCGCCTAGGAAGATTAATACGCTGAATACACTTTTCACTGATGAATCCTGTCTGTGATCCAGAATCAAGCAGTGCCCTTACAGGTTGAAAATTTCCGCAACCGTCCATAACATCTATTATGGCGGTGCATAAAAGAAAGGTACCTGAAGGTCCTGAGGCATTTAATGACACATGAAGATTATTGACAGGTGGTGTGTGAATGACAGGACTAGTATCTTGGCTTCCAGACTCTTGATTAGTTTCTAAGATATGAGTTAAAGTGTGGTGCCTTTTACTATTGCAAGTCCTGCATGAATATTTTGATTTGCACGTATCTACATCATGCAAGGGATGAAAACACGCTAGACATAATTTTTTCTGTTTGACGAAAGATAGGCGATCGATAGGTGAGAGATCAAGAAATGTTTGACATTTCGAAAGCACGTGACCTTGATTACACCGGAAACATTTTATTCCCGTACTTGAATTAGTTGAGGTGCCAGCCAGTCCTATAAAAGGCGAATTGGATGATTTATAGGTAGGCTTTTGCCCAAACTGATTTCGCATAGAATTTGAATTTTGATAGGTAGGCTTTTGCCCAGACTGATTTTGCATAGAATTTGATTTTTGATATATAGGCACCTTTTTGGGTGCTGTTGATTGAGGAAGTGATTCCAAAACTTTAACTCTTTTTTCTAGAAATTGAAAAAGTGACTGAAAAGTGGGAATTTCGGTATTAGTATTGGCGTGACTCATTTCGAAATTTGAACGCGTTGGAATATCCAATTTTTCTAATAAAATGAAAAAAATAATAAAGTCCCAACTGTCAACGTCAAAGCTAAGTGATTTAAAATTTCTAGGGATTCAGAAAAGGTTTCAATTAAATTACGCAATTTTTTAGCTGACTCGTTTTTTAAGGTGGAGTTCATAATTGAGCTTAAAGCATCATTTGCGAGGTCTCGCTTGTATTGATATCTATTGACTAATTTATCATAAGCAATTTTATAATTTTGATCAGATAAGCTAATCCCTAGAAATTTTAAAATCACTTAGCTTTGACGTTGACAGTTGGGACTTTATTATTTTTTTCATTTTATTAGAAAAATTGGATATTCCAAGTCTGCCGCATTCCTTAACTCACTCGTGTTCAATGCGCGAACGCACTGAGCCACCACGGCTACTAAAATGTATTTTGTTTACTCCAGACTCAATTACCTTTCGTTTTATATCACACACACCATATTTTCACTTAAACCCAAATTTTTGATATATACCCCCACCCTTTTTTCTTAAATAATCTAAAATGTATTTTGTTTCACTCCAGACTCAATTACCTTTCGTTTTATATCACACACGCCATATTTTCACATAAACTCTAATTTTTGAAATCTACCCCACCCTTTTATTTGGCTTGCGTTTGGTGGATTTGTTCATTTTTAAATGGGACCATCTCAACCCAAGACTCAGCATAGGCACCAAATTTTATTCAAATCGGGCAAGCGGTTTTTGAGTTATGCGCGTTGGTCGTTACAGACAGACAGACTTAGAGACAGACATCCAGACAAACATACAGACAGACATACAGACAGACAGACAGACGGACAGACGGCGCCACAAAAATGTTTCAAAATCATCTCAAACGCAAAGATATATAAAAAAATTTGAAATCAGAGCAACTTTTTTTTCTCGAAAAAATTAGGATCACCATAGCTCACTGTACTATAGTTTAGTAGTAGTGTGAGCTAAACCTACTGATAAAAGTATAAAACCATAAAACTTCCTCACAACCTATATTGTGATTTGGGAACCAATATGTGTGAGCAAGCACAACATAATTAGTTAGATTTTAATAAAATTGAAAAGATATTCTCTTACAGATTCCAAAACGTTGTGGAAAGCTGTAACATGATTTGGTTGTCCAAATGAAAAATTGGACCAAATGGCATATTCTAAAATAGGAGGAGACGGACTGAACTTATCCAAGATATCTAAGAAATCTCACTTTTTGACACTTATAACTTATATAATTTAGAATTGCATACAATTTTTTATCTTGCCTCGTTGCGTTGCTAGACAAAAATAAAAGCATGCAATTTTTTTACTAGGGAAATGCGCAAAATGCAACAATTTTTGGATGATTTTCAAACTATCGCGGATAAATGTCGAGAATGATAAACCACGAGATTTTTAAGTTTCTACGCTTTATCCAAAATGTTCTGTCTGCTTTCAGTTTGTTAATTTGCAAAAATAGAATGGATTACATGGCAAAATGCCTTGCTTAGAACTAAGATGTCCTTGGATAAGATGGTCCATTCATTAACTTGGGACTCGTCGCTCACTTAAATTTTACCTAATTATATATTTTTGGAAGGCTCTCGAAAAAACCAACATCAGCATAACACTAATAAAAGCTGTTTAAGAACTCTATATAAAGACAACACCAGCAAAATAAAGAAAGGGCAGATATTATCAAAGGAATTTAACATCAACAAGGGTCTGAAGCAGGGTTGTTGCTTGTCATCAAAATTGTTTAAGATCTATTTAGAACAAGCCCTGAAAACATGGCAAAGAAAGTGCAAACAGATGGGAATACCACTGAATGATTATGTACTATATATACTATCTGCTTCGTTGATGATTAAATAGTCCTGGCTCAAGTTTACGACGATTTAGAATATATGACCCATAAATTAATTAAAGAATACAATAAGTGGGGACTGGGGGTAATTCTTCTGAAAACGGAATATATGTGCATTGGTGGGGAGCAACAGGATCTTATCTCGGAACAACAACATCAAATAAAACAATGCAAAAAGTACAAATATCTGAGAATAGACACCACTAATAACGGTAGTTTCGATGAATAAATCAAACACAGAAATAACCAAGGAAGACAAGCAATTAGACAACTCAACAGTATTCTCTGGGAAAAGGCTATATCAAAACTTGCAAGTCTCTTGAAGCTACTGAAGTGGATTATTGGAGACGCGCTGCCGAAAAATCAAAACTGGAAAGAGTGAAAAATGGGAGAATTCGAGAAAATATGGACGTTGAACATAAAATAATGGATGACATACAAATTAACCAACTTAGGTGATATGGACACGTACAAAGAATAGCGGAAGACAGAATCCCAAAGAAAATACTAAATTTGACACCACAGGGAAGAAGAAAGAGAGGAAGACCCAGACTGAGATGGAGAGAAGGAGTAGACAGAGACATCAGAGAAAGAGGAGTAGATGAGAATCTCTGTACCAACTGAGACCAATGGAGAGAGAGAACAGAAGACGGCGGAGAACGTTAAACTTTTAACTTTTTTAAGACGTATTTTGTTTCCTTTATTTGTTATTGGAAAGTTGTGATGTTACATTTTACCAATATTGCACGATCAACTAATACACGGTATGGCAGCGACACGGACTAATACGCGTTTTCGCCGTACATTACGTCATGTAGAGGACAAAATAGCGAAACTGACATGCAGCTATCGTTTAATATTGCATTCGCGATCTCCGATAAGTGTGCAAAGAATTTAAGTTTTTTTTTAATATAAAAAGTGGTAATGCCAAACCCATCAAAATAAACAAAAAATGTGAAAATAGATCTTCCAGTCTCATCATTCTTTACCGATCCCTGTTAGGACCGGAAAGTTTTCCAAAAGAAAATACTTATGACATTTTCTGTACAAAAAATGTTACTAAATATTTTTTTTCCGGTCTCTTGGTTCTTTACCGGTCCTTGTTGAGACCAGAAAGTTTTCCAAAAGGATCTGCCTGTAAAGTAATACTTTCCGTACAAAGACTTATACAAAAAGTACTAGTTTTCCGTCGTTTAAAATTCTATGAGGCCTATGAGCCTGGTCTGAAAACCGTATTCTGGTAACCCTTCCGAAATTGTCTCTCAAGAGGTAAGTAAGAAATAACATCAAGCCTGCCTAAAATGTGCCTTTGCTTTACATATTTTTCACACACTCTGGTGTCCATCATCTAGCAGAGTAATTTTATTGATAGCGAAAATTAAAAAATAAAAATAAATGTGTGTTACGGTTGTCGACCCTGTAAAATTTGGCAAAAGCTTGCAAGAATCATACAGTCAAGTCCACGTTAAACGTCTATTTTTATTTAAGAATTTTCAGGAAATTTTATTTTGGATGATGACTTTTTTAACTAAAATTCTTTAGCAGAATTTGTTATGAAAAAATATTGCCAGAAGTTTGAATAAGATATTTTAAAAAACGTTAAAATCAAAGTAAACCACAGATTATAAAAAATTTTTAAATAAATTACTGAATAATTCAAATAGGATTTGAAGGTGTTTTTTTATTTGGTCTTAGGCCAAGCGTTAGGTACAAAATATGGGGTTCTATTTGCAAAAGGTCGAACAAAAATGAAATTTGGTGGGATGGTAGACATAGGTCCTCTGATAGTACATCTAAGTTTGCCACCTCGGGGGGTTGCCGCTCGAGGGGAGGGGGATGAAAACTCTGCATCGCGGCGCTTGAAAGAAAATAGCACCGTTGGAGTAGGTGCTATAAAAAAAAGTTAACTTTGGTTAAATGTATTTTTTCGCTTGGACCAATAGTTTTTGCTTTAAGGCGCGCAAATTTTAACATAATCAGAGTTTAATCGTGGATTATAACAAATATGGCTGCCAAACAATTCCAGTCCTTTTTTTTCTTAAGGTTTTCTAGGTAAACTGATGCTTGATTCGTTACAATTGACCTCATGTTATAAAAGATATAGTTTTTTGACGTGTAACTGCATCTGAATGCGATGCTCTGTTAATAAGCTATCATATTTTCAATGTTTAAACTGTCAAAAAATTGACATTTTATCAGTAATGCTGGATTTTGACCAAAATCTAATCAGCTCGTTTGCAGTATAGGACACTTTTTTTCATGAAAATCTCATGAAAATCGATTCAACGGTTTAGGAGCAATCGTGTTGCGGACAGACATACACACACACAAACACACACACACAGACAGACAGCCTGACGATATTACTAAGATAGGTCAAAATACACCCAAATAACACATTTTGGGCGTTACCTCAAAAAAAACATTTCGTCGAAAATAATACCTTTTCTAGCCATTGCTGCGCGGGCTAGGAAGTTAAAAACATATTTTTGGTTTTTATCGTTTGTTTTAATTATTTTGATGCAGCAAATTTTGTTATATAAAAATATTGCCAGAACTTTGGATAAGATATTATAGGGTAGGGGACAATTCGCCGCGGGGATAATTCGACCCGACAATTTTTATTTAATGGTTTTGTCATTGCGGTTGGTCAAGCGCGGATTTAAGGGGAGGGGTAATGTGGTAATTCTGCCCCCCCTAGAAAAAAAATGCACTTTTTGTAAATAATTAAAGGGAAAACAAGAAATTTACCCCCCCTAGAAAAACAATTTTTGTACAAATAATTTTTTTTTGATTTTGACCCAGATCCGCGCTTTCGGTGGGTTAGGTTAGATTGGTTGGTTAGGTTGATTAAAAACACTTTAATATAAGTAGCATTATTTTTTTTCCGAAATTGGACGTTCAACATGGAGCCAAAGATTTAATTTTAGAGATATTTATCAAAAAGACAGAATACTTTAGAATACTTTGAAAAAAATGCGAAAAAAGACTTTACGAAACAAATTTCGTTGTATGTTTTGAGAACGCAAACATGTTTTAGAAGCAGGAGCGTAATGCGGGGGCGGTTAGGCGTTAAACCCACTCCCATGAGCCAAAAAATTATGTGAATGCAAAAACCTATGTTTGTAATTTGTAATTTTTGATCTATACATTTATACATTTAAACCACACCCCCCCCCCCCCCCCCATTGGATCGCTGGCGTTACGCTACTATTCAAAAGAATAAATAAAAATATACAATCAAATTTAATTTTGAAGCGGGTTGGATCTTTTGTTTATTTTACTACAACGCAGTGGCGTAGATAGAAAAAAGTTTCGGGGTGGGCCCGAGGCAGGTTGGGGGGGTGACGAGACCCCATGAGGCCATATTTTATGTTTGTATTCAGGAAATATGTGGAAAATATCTAAAAAAAAAATAGCTTCGGGGAAGGGGGGGGGCGGGCCCCCCAGGCCCCCCCTTATATACGCCACACTGCTACAAAGCCCTGCTTACTTCCTTTTTCTTTTACTTTTTATCTACCACCTACTAGCCCAGTCATATTGGTGAAAAAACCCTGAAACTTGGAATAAAATAGGTGCAAGCTGGTTTTTGTATAATTATTCCTTAGTATCTGGGACACATCCCCTAAATCATCCTTGAGCTTCGGTAGATATAAGGCCCCAAAGGTCCTATAAATCGGTTGTTTGCGATTTTCTCGAAAACTAATAACTTTTTTGAAAAAATTGAACAGAGAAAAAATACGGTCATTCGGTCTATAATGTAAAATTAAGAAAAAACCTCACCTATGAACATTTTAAAAAATATGTTTAAAAAGAAAATTAGTTTTTTTTTTCTACCCTGTATTTAACTTGTTTTAAAATTTTAATACTTTGTAACATTAAGCTTGATCCCCACTTGTATAAAGCACCATGTACTTAAATTTAATTTTTGTTTCTTAAAAGTTAAACAACTTTAAGTAAGACTTAGGCCAATGGTCAATCATATCCGGACCGCCAATGAGGGAATGAAAAAAATATTTTTGTACAATTAAGAACTGTATGATAAAAAAAAAGCATACTTAACGAAAGTTTGACATCTGGGTAGAAACAGCTTTAAAATATGCGCAAATGTGAACACTTTTATTATATTTGAAATTCCAGCCAAACTGCTATTGATAGCAAAAATAGAGTTTCACTAAACTTTAATGGGACAAAGGGGTTTAAATTAATAAATAAATTTAACCTAAGGGTAATTTCTTAAGGGTTTAAAGTTATAATCATGAGCACATAAGTTTTACCGAATAGTCATTGTATTATGATCTTGCCCCAAATATAACCAAATAAACAACAATTTTACAGGAGACCAAAAAAACTGAATCATACCTACATTTTAAGATTTTTGTGGGTGTACGAGGTATTTTTTGATATTTATTTAAGTTGTTAATATAAACCTTGGACATACGAGTAATTGGTAACTATTGGATATAAGAGCGAGTATTAATTTTAAGAAATAATCTCAATTTCATTCAAAATGGAGACACGAGGTATTGTTTCTTAAGCGTCGATATGTATACTAAAAGCTTAAATTTTAAGAATTCAACAAACAATAATTTTGTACATGGATATATATAGTCTGGTTTTTGACAGCCTTGGCGAAAAATCTTAACATAAAAAACTGAAAATTGCGTATGAATACGAGTATTTGTTAAAACGTTATGTAAGCACGGATCACCTAACAAATGATCCGTGATGTAAGTACCTCTGTTTATAATTTTAACCCTTAATAAACCACCCGTATGATAGAGATTATTGCTCTTATGTTCCATTTATTTTGTCTAAACCCCATTGTCACATTTAAGTTTAGTCAAAACCTATTTTTTCTAAAATTTTATAAAAATTACTTTAATAACTGAAACTTCAAACGAGAAGTTAAATATTTTTAATATTACGCTTTTTTGTGTCGTACAGTTCCTAATTGTTTAAAAATTTAATTTTCAAAATCCTATCGGTGGTCCGGCTAGCATTAACTACTTTCCTAACCTTTACTTATAGTTGCTTAACTTTAAAAAAACAAAAACTAAATTTTAGTAAATGGTGTTTGATACAAGTGGGGATCAATCAATATTATAAAGTATTATCATTTTAAAACAAGTTACCTACAGAGTGGGAAAATTTTTTTTTAAAAATATATTTTTTTTTAAATATAATATTTAAAATAGTTAGGTTAAATTTTTTCCCAATTTTGTAGTATAGACCGAATGATTTTGCGTATTTTTTCACTCTTGCCTTCTATCTAGCGAAGCTCAAGGAGGATTTTGGCGGAGAATATGTGGGGATGTGTCCCGGATGCTAAGGAATAATTATACAAAATTCCAGCTTGCACCTATTTTTTTTCCAGGTGAATTCCTAACATGACTGGGCTACTAGGTACTCAAAAAGAAGAACCACAACTTTTTATTACGTAAACCTACTTAATTTGTAAAAATGTAATTTTCTCGATTTTTACTCAAACTATATTAGGCAATAAAAAAGTAGGTAAATTAGTTTATATGTATATAAATTCACATAGATATACTGATAATTATATACTGTGTAATTTTTTTATTGTGTTGCTATGCAATTTAGTTTGCACTACACTCGAGAGTATTCCAAACACTAATTGTATGCGAGAGAAAATTGAAGTGAATATTATTCTGTTTTCATCAATATTTTACTCTGCAACAGATGGAACGTTTCGATGAAAAACTACTTTTTAATATTTTACGGCAATGTAGGAAACACAGCTTCTTTGGTTTCAGTTTTAGTAAAATCATGATTTTTTTTCTATGTATTTAATATTTCAAGGTTAATTGTCAGAAATAACGGCGTTTTCACAGCCAAAAACAAATTTCTGAAAATCGACTTTTAAGGAGCATTTTATATTACTTTTGGACAAATGGTCAATTCCCCTTACTTCGACCCCATTGAATCCGAATATCCCAGTGCGAAATGTTCACAAGTGCTGATATAATATTTAAAAAGGCGGCCAACATGCTTTTAAAATGTGTAATTGTATAATCCAAAAATAAGATATTAGTTTATATTAACTTGGTTGCTAAAATTCCCCAAAACACCCCAGGGACCCCTAAATCTGAAAGTTTTATTTTTTTTTCCAATTTTCCTAAAAACTAAGCATCTAAGTAAAAAATTTAATATAAACTTTATTGTAATCAATAAAATTCCCTTTTTAACAATGTGTAAGTCGGTGAGATTAGCCCTGATTACAAACTCTTAATTTATATAAAAAATTCTAAAATAACATGTTTTCCCAAGATTTATGCGATTTGTTTAAAAACCAAGCTTGATAGAAAAAATTGCAAACAATTAAAGGTCCTTTTAAACGCTGAACATGGTATATTTAAATTCGTAAATAAAATTTCAGTAGCATACGCAAACTAAATCAATTTTTAAAAATCTAATTTTCTCAGAAGTTAAGCTCAAAATATGATTTGGGTGTTGATCACTGTTTTGATGAATGGGATGTGACAACAGTTTTTGGATTTGAATTACTGAGAATGAAGTTTTTTTAATACCATTGTGGCAAAATTAAAAAATTAAATTAACTTTTTTTTGTGACCCAATCTTTATATTTTATGGGTTATTTGTTTTAAATATAATTTCCCTTATGATGCTCCTTCTATAGTTTTGTGCTTTATCGATGCTTAAGTTCTGATTCCTCGCTTCAATTTTCATCGAAACAATGATGCAACAAATGCAAAATTGCCGTTTCCTCACTCACCCGCGCACAAGGCCAATTTTCCAAAAAGGCCGAAGAAGTTAAAGGCCTGCATATAGGGGGCCGATAATGTTGCCCAATAACAAAATAGTTAAAATTTATACCTAACTAAAAATAATGTGAGTTTCAATATTCGTTTTATTGTAAATAGTTAATAATTTAAAAGGCGTTAAATTTTCTGGTATCTTTATCATCATGTCCCTGCATATCCGAGGTATATTTTTTGAAACCATGTCACCTATATATTCCTTATATAGGGTGGCCCACCGAAAACATACCGGAGGTCATTTCGAGTATTGAAAGTAAGTTTTTGAAAAAGCGTGAGACCCGTCGATTTAGTTTTCGAGGAGGACACTTTTTGGCTACCTTAAAATTTTTGTAGCACGAACCGCCTTTGAGTGGTACACCTTGTTTTGAAAATCTGTTAAATATCTTTCCAACCGTGTAAAAATTTCGGAAATCCATCGATTAGTTTTTCAGATATTTACTTTCAAATTTTCAAAATTAACATGAAATGATAAAATAAAAATAAAATCCGAAAAGTAATAAAATTCTAATTAAATTTTTACACGGTTGTAAGGACATTCAAAATGCCTTTAAAACAAGGTATCACTAGACCCACTCTCCCTATTCAAAATATAGTGGTAAAGTATACCCCTCGAAGGGGGTTCGTGCTACAAAAATTTCAAGATAGCTAAAAAGTGTCCCCCTAGAAAACAAAATCGACGTGTCTGAGAGTTTTTGCAAAAACTTACTTTAAATACTGAAAATCAACTCCGGTACGTTTTCGCTGGGCCACCATGTATAAGCAAGCCGAACAAAAACTGGCTAAAATTTCAGAGGCTGGTCAAAAATACTGCTGTTATAATATAAAAAGCAAGGCAAGAATAAAGGGGCATGAATCCCTCATTTTAAAAAATGTTTTAAAAATAATTGTTAATTTTTTATAATAATTTTTTGATTCTACAGTGAGACCTCCTTATACGAGGGCTGGCTTAATCTCAATCTTTACCTAACCTAAATTCAAAACGTTAGTGCGATACATATAGTTTTGTAGCCACAGTGAATTTATTAAGTCAACAAATCAGTGGAAAAATTGAATTAAACCGAGAACATTTTTAGGCTATAATTTTTTACAACTTTCGAAGAAAATTATTACAACAAGAATACATTGCCGAGTTGATTTCTGTTTTCGGTAATAATGCACCATATCAGTCGACAGTTTCTCGTTATTATGGAGAAATCAAGCGTGGACGAATTAGCCTTAGCGACTATCCAAGGCCAGCTGCACCAAAAACGACTGTCACCCATGCCGTGCGCATGCTCATCACGGAAGATTGATATGTGACAAAAAATTTTGCGTGAAGAATTAGGCTGAATACCGCATCTGCTAACCTAGCTAGGAATAGAAAGAAGCTAGGGTCAATTGGTGTCAAAAAACTCTAGATCGCTTTGAGGCAGGAAACTTGGAAAACGTCTACAGTATTTTCAGTGGTGATGAATCGTGGATTTACTTATATGAACCCGAACATAAACGTTAGTCGTCTGATTGGGTGATTCAAGATGAGGAAAAGCTAAAAAATGTCAACAGTTCTCGAAGTGTATCCAAGAAGATGGTCGCGCCATTTGTCTTAAAACCAGGTCATGTAGCAGCAATTTCTCTGGAAGATCAAGGACTGTTACTGCCAATTGGTCCATCACCATTTGTTTGCCGAAAGTCATCGCTGTGCTTCGAAAAACGAACGCCGAATGAAAAATTATCTTCCACCAAGACAATGCAAGTTTGCACAAAGCACAAAAAACTATTTAATTTTTAACCAAACAAAACGTCGAATTATTCGAGCATCCTCCATACAGTCCCGACCTAAGCCCAACGATTTCCATAATTTTCCAAAAATCAAGAATGGACTACGTGGTCAAAGATGAATTACGGCTTTTACAACTAGTTCAATTAAAAGTCCATTAATTTTCGTGGAGAATACTTCGAGAAACAATAAAGTCTTTAAAAGTTATCTACTGTTTTATTTCAGCTGTATATGCAAAATTAAAGACAACCCTCCTATCAAACCCACGCAATACCAGACATAGGCACGCTACATTTAAAAATAAAATATAAATTATTTTTAAAAAAATTATAAAATAGTAATTAAAACAAGTGCATAGCTAATATCTCAATTCCGGATCACTTACCAAGTTTTATTTTTCACGTTCATGCTCATTATAATGTTCTGTGGGGGGTTCTTTTTGAGAGGTATTTTAATAACTTTTTTAACTTAACAAATTGAACCACTTCGCTTTGGAGATGTTTGATTTAAATTACTATTTTAGTCTTTTAACATGAATATATTTTAAAAACTATTAGGTGATTAATTAAAGAGTAAGTAGTAAAAGTAGATACATGCTAAATTTTACTCTCTGTATACAAGGTGTTTTATAAATTATCCGAAAAATTCTAACCCAAGTTCTGGATGACAAAAGAAGACGATTTATAAAAAGAGAAACTTCGTACTTTTTCACAAGCTTTCCAAAATTATCCCCATTGACTTTTAACCCAAAATTATTTGATATCATTTGATGAAAAGGCAATGCCTCTATCCAGAAGCACAACATTTGTGTGGTATTGTATTGAGGATTTTTGTTTAAAGAGTTTATTCGCGCTATGAAAAGGGGCCTACAAACACGCGAACATTTCTTGAGATTGGTACGCGCGTACAAGTTTGCGCAGACTAATCTCCTCGTGTGTAGACAATATCCGCGTAAAATATCTCTCGAAGATGTATTTAGTCGCCGCTTAAATTGTTGTTCGTGCGCACGATGTACGCGTACAAATCTCTTGGTGTCTAGGCAAAAAGAGGCCTACAGACACACGAACATTTCTTGAGATTAGTACACGCATACTAATCTCTGCGTACATGTACGTTTGGTGGAATTGCCTACACAGACGAAGATAAAATTAAACATTCTAAGCAGAATCAGGAACCGCACGGATATTATCTATGCGTTTTTCCTAGTCACCGAGCGATTTGTACGCGGACATTTTGCGCGCGAACAAAAATTCAAGCGGCGACTAAATACATCTTCAAGAGATATTTTAGGCGGATTTTGTCTACACACGAGGAGATTAGTATGCGCAAACTTGTACACACGTACTAATCTCTAGAAATGTTTGCGTGTCTGTAGGCCCCTAAAAGCATTGATAATATCAGTCTGTTTCGTGTTTCTGCATGTTTAGAAGGTTTAATTTTATCTTGGTGTGTGTCGGCAATTCCACCAAACCTACATGTGCGCAGAGATTAGTACGCGCGTACTAATCTCAAGAAATGTTCGCGTGTCTGTAGGCCCCTAAAGACACCTGAACCGCGCCTTATAAAAAGTTAGTTTTCAGTATCAGTCGCTTTATTTATGCTGTACAAAAAAATCATAGGTTTTTTGGTTTTTTAATTAATCTTCATTTATATCCATATTTTTTAATTAAAAACTGTGTATTAATAAAAAATTACCTCTTTCAACTGGAAGCAAACAACACACATCATCAGTATCAACATTTTATTTATTTTTGGATTCTCCATTATTCCAAAAATATCGCGCTAAGTGAATTTGGCTTTAACCATTATAAAGTAAAAGTTTATATTTTTTTACCACGCATTTCTTATGAATATTTACAGTAATAAGCCTTTAACTTAAAAATCATAAGAGATAAAGATATTGCTTTGATTTTTTTAGAAACAGGAAAGAAATATTGTTTATCCTTTGTGATATTTCACATTTAACTAGTTCTCAGTACGCTGGGCATTGATCCAATAGAATGGAAAATTATAATTTATTTATGACAACTGACAGCTTTAAAAGTTAAATATATAAAGTCATAGGAATTTCCTACAAAAAATAGAAAAGTAAACACGTTTTTATACTTATTTATAAAAGCAGGTGAGCCAAAAATTGCCGGTACAATTTTTTTTCGTTCATATTGACGTCAATCCATAATTAAGGTCAATTATTGGATTTTTTTGTTCGTTGCCGCCAACTAGTTAATTCAAAGTTTTTAAAAAGTGTGCTAATAGCCCAGTCATATTAGGAGAAAAAACCGTGAAACTTGAAAACTGTATGCAAGCGGACTTTTTGTATAATTATTCCTTAGTATTTGAGACACCTCCCCAAATATTCTCCGCCAAAATCCCCCTTGAGCTTCGCTACATAGTTGTTTTTTGCGATTTTCTCGAAAACTAAAAACTTTAAAAAAAAGCAGAGAGAAAAAATACGCAAAATTAATCGGTCTATAATGTAAAATTAGGAAAATACCTAACCTAACATTTTCAAAAATATATTTTAAAAAATTTATTTAATTTTTCAATTTTATCTTTTTCATACCTTGTTGTTAACTTATTTTAAAATACTAATACATTATAATATTAAGCTTGATCCCCACTTGTACAAAACGGCATGTACTTAAATTTAGTTTTTGTTTCTTTAAACTTAAACAACTTTAAGTAAGGGTTAGGCCAATGGTCAATAATAGCCAGACCGCCAATGGGATCTTATGTACTTTTGTACAATTAAGCACTGTACGAAAAAAATAAAAACGTATATAAAAAAGTTCAACTTTTGAATAAGCGGCAAACTGCTATTGACAGCAAAAATAGTGTTTCACTAAACTTTAATGGGACAAAGGGGTTTAAACAAAATAAATGTAATCTAAGGGTAGTTTAAAGGTTTGAAATTATATACATAGGTACATAAAGTATGGAAAAAATCATGACATAAAAATCTGAAAATTTCATATTAATACGAGTATTTTTTAAAACGTTATGTAAGTACCCCTGTTTATAATTTTCAACCCTTAATAAACCACCCTTATGTTCCATTTATTTTGTCTAAGCCCCTTTGTCACATTTAAGTTTAGCCAAAAACTGATTCACAGTCTTTGGTTTAGACAAACACTATGTTTTCTAAAATTTTATATAAAATTTTATAAAAATGACTTTATAATCTGTTACGCTGGAGTTTCAAATAAAATTAAAGTGTGCGCCGTTGCGCGTATTATACCACTTATAATATAATTATATATATATATATATATATATATATATATATATATATATATACTACTACTACTACTACTATGTCGGTTTAGCACGTTTTTCTACGTTGTCCAACGCCTATTCTCCACCTCCCTCGATCCTGACAATCATCTTCTGTCAGATTCTTTTGACTCATTGATCTTTGGATTGACTGTTGCCATTCTAGTTTAGGACGTCCTCTTTTTCTGCGCCCTACTGGTTGCCACTCTAGGACCTGTTTTGGTAATCTTTCGTCGTTCATCCGTTGTACATGGCCGTACCATATCAATTGCCTTTTAGTGATGTCATCCGTTATGCTTCCCTCGATTCCCATTCTTTCTTTTATGATCTCATTTCTTATGTGATCTAATCTAGATATTCTCATTGATCTTCTTATTGCATCCATTTCAATACTTTTCATTTTTGTTTTGTATTTTTCTGTTACGCGACAAGTCTCTATTCTATACAACAGCGTGCTTTTTACCATTGTTTCATATATGTTAAATTTTACATTCTTTCTTATCTCTCTGCTCCATAAAATACTGTTAAGACATCCAATAACCTTTTTTGCTTTTACTATTCTTTTTTCCAATTCTTTACAGTCTGTTCCTGTCTTATCAAATGTGACACCCAAGTATACATACTCATTGCATGGAGATATTGTTTGTCCATTGTCTAGTTCTAACTCACTGGATTCGTTTCCAATACATAAGTACTGTGTCTTGTCCACGTTCACTGTTAGTCCCCACTTTTGGTATTCTTCCGTTAACTTTCTCATCATCAAGTTGTATTCCCATGCCGTGCACTTTACGAATCCAGTTTTTTAGAGCCACTGCGATATATATTTTAAAAAGAGTTGGAGAGATACAACATCCCTGTCTTAAGCCTTTTGTTACCAGGAATTCTTTTGAAAGTTGATTTCCAATTTTAATTTTAGACTTTGACCCTTTGTATAGTTCTTTTCTCGCTTTTATGTATGTATGATTGATATTAGTTTGTTCCAACACCGTTCATAATTTTTCTACTGGAACGGTATCATATGCTTTTTGTAGGTCCACAAAGGTAACATGAGTCTCTATATTTCTGGAGCTTCTTTTCTCAATTACTTGTTTAAGACAAAAAACATTATCACTACAAGATCTGCCTGCACGAAACCCACTTTGCTCTTCTTCTTGTTCATGAAAATCATTCTCTATTAGATCTCTAAGAATCCTACCGTACAATCTACTTAGATATATATATATATATATATATATATATATATATATATATATATATATATATATATATATATATATATAATAAAATTACGCTTTTTTTTTCGTACAGTTCTGAATGATCTTGCGTATTTTTTCTCTCCTGACTTTTTTTAAAAAAGTTATTAGTTTTCGAGAAAACGGAAAAAATTTTTTTAGAACATTTGGTGCCCTATATCTAGCGAAGATCAAGGCAGATTTTGGCGGAGAATATGTGAAGATGTGTCCCAGATGCTAAGGAATAATTATACAAAAATCCAAATTGCACATGTTTTTATCCAGGCGAATACCTAATATTACTGGGCTACTAATTTACTGGCAGATTAATAGAGTGGTATCAGATAGTGTAGTTCTTTAGGAATTTAACAATTAGAAAGGCATATTGGAAATTTCTAAATTCATCGCATTTGGCAAATTAAGTTCCTTTAGCATTTAGTTTTGACAAATACGAAATGAGGCAAAATATGACGGTTAAAGATGGTAATCTTTACATTAATAAAAAAGTTTTTATAAACATGGGTCGAAAATTGCATACTAAAGGAATTTTCTACTTTTTCAATTTCAAAAATATATACCTAATTTATTTCTATATTGTGATAAACATTTCACAAGATTTTAAATATGGACTTCGCTAAGAGTGTTGATATTTGACATATGTGACGGATTTGGATTTGGTTATTGAATAATATGCTAATATCAAAAGAGGCGATTTTTGGGTCCGTTTTGAGAAAAAAGAAATAGAAACGTATATTCTAAAGTTATTATTATTATTATTTCTAAGATATCTTTTATCTCACATTTTTGTAAAAATCTCATTTTTTATTAATATCTGTGAGTTTTGTGAAATTCGGTACATGCTTTCTATTTATCAAGAGGCATTTTTTTATGTATAACAAGTGATTTTTTCAAAACAATAAAATTTTAATAGTTTTGTTTTTCTGACTTTTCAAAAAATAATTTTTTGTTTTTAATAAAGGATCTCATAGATCAGAATGTTTTATAAAAATTTCGAAAAAGTCGTTTTCGTTTCTCAAAAAAAATTGATGTTAAAATGATTTTACAGAACTTAAACACCTTGCAAACTAATCGAGATAATTAATATTCCTGAAAGAAATCATATTATCATAATAATAAAAGCGATGGCCGACTGATGGAAATTTTGACGATGTTAGCACGATAAGATATCCGTATCAATTAAATACCACTATTTGCAAGAATCAATCTAGCAGAAAAATGCAGAGGTACCAAACCCACCCAACCCGACCCAAGATACCCCAGCATTTCTCTGACAATGACATAACATTGCGGCACATCAAACATATTTTTGATGACCTTCTATGTTGAATATTCTTTAAGTGTTTGGATCACAAATTTAGATTAACTTATGTTTTGATTTGCGGCCATCGCTTTTATTATTATGATAATATTAGAATGTTAGAAAATATTTTTTTAATTTTTAGTGCATTTTATAAAAGCTTGTGACTTAAAAAAAAAATTTTACCAATTTATTTTCTACTTTTTAGTCTCAGCTATCTACTCTATTAAATGAAAATATTTGTTCAATAACAGAACATAAGAGTTTATTTTAGATTATAATGAAATCGCTGATCGTGAGTTGTTTGGAAACTCATTTTTTTATTGGGGGAAGGAGAGGGTGGGGGTAGAGGTAGAAATATATTTTTTGTTTGGGCTTTATTGGCATTGGACCTTTATGCATATACCAAATTTTATAAAAGTCATTTGAAGTGAAGTGTGTCAAAAACGCATTTTTTATGGAAGGGGGGGGACATTTTTTCATTATTGTTGTATTGTCATCGGACCACTATATGTATACCAAATTTCATCCAAATCGGATAATGGGAAGTGTGTCAAAAACGCATTTTTCTATAGATGGGGGTGGGGGTAGGAGTGGTAAGATTTTTTTTCAATGTTTTATTGTCATCGGACCACTATATGTATACCAAATTTCATCCAAATCGGATAATGGGAAGGGTGTCAAAAACGCAGTTTTTTTTCTTATTGTTGTATTATCATCGGACCACTATGTGTATACCAAATTTTATCCAAATCGGATAACGGGAAGTGTGTCAAAAACACATTTTTCTATAGAAGGGGTGGGGGTAGGGGTGGGAGGATATTTTTTTCTTAATGTTATATTGTCATGAGACCACTATGTGTGTACCAAATTTCATCCAAATCGGATAATGGGAAGTGTGTCAGAAATGCTTCACAAGATTTGATAGATAGTTAGATAGTTAGATAGTTAGATAGTTAGATAGTTAGATAGTTAGATAGTTAGATAGTTAGATAGTTAGATAGTTAGATAGTTAGATAGTTAGATAGTTAGATAGTTAGATAGTTAGATAGTTAGATAGTTAGATAGTTAGATAGTTAGATAGTTAGATAGTTAGATAGTTAGATAGTTAGATAGTTAGATAGTTAGATAGTTAGATAGTTAGATAGTTAGATAGTTAGATAGTTAGATAGTTAGATAGTTAGATAGTTAGATAGTTAGATAGTTAGATAGTTAGATAGTTAGATAGTTAGATAGTTAGATAGTTAGACAGAACATCTGAAGCTAAATAAAAGCTTGTAATATAGATATATTTTTGTTATTTTGTAAGATATTTTATTTCTGTTAAAACATCGGAAACTTTCTCTTTGGTGGAAAAAAAATTATGTTGTCACAACTTTGACATTTTCTATTTGACATCCCTAAAAAACAATTATATACATATTTTAGCATTACCAACTTAAAGCAATTTAAATTTTGGAAAAAAAAATTGCAGGTCTGTGTTTAACTTTTTTATTTAAAATGATGTTTGTTAGAATAAGACAGAAACGAATTAAGTGAGTTAGAACTAGAAGATGGACAAACAATATCTCCATGCAACAAATATGTATACTTTTGTGTCACATTTCGTCGTTGATCTTACAAACTGACGTATCTCAAAAAAATGCAGTTTTGAGATAAGACCATAATACTACCTTATTATCAGAACTGATAATGGTGGCATTATAATTAGTGTTTGTTTGTTTTCCAAAATTTTGGTTTTAGAAACTTAAATAACCCTTGAAAATGGCTAGAAAAGCCGAAACGCGTCGGGTTGATGGTTGTTAGAAATAAATTAAGCATAATTTAATTCAAACTACGCTTTTTATTTCTTAACCTATCAGAAATTTGTGGAGTGAGGACGTTTTTCCTTAAGATTCATTTCAAATTGAAAAATGCTCCACGTAGGACAGTTGGAATCACAATTTTTTAATGTATCACTTTTTTTTTAAATTTCATCAGTGGCGTTCGTACGTAATTTGACCTGTCTATTTTAGCAGACATTGATGGCACGCCACTGATTTTTCCTGAAATAAAAATTATGTTTGAAATCCCCAGTCATTTCTAACCAAAGTTGATCGCATGTTTTTTTTCGATCCAATGCACGGTTTTCGCTTAAAAAAATAAAAACCGTTTCTCTGCATGATCATAACAATATCGTTAATATGACCACCCTGTATCTCAAAAGGTAAGACGTTTAGGACATATGTTCATATGAAGTTTTTTTCTTAAAATGGGCCCAAAAATCACCCCCATAAATATTGACATTCAATTAGGAAACACCCTGTATATATAAACTACGGGGTATGGCAAAAATCTGATTGCACCATTTTTAGGAAAACAGAAAAAGAGCACTAGGGTGAAATCCACAGATTGGTATCTTTATGAATAATTAAGTTTTCGATTTAATCGTATCGAAAATGAGACGAGAATTTCTAAGTCAGTAAACCACAATGCCTTCATATCAAATAAGGTACAATCCTGCAAACTTTTCGCGCCTTAATCAGCAATAAAACCACGGATCACCTAACAAACAGATAAATAAGCCGGCTGGCCGTCTTTGATCTCGGAGAATTCAACGATGGCTGAGCATTGGGAATCAAACTCAGAGCCGGACTAAAATAAATTTATCATAAAATATGAAAGTTTCAGATTGTTGATGCGAAAAAATATTTTTACTGCCAGAAACAATAAAAACATTAAAATAGTTTTGTTCTGCTAAAAATGGGAGCTAAAATGAATTTTAGAGTCTCGGCCGCGTAAAAATATTATATCTTGTCCTCTGTAGGGAACTATGGAAATAATGTGTTCTATTGAATGAGAGATATGGGAAGCACAAAAAGAGGTCTTCTTCTTCGTTCAGAATACGTTAGCATGTTGTCGTTTCCAGCATACAGCCAAACACAAAAAGAAAAAAATTGATTGCTTTTTTGTTGTATTGGGATAACATTTATTAAGTTTCAAGAGAGATTGTAGAGTAATTTTTTAATTTACTGGAATCAGATATTATTTATTAGTTTTTTTGAAAAATTGAAAGTTTGAGGAGATACAGGGTGACCAAATAATCTTTACAATTAGCACAAAATTGCTTCACGGTAAATTAATATTTTAAAATTTAGTAAAATCCAATATTCTAAAAAAATTGTTGTTTTATATGTATTCTTAAAAGTGTCAATGTAGCATAGTAAAAAAATTATAACAAATTTGTGTCAAAAACTCTTGACCAAATGTTATATAATAGTGTATTATACAGGGTTTAATTTAAATGATGCATGAAACTTTAAGGAGTTGTGGAAATGGTCAAAACAAAGATTTTTTTTGCATTACATTTAGACCTCTTTGTTTTTACAAGGTGTTAAACTTAGCATTTTTTTTTCGATTTTTTGTTTGATTATTAAAAATTATAACAGACCATTAAAATTTTCTGGAATTATGCATTACCAAAACGGTAATAATTTCAAAATTATTCAAAAATATCTAAAAATATTGAAACCTATTACCCAAAAATCTGTTTTAAAAATGTTAATAAATTTAGTGCTAAAATGACTATTTTCTCTTTATATTAAGGGCCCTTTAGATGGGTAGGGGACAATTCGCCGCGGCCAATTCGCTGTGGTCCAATTCGCCGCGGGGACAATTGACCGTGACACTTTTTTGTTTTATGATGTTACCATTGGGAATTGTTTAAACAGTTGTATTTAGCGTGACTTCATATATATTTGTTTGATTATAACTTTTTTCAAACCTTTCCAACATTTTTTTTGTTAGGAAAATAAATAAAATGGCGGATCGAAAATGGCGGATTTAAAATGGCGGATTTTTCCGTGGACGGATTTGTATCTACCTCGGACTGATGAGATTTTTAAGATCGCTGATCATTATTTTTAACTTAAATTAAAAAAAATCAAAATGGCGATACAACATGGCGGATTTTTCCATTTTTGAACCGATATGCATCAAATTCAGAACTTTGGGTGTTTCAGGTCGGTTCCCATTTTGATTTTTTTTTAGTTTAAGTTAAAAATAATAATCAACGCCCTGAAAGATCCTAAAGTTTCTAGTTTGATGCATATCGGTTCATAAATGGCAAAAATCGCCATTCTACATTCGTCATTTTATTTATTTTTTCCAATAAAAAAATGCTGGACTGTATAGTTACCACCAAATAAATAGTTGGAAAGTTTTAAAACATTATTTTTATAAAAAAGTATTATATGGAGTCAAGGTAAATAATCAATGGCGAATTGTTCCCGCGGCAATTCGATTGGCGGCGAAATGTCCCCGCGGCAAAACGAGCCGCGGCCAATCAGCCAGCCGCGGCGAATCGGCCGCGGTTAATCGGCTGCGGCGAATTGTTTGTCTAAGGATCAAAATACCAATCTACAAATTTCCCTTTTCTACAAACTGAGTTTATGCCGCTGTTTCATACAAAACACCAAAAACTTTCTAAACAAAGCATAGTTTATATCTTGTTTTTTAGGATCTAATGGCGGCGCATTTTTAAATTTGAGATAAATATAACAAATCCTGCAAAAGTATTTAAAAAAAAGTAAAAATCAAAGGGGTTGCAGATTATATGTCCTTAAGAACTCTTTGCACTTAAATCATTTACAGATTCATCTCATAGGATATTTAATTATTGAACACCTTGTATAGGATATGACAAAAGTTTTTAAAAAATCGAAAGATAAAATAATGTATAAGTTTGCTTTATAGGATCCTGAGGAAATCGAAAATTACTTCGATTAAGAGTATACCGTCGCGTGGATTTACAGTCTCTTACGGCACAAACCGTTCCCATTGTTTAAAATCAAAAATAACATATATCAAATACAAAAATCTCATCTACACACCACTAATGCTCAACACGTACTAAAAGTTTAAAAAATATTGAAATACAGAATGCGCCTCTGGAGTGGTTGACCCCAACATGGCAGGCTGCGTGAAAGATGCGCGTAGCACCCCCCACCACCTGAGTTCCCTATCTGTTTGTTAGGTGATCCGTGATAAAACTGTGTTGAGCACACTACACAACTAGACTGCCAGGCACCACGGCCTGCGGTTGTTGCTACCCGGGGAGTCCTAACCTTGGAACCATTATTATTTTTTTTCGTAGAACCGCCGGGTACACACAAAAACTGCAGACTTGACGGTACCATGAAGGTACTGATCTCAGAAATAATAACTAAATAACTACCAACCTATTATTAACATGGTTATTACCTGATTCTACAGAAAAATGCAATTTGGTTGTCGTTTTTAATATGGTTTAATTATTTTTTAAGTTTCAGCTTAAATAATTAAAATATAGGTAAAAAATTATTATTTGTAAGATAAAAAGTTTATATTACCTATAACTGCAATACCGTTTAAAACACATAGTTATTTTTTAAATATTTCAGATTCAAAATTGACAATTTTTACTTTTCTAGCCCGCGCAGCAATAGCTAGAGAAGAAATTATTTATGAAGAATTTTTTTTTGAGATGATAGGGACCTATTGCAATAGTGCCAGGCACAAATTGTGCCGGGCACTATATTAACAGTTTCGCATTACAAAATGACAGTTCATTTATAAATCCCGTCGTTTATTTTCCATTAATAGTGGCGTCACTATTAAATCCGGCTCGTATAATACACAAAGGCCTAATTTCGAAAGGACACAGCTGTTCTTATAATGAGAAACTGTCAATATAGTGCCCGGCACAATTTGTGCCTGGCACTATTGCAATAGGTCCCTAATACCGAAAATGTTTTATTTAGGTGTATTTTCACCAATCTTAGCAGTATCACGGATTATTTCTTGGGTAACCTATGGCAATATCGTCATGAAGTCTGTCCGTGTGTGTGTCTATGTGTATATCTGTCCGTAACACGATAGCTTATAAACCGCTGAAACGATGTTCCTAAATTAAATTTTTAGTTAAAATAGTGTGCAATACTGTTAAGGGCTGATTAGATTTTGGTCAAAATCCATTAATGTTAATAAGAGGTTGGTGAGGTCAGGCCTTCTGTAGAAAATAAAATATACCGAAGGACCACTCGAGATAGCTCGAGAAAAACGTGTGGGAGTTAAGAGGGACTGTATCTTTCCACAGGGCTCCGACAGGGAAAAAAGAGCCTAAAAACTTATTTACTAAAAATAGCGTAGCAATGAAAAATTATCAAGAAACGACTTACCCTTAGATGTCTTTCGTAGCTACTTGGCTGGCCAGCCCGATTATACGCGAAGTACCAGACTCTCCATTGTTCTATAGTTCAAAATGTTCCAAACACTAATATCTAATAAACTAAAGCGTAAAATTAATAGTTTCCACAATTTTAATATAAAATAATAGCGGTGCGGTGACTTTACTTGCACGAGGCGCGTGGTTGAGTTGTTCTCGCAGACAATCGGCGTTTTCGTCTGCTCGGCCGAATTTAGCCGCTTATCTCAAATCCTTCATTGCTGGAAGAAGCGCGCGAAGTTTAAATTTAAAATATGGAAAGATATAGCGTAAAGTAAATCAAAATAATATTCTAGAAACGCTTGTAAGCGTAGAAAATGTAACCCAAAAATATTTAAAAACTAAGAGAGACAGCTTCTCTAATTTTAAGTGAAAATTAGAGAATATAATTATTTACAAAAATAAAAACAAGTTGGGAAACTTGTTCATTCGGCCCACCAAAATGAGCATCATTTTTCGGTAGGTGAATCTGAATCAATTGGAAGGGGGCAAAGCTTGACTAAAGGTCGTTTAAAGATACCGGACGCGGTACGAACATTTGCCACCCTAGCGTGCCCATCAGGCCCTTTAAAAATTTCAATAATGCGACCTACCCGCCATTGAAGAGGCGGTGATAACTCGTCTTTGATAAGAACGACGGTACCTATTTTTGGCTCTGCGCATGGTTCCAACCATTTATTTCGTACTTGAAGGGTATGTAAAAATTCTTGGCTCCAACGACGCCAAAAATCGGCTTGTATTCGTTGGACCAAGTTCCATCGCGATAACCGATTCTCAGGTTTACTTGAAAAATCTTCATCAGGAACACAAACTAAAGGTCCATGTGTTAAAAAATGTCCCGGTGTTAAAACCTGTAGATCGTTACAGTCGGTAGATTGCGGGGTCAAGGGGCGAGAATTTAAAATCGCCTCAATTTGACAAAGAACCGTGTACAACTCCTCATAACTTAGAATTTGCGAGCCAATGGTACGAATTAAGTGAGTTTTTACTGATTTTATCCCTGACTCCCAAAGACCGCCGAAGTGGGGAGCTGATGGAGGGATAAAATTCCAGGCGATAGCTTGTTGCGTGCAAGCATTTCTTGCAAGATCAAGCAATTCTTTGCTTGATTTAACGAAATTTGTGCCATTGTCTGAAAAAAGAGTTTTTATGTAACCTCTTCGGGCAACAAAGCGACGTAGCGCAGCTAAAAAAGCGTCCGAAGTTAGATCTGAGACTAACTCGAGATGTAAAGCTTTAGTATTTAGACAAATTAAAAGGCAGATATATGCTTTTTGTGTTTTTACACCTCTGTGTTTACTGAGAGTGATAGGTATAGCACCACTAAAATCTACTCCACTAAAAGTAAAAGGCTTTTGTGGAATCAAGCGGTAGGACGGAATTTGTCCCATGATTTGCTCATAAGAATGCGGTTTGACGCGAAAGCAACGAACACATTTGGATAAAACCGTTTTAATTAAGCGTTTGGCAGATAAAATCCAAAAAATTTGACTAATGAGATATTGGACTGTTTGCCGACATGCAAATATTTTTTGTGCATATATTCAATAAAAATATAAGAAAGTCTACTTTCCTTGGGTAAAAGAAGAGGATGTTTTTGTCCGTAAGAAATAGTCATGGCTTGTTGAATGCGTCCTCCAACTCTTATAAGACCATCCTGGTCTAAAAAGGGATTCAATTTTTGTATGGGTTTTATGCATTTTTTCTGGTTTTGAAGGTTAAGAATTACTTCAGAAAAGTATTTTTGTTGTTCGTGCTTAGCCAAACATTTTAAAGCGTTAAAGAGATCGATATAATCTATATTTGTCTTTTTTCTGACGTCTGCGGATAGTCTACAATTATTTATGAATCGTAAACTGCGGGCTAAAAGTAGTTGAATAGCGTAAAAATCGGATTTATTATTTAAAAGCGAATCTAAAAAATTTTCAGTTATTCGGTCACAAGAAATCAGAGCAACATTTTTTCGTTCCTCAGTCTCTAAACTGTCATTTATTTTGACTTGCGGGGTTTTTGTTGGCCATTTATCGCAAGATTCTTGTAAAAAACTAGGGGCGGCCCACCATAGGGGATGATTTAAAAGCTCACTCGGCGAGCAGCCGCGGCTGGCTACATCGGCACTATTGAGAAATGTGGGGGTATATAACCAACATTCTGGATTAATATTATCTTGGATAAGACTAACACGATTTGCGACAAAAGTTTTCCATTTACTTGGATGGGATTTTATCCAGTGTACAACAACCATTGCGTCCGAAAAAGCGTAAATATTATTTATTGTGAACCTTTTTATGAATATATCATATGTGTATTTTAAGACCTCAGATAAAAGAGTAGCGGCTAGAAGTTCTATTCTCGGAATACTAACAAATTTTTTAAGTGGAGCGATGCTACTTTTCGCAAGAACAAAATATATGTGATATATAGCGTTTCGTAAGACACGTAAGTATATTACGCATGCGTACCCTCGTTCACTCGCATCACAAAAACCACAGAGATCGATGGATTCGGCGTTGGTGATGTCAATGTGGCGGGGTAAAGTAAATTTTTCTAAAACTTGAAATTCAGATTGATAGAGTGTCCACTGACGAACTATTTCTAAAGTAGGCGTGGCGTCCCAGGAAATACCAAGTAACCAAATTTGTTGAATCAAATATTTTAAAGTGAATGTTCCTGGGGTAAGATAACCATGGGGGTCATAGCAGCGTGCTAAAAAAGAGAGAAGCGTCCTTTTAGTACAGCTTTGCTGATTAGGTAATATGTTAAATCGAAACTCGTCATAGGAAGGATGCCAGCACAGGCCTAAGACCTTAGTGACGTCATCCGAATCGAGAGATAAAACTGCGGGGTTGACTAAGGAGGGATCTAAATGAGAGATCACTTCTGAGCGATTGCTAGACCATTTGTGTAATTTCAAGCCAGCGTTTCCTAACAATTCCGTAAGCTCATGCTGCAAATTTAACGCCTCTTGAACCGTTTTACATGAAGTAGTGACGTCATCAATATAGGTATCGTTAAGTATAACTTGAGCAGCGTGAGGGTAGTTATCATATTCGGACTCAGCTAAGTGCTGAAGGGTGCGTAAAGCGAGATATGGTGAACAGTTCACTCCGTAAGTGACAGTTCGTAGTTTAAAAACGGAAACTTTTTCATTAGGGTTAAACCGCCAAAATATTTTTTGGTATTTTTGATGATCAGGGTTGATATTTATACCCCGATACATTTTTTGAATATCGCAGGTGAGCGTCACAGGGTTAAGGCGAAAATGTAATAATATTTGAATAATATCTTTTTGTAGTTTTGGACCCGATAATAATACTTGATTAAGCGAAATATGCGTAAAAGGGTCAGTAATACTCGCATTAAAAACTACCCTTGTCTTAGTAGTGATAGCCTCATTTTTAACAACAGCGAAATGTGGAATAAAATAGCTGTCTGAATCGTCTTCTTTTTCTGAGTCATAGTCCATATGACCCAATTCCAAATATTCATTCATAAATTTAGAATATTCACAATACAAGTTTTTATCGCGAAGTAGTTTTTTTTCTAAAGATAAGAAACGATTTAGCGCGACTTGTTTTATTCCGGGAAACTGTGGTGGATTGTCAAATGTGCGAAAGGGAAGGGATACTGTGTACCGGCCGTCTTGATTACGCGACACGCTCTGTTTAAAATAATTTTCACAAATTTCATCCTCTGGTTTCAAATGAGTTTTTTGTGGGACGCAGTCGGTTTCCCAAAATTTTGAAATTAATTGCGAAAGCGAGTCATTTTCATTTTGACAAAAAAGAGCATTAATTGGCGGGGTAGAAATTAAGGGTTGATTTATTTGTCCCATCAAAATATAGCCGAAAATAGTTCCCATAGCAAAGGGATGATTTGGATCATCGCTAGCGATTTTTTCACCCTGTATAATTAGTGGAAAGAGATCCATACCAATTAGTAAATTTACAGGCGAAGGGTTGTAAAAAGTGGGATCTGCTAAGGGTAAATTTTTTATAAAATGCCAATTTTCTGTATTTATTTTTACTGACGGTAAATCAGTACAAACCTTTTGCAAAATAATCGCTTGCGTGGACACAAAACTATCTGGTTTTTGAAAATTACAAATTTTAATAAAAATCGATCCTAGATCAGAAGTAAGAGAGTTGCCTCCAACCCCCTGTATATTTGAACATAAGGGTTGTCTGGGAAGGCCCAATTGTTGCGCTAATTTTTGAGAACAGAAAGTGTTTTGCGAACCGCTGTCTAAAACGGCTCTAACTGTTTGAAAGTGACCGCGGACATCTTGAATTTTTACTAGGATAGTTGACAATAAAACTTGCGATTGCGCAGAAATAAAACCACAATGCGTGGGGTTAGAACCCGAAGGAGTTGCGATTGGTACTTGTGAATTAGAAGACGTCGAAGTAAAATTGTTATTATTTTGAGTAGAGTAATTTTGAAGCGGACACCCAGTAGCCGGGGATCTAAAACTTTGCTGACTGGCCAAGTAACCACGTGGTGAACTATTTGGAGATGCGTTGGGAGACATATTAGAGAGATTTTGTGAGAAATTCACGTTAGCATCAAAATGGGATCTATTTTGATTTTGAGAATTAGCGTAATTATAATTTCGCTCAAAATGAATTAATGAGTGGTATCTTTGATTACCAGGGCAATAGCGACATGAGCGTAGACTTTGACAAGAATTTGTTAAATGTATTGAGCTTAAACAATTTAAACATAGTTTTTTATTTTTAGCGTAAGAATAGCGTTCGTAGGGAGATTTACCTTTAAATGCGTTACATAAATATATTGAATGTGTGTTAGAATCACAAAAAGCGCATCTATCTTTAGAATGAGTATTTTCCGTACCAAGTAGCGTTTTTGTATAATAAGGCGAGGCGTTATTTTTATAAAACTGTTTATTATTTTTAAATCTATTTTTAGATTGTAGCGAATAAAGCGAATTACATTGACTTTCAAGAAAATTATAAATTTCTTGATATTTGGGCATTTCATTAGACCTAGAATTAGCTAGTTCAAAGCGCGAAAGTAGTACCTCAGGCAATTTATCTAGTAAAATGTTGGCGAGCGGAAAACACCATTGATCAGTGTCGTAATTTAGAGTTTTTAAAGCCTCAATGTTTTCTGAAAAAACATCAAGCAGCGTGCGCAGCGTTTCTGGATTGTCGTCTTTGAGAGCGGGAAAATTATACACGGAGCGCCAATAAGTTTGAGCCGATAAGCGGGGGTTATGATAGCGTTTTAGAAGCGTATTGTAAGCGATTATATAATTAGCGTCGGTTATTTGTAAGTGTTTAACTACGTTTAAAGGCGGTCCTTTTAGGTAGGACAGTAACAAATTAAATTTAGCGTTTGTAGGAATACTAGGATTATTGTGTACAGAACTATTGTACATATCTAGAAAGGTTGGAAACTTAGTGATGTCGCCATGAAATTCGACAATGCGCAGTCTTGGCATTAAAGACGCCATAAAGCGGTCTGGATCAGAAGAATTTGAAATTTGCGTTAAGTTTTGAGGTTGAGGAGCTTCAATTTTCACCTCAAATAGTTGTTTTTGAATTCGTTTAATATCATAGAAGCTTTCGTCAAACTCAGTAAGGCGTTCATTTTCTTCTTCCAGTCTCTCCGGACTTGCCGAATAAGCCTCTATTATTTGATTTTGATAAATAAAAAATGTTTCTTTAATTTCATCAAGGTCGATAAGGCGAACCTGTAAACACGGTTTTTTTGTATCATCCGTTAGGCAAGCATTAGCTAAGTTATGAAGAGTATTAATGCGATTATGTTGCACATTACGGAGTGCTTCTAACTTCTTAAGTTGCGTACTCATTGTAATGTTTTTAAAAAACTCCGTTAAAACAGGTGAACGATTAGTTTCCGAAATTTTTAATATTTAAAAATTAAAAGCGTTTAAAAAGAAAAGAAAATAGGCGATAAAAAATGTAAACAAGTCTCATTTACCTCTCTAATATCTTTGTGTTGGAAACTTTTCCTACGTGCAGTCGACGCCAAGCCAAAAAGAGGTAGGAAATGCGCGAAAACAATGCGCGTTCGGTACTTTTTTACTTGTTATTTTTACTGCGAGCACAGCAAAAAGAGCAAGGTCAGCGTATTTATTAAAAATTTTATATTTAACAAAATGCGATTTAGACTTTAATTTTTCCCGGGGTCCTGTTATCCGGCTCGAAGGACCAAATGGTGAGGTCAGGCCTTCTGTAGAAAATAAAATATACCGAAGGACCACTCGAGATAGCTCGAGAAAAACGTGTGGGAGTTAAGAGGGACTGTATCTTTCCACAGGGCTCCGACAGGGAAAAAAGAGCCTAAAAACTTATTTACTAAAAATAGCGTAGCAATGAAAAATTATCAAGAAACGACTTACCCTTAGATGTCTTTCGTAGCTACTTGGCTGGCCAGCCCGATTATACGCGAAGTACCAGACTCTCCATTGTTCTATAGTTCAAAATGTTCCAAACACTAATATCTAATAAACTAAAGCGTAAAATTAATAGTTTCCACAATTTTAATATAAAATAATAGCGGTGCGGTGACTTTACTTGCACGAGGCGCGTGGTTGAGTTGTTCTCGCAGACAATCGGCGTTTTCGTCTGCTCGGCCGAATTTAGCCGCTTATCTCAAATCCTTCATTGCTGGAAGAAGCGCGCGAAGTTTAAATTTAAAATATGGAAAGATATAGCGTAAAGTAAATCAAAATAATATTCTAGAAACGCTTGTAAGCGTAGAAAATGTAACCCAAAAATATTTAAAAACTAAGAGAGATAGCTTCTCTAATTTTAAGTGAAAATTAGGGAATATAATTATTTACAAAAATAAAAACAAGTTGGGAAACTTGTTCAGAGGTTTTTTGACAGTTTAAACATTAGAAAATACTTCTTAACGAAGCATCGCATCAATATGCGAGAACACGTTTTTCTCAATAATTTATGTAATTAGGAAAAACTCTGCAGGAGCTTCCGTTTTTTAGATATTTACAAAAACTGTTTTCGTAGCGTGAAGTTCACTTAGGCTAGAAAGGTATCAGATCCATCAAGGATCCATTTATTTTATTATAGCATAGGCTGGGTTAGGTTTAAGCATAACCCCTGATTTACAAAGGGCCGTTCACCGTTGACGTTGACGGTTCACAGTTCGTAGATAAGCGGAGTAGCCTGGATGGCTCGGTGCGTTCGCGCATTGAACACATAGAGAAAATAATAAAAGAATGCTTAATTCTATGGTTCAAAAGCGGCAACAAGTTTACGCTAGCGCCACCCTTGGCTACTGGAAGAATTAAGAATGCGCGCGCGGGCTCGGCGGGCTTTTTAAATAAATTTATTTCTTAGTAAAGCTGCTATTTTTGAGGTCATGCTAATTTCAGGTATACGAAAAGAATTTGGATATCAAAAATATATTAATTTTAGTCATGTCAACCTGTAAGATATCCAAATTTTTTCCGCATACGTAAAAATTTGCATGACCTCGAAAATGTAATACTTAAATAAAAAACAATGTTTTATAAAAAATGTAATTTTTTTTTTAATGAGAACTGTTTTAGAAAAATCTAAAAATATTTAACAAATATAATGTGTTTTCTTAAATGTATAAACTAAGTATTTATATTACAAAAAACTGTGGATTTTTAGAAAACTTAAAAATAGTTAAACATGTACCACCTAATAATCCTTAATAAAACCAATATTTAAAAAAAATAAGAACACACTTTTACAGTCTTCAATTTTCTAATTTCTAGGTTCATGTGGAATTGCTCAAATGTTGTAATGTAATTTTCATATATTCTTCACAAAATCCATTTTTTAGTTTTTTAATAATAAAGATGGCCACATACTGATGTTATCCCATTGTTGATTGTTGCATTGGATGACTAAAAACCAAAAAAAAAACTGCCAAGGGACTCATAATAGTAGGTATTTTATACAGGTGTTAATAAAGTATGCAGCCAAACTTCAGAGGATTATCTTGAGTGATTTTAAGAAAAAAAAGCATGGTTATATGCTTAGTTTTTGAGATATGGGTTATTAAAATATTAGTTTCTTGTTTACTTTTTATTTATAACTCGTGCAGTTTTTGAGATATTTAGCTCAAATCTGGAACATGTATTTTGTTACAAGGCATACATTGTAAAGTGTCATTTTTACGTTTAAGGCAACGTTACATATTTGTTTATTTAGGTAAATAATCAAGGCTCTTCGACTCGTCTTTCTGTACACAAATTAAGGGTATTTTATAGAGCTAGTTTTGGAGGTTATATAGGGTCCAAAAAGTTACCTTATAAAGGAGACATTCCATCGAATTACTGTGGACACTACGCACACCGTATTATCTGGACATCGTAATTGGAATTTAGGATCACAGGTTTCGGGAAAATCACATTAAAACTTTTGATTGTTTTGTTTATCTGGGGAATTATCGTGAGTTTCTTTGACGTTCATGAAAATAAACAGCTGTTCTGCTGGGGAATGGCGGCGTTGCCGCATCACAAATGGTTTCAGTAACAGGAAGGAAACATTTAGATGAACATTCCATTCGCTTATGTTTATTTTGGAGGATATTGGCCCGCTTTGATATCTTTATTAATTTGATAAGGAGAAGATAAAATAAATACGAGTTATGTACTTTTGTAAATGGGAGATAAACGAGGAATAAAAACCAGGACTAAAAGAATAAACAAAATTGTATTTTTATATTATATAAATTTATATATAATCATAGTTAAATAAAGTTAATAACTAACTCAGTCGGATTGAAGGGTTGTGTAGGGCTAGCTAGTGGGGAGCAAACTTAACATCTGAACACTCTTACGCCGGGTTTGAGCAGTAGTTCAATGTGTATTTTAGGTTCAAGTTTAGAAACAACTTTATTAATGTAGAAATGTTTTACAAAAATGGCGTCAAACCATATGACTCTTAGAGAAAACATATATAAAGAGCAAAGGAAACTTTTTACTAAAACTGTAACTAAAATACAACGAAATTCTACACTTAGTATAGCTTTACTCATATGGGAATTGGTTGAGTGTTCGAATATTCCGGGGTTTGATGCAAGCTCTGATCTCCAGTAATTGATTTTACAGTTGATGGTTTCAATGCTGAGCTTCTTATAGTCCGTCTGGATATTTTCCTCCTACTTGCTATGTCGGCAGGGGTCCGGTAGGCAAATGTTCGGTCTATGTATGGAGGGTGTCTCGACGTCCTTGTTATAAAAATTCCAACCGTGGAAATAGATCCGACAACACCTCAATGCGCGTTTTACATATTTTCAATATCCCCTTGGTCGATGCTGCCCCCTATATACCGGTACGAAAGTTTTGGTGTGTTTCCTCATTGGTTAGTTTGAAGACCGCGGGTTTTTCCTTCAGTTTCGCAAACCGCATTTAGTGATTTTTCGGTGCGAGCGTTTTTTTTATAAATAGGTTTGCATCCTTATTTGAATTTAACCGGGAAAATTAGGTTGGTACTGTGCGTTTTACTGTCCCCACCACATTTACGAAGCGGTTTCAGGCGGCTTCTTTTTTTTTGGGTTCTCGACGGAGCGCCTTCTCTCTTTTCCTAACGAATTTTGGCTGGGCTGGTGGCCGTCTGTTGGTGCCGCTATTGTTCTTGGTGGTTATTGGCACTGCAGTAGTTGCGGATTATACCACAGACGGTTTACTGTGAGCCGTCGTTGTTTTAGGCGAATCTAAAGTGACGCTCACACCCTTTTGAAGGGGATTTAAGACGGCCTACGCCATTTCTACGGGAAATAAGAGTGGTAAGTTCGATTTTATTTTTTTCATTTTTTTGGATTATTTGAGGACTCTTCAAGATAATATTTGCCTCCCAAATTGTAATTGTTTTTCGTGTGAAATGTACTTTTCGACAAGAGACATGGGGAATTTTTGGAGTTTTTTTATTTTTTTTAAGACCACATTTTGGATAAAAACTATATATTGTTTTTCTCCTTTGTCAACAGCCCTGTCCATTCCATCGACAGTTGTGCTGGATGCTGGTGTGAAACCGGGTGTAGCCTTGTAACCCTGGGAAAGGTACGTTAGGATTATTTTAGTTCATCTGTTTAAATCTGCTTTATTTTATTGAGTCGACATGGGGTTCTTGATTATTTTACTCGGTGTAGAGGAACTTCGTGAAAAATAGACGAATTCCAGGAAACTGAAACATTTCATTTTCCACAGGGTTTTACGCTCGGGCAAGGATCCCACAACCTTTTCACAATCATGGGCTGCCCTAGTACCATGTGCTAAGGGATCTTCAGGGGAGGCGCGAACAAACCAGGACAGGAGTAGCAGGAGGAGAACAACACCAGGTTTACTAAACAAAACACCAACAATAATTAAGTCAAAGGACCAAGGTAGGATCAAGCAACATTGAAATATATTCTTTCCATTAAAATTTTTTAATATAATTTTTACAGTCTATATATAATTTCTTGTAAACGCAAGGTAAAGGTATGACGTCATAACCCCAATTTTGCGGTATAATTAAGCTAAATTTTATTGTGAAATTGCTATTGCGGTTATTTTGGCGCTGACTTGTTCCCACCAATTCATTGATTTACACTTCATATTCCAGTATTATTCTCAGGTTTCAATATTTTTTTATATTTTGATCAATTTTATTTTCATCCTCTTGAGGAAATAAACAAGATGAACTAATATTTTTGTATTATTTGTACAACCCAATGACCAACTTTGCAGAGACAAAAGAGAGATGAGGTTATATTTTTTTAGCGGTTTCTTTACACTGTTTTACCTCATGGGGTAGATCTTGGACTGGGTTGCTGTCTGTCTCATTCTACCCAACGTAGAATGATGACAGCAAGTATTTGGTCCAGATCTCCCCTATGACGGAATGATTTTGTAAGTGTATATTTTTCTTCAATCATTTATATAATGGAGTCTCACACTACTGACTCAGATGTAGGTACACTATGACCGGTTAAAGGACTTCATCTACCTGTAAAGTGCTTCTAGTTTTGTCATCTTAATTCAATCTTTTAGAATTTTATTCTGTTTATTAGTCAATTTTTTTTGGTTATTCTTAATTACATAAATACTCTGGAAGCCTCGGAAGTAAGTAGAGTTTCATTGTTTGGCTACAACGTTTGAGTTGAACTGTGTTTTATTTAAGATCTTCTTTGTAAAACATTGGTATTACACACTGTGGCGCACTTAAAATTTTCTTATTTCTGAACCCCCCCTTCTCCACTGTATAAAAGTTACCGGGCATATCAATGTTTTACCTAGCTGGAAAATACGGTTCTGCTTCCAGATATTTGTTTAATTATTCAGTGGTTTTTTTAGTGTCACAAATTGGCAAATTGTTATTATTCTATTTACAGTGTCACAAAATGGCGGCAACGTCTTTAAGCTGCCACAAATGTCACACAACGCATTTTAATAGGCCACAACATCATTAAGCATGTCAAATATTAGGAAAATACATTAAAAAAAAAGATATGTGTAATACAAGGCCAAACCCTGCTCCCCCTTTGAGCATTACTTTTGAACATATAATTATATGTTAAATGGCATTATGTATTTTAAGAATAGGCCCTAGTATGGGTGTGGAAAGAGACAGAACTTATTAACCAATATTTTTCTATTACTTACCTAAATGAAAAAACATTTGCAACGAAGCAGTGTGTACTCAATGTTTGTGTACCTAAAATGTAAAAGCAATAGCTAGAATTATGTTCAAACACTAAACTAAAAGACAGAATCCTAAGGATTTTTAGACATTTTCCATATATTTCATGAATAAAAAAATTAAATAGGTGAAGATATGACATAACTGAGTCTCGGGTCCCCCCAAGACCTATTCTTGGGTGCACGACTGACTAAAATATCTACTAAAACTAAAAATGGAAAATGCTGAAAAGGCAATACATCAATAATAATAAAATTATATGGACAATGACCCATAAGAAGGTGCTGATCTACGGGAGGGGAAATTCCCCCTCCCCCCAAATCTCAAACTATATTAAGTTTTTACATACAGAATACACATCCAGGTCACTATGCAAAACAGTTTTATGCAATATTCATTATGATATCTACCCCCCCTAAATAAAGTTCCTAGATCCACCCCTGCCATAACTGAGGGGTGAACAGCTGAACAAAATTTGTACACCATCCTACAGGACTCAAATAAATTCTTGGCCCTGTAGTGTATTTTAGTGTCCTGTGGAGTCCTATTCAGTCCTGTTAAAAAAATTTGTATACCTACTGTGGACAGATGATCACCCCTCCCTAACACACACAGCCTCTTTCCTCGAGGTTACTAGTCACTCCTATAAGTAACTCGAAATGACATCACAGTTACTTGGAGTGACCAGTTGTATGACATCACCGGTCAGTGACATGATTTTTCTCTAAATTCATTGTAAAATACACTTCAATTTTAAAAATTTTGGAATTACCAAGTTTGAAATATAAACGAACGCACTTAACCTTAAATTTTTGAAGCAACCAGTTCTGCTAAGCTGGTGAGCCTGTGTGGTTACTTGTGATGTCATGTTTAGTGTTACTCAGCGAGGAAAAACCTAAAATGAGTAACCAGGTTACCTGGTTACTTGGAGGAAAATGGCTTACAATGCACCAATACTAAGTTGATACATTTTATCTCACACCAATGTATATGTTCAGTGTCAATCTGTATATATTTGCCTGGCCCCAAAGGATAAAAGAATTAAAAAGCCTTAAAAACATCTGTTTTTTTATTAAGAAGCATTAAAGCAGAACTTAAGACTATCAATGGCAAAGAAATCAGCCTTAAAAATGAGAAACAAAATGATTAAAGGGAATACCCGAAAATCTTCTTGAAAAACATGAATAAACTTTAAGAATAACAAGTATATAAATCGACCCTAACTTCAATAACATAAATTATCTTTCTTACCTTGTCTTAGTCACAAAACAAGAATAGTTTTGTCTAATAACACACGCTTTAACACAAAACAGATCTCCTTTGAAGTGAAAAAGTTATTTCGTAGCAAAATTTTTGCATCCGAAAATTCCAAAAAAACAAACCAAGAATTTGAGGTTAGGTCTGACTCGACTGCGTTTACAATATACTTGTAACTTGCTTTTAAAAATGACTTGCAATTTGTAATATGGGTAGAATACTTGTATTATTTATTTATTTTTTTAGTTGCAACTTCTATTAACATTGATTGATGAATGTTACAGATGTTCATACCTATGCAACAAGTAATAACAGCAATTTTTATTTAAATAGTATAAATACTGAATTAGGATATAAGTCATTGTTTTATAAAGGAACCAGATTATATAACAAATTACCATTAGACATTATAAATTGCAAATCAAATAATATGTTTAAGAGAAAACTTAAGAAGTACGTATTGCCTAGTCAGCCTGATTGTTTAAGTAAACCCTTGGTACCATATTATATTAAATTATATTATATTTTGTTATTTTAGAGTCCATATTATTTTCTTGGTGTGTTTTAGTATAGTAACCTTTTCTCATAAAGAAATATGGTGGCAATGTTTTTTTTTTAGGATAGGATTAAAAACATTTTACAGTACAGTGTAAGTACTTAATAAAGCTGTGTGTTACTAGATTATTCTTTTAGTAGGTAGGTATAGTTAGTTCTGTTGGGAATGATACGGGAATGCTTATAATGGTGTTTCGGTATTATTAGAGAAATATAGCCAGGCTATAATTGTGCCAGGCACTATTTTGACACATCACATTGAAAACTGACAGGTAATCCTTCAAAATTCACACCAAAGTCGAATTTAAAACTATCGTCGTTTGTTTTCAATTAATAAAAGAAGGCACTATTTATTCCGGTTCATATAGTAAACAAAGGCCATGTGTTGAAAGATCACAGCTGATATTACAATGTGAAGGTGTCAAAATTTTGCCTGGCACAATTATAGCGTGGCTATATTCAAATAATTCTCTAATAATACCGATACAAGCATTCCTGTATCATTCCCAACAGAACTAACTATACCTACCTACTAAAAGAATAATCTAGTAACACACAGCTTTATCAAGTACTTACACTGTACTGTAGAATGTTTTACATCATATCCTAAAAAAAAACATTGATACCAAATTTCTTTATGAGAAAATGTTACTATACTAAAACACACCAAAAAAATTATGGAGACTAAAATAACAAAATAATATAATATAATATGGTACCAAAGGTTTACATAAACAATCGCTTACAGGCTGACTAGGCAACAAGTACATCTTAAGTTTTCTCTTAAACATATTTTTTGATTTGCAATTTTTGATGTCTAATGGTAATTTGTTATACAATCTGATTCATTTATAAAACAATGACTTATATCCTAATTCAGTATTTATACTATTTAAATAAAAATTGCTGTTATTTCAATAATTATCCATTATGTAATAATAAGAAGTAAATAGTTATTAGTTTTATAAGTTTGGATTTGTTATGTTATAGAAATACTGGTGTATGTATTAACGTTTAAATGTATTTTTTATATTTATGTGTGTAATTTGAAATAGCATGATTTGGTAATAAAGATTTATTCAATTCAACATAGTGAACAATTTCTAACAAAAAATGGCATTAAGAAAATACTAAGTGTTATGTTATAGACAATTTTCTCAAAGTTTTACGTAATTTATAAACGGCCCCAATCGAACAGAATAAAATCAGTTTTAAATACAAATAGAAACATAGTCCGCGATTACAGCGCTGTGCGCTACTGGAACTTGTTGGCTGCGCGGACCTATCTTTTCGGCAGTCTCTTTTTATTTTGTCTCTGATTGAACACGCGTGAGTTAAAGGTATCTCGCTTGCTACAGTGGTGGCTTCAATCCCCGTCAGTTGCCGAGGTCGGGTGCGGCAGACATTTATAGGATTCCTGGGGAATGTAGAATGTAATATTGTCGAAAAAAAAATACCCGGTCTGGGATTCGAGAAGGTTACCGATGACCCGTGCATTTAGTCCCTGTTATCAAATGAGAAAAATAAGTTCGTAGATAATAACATCAAAAATGTTTGTTCCATAGTTTTTTTTGTTTAAAATGGAGCCTCTAACCTTTTCTGACGTAGCCTTTGCCATAAAGGAAAATAAAAGAAGAAACCAACTAAGAATTATCTCCAACTTTTCCGAATGGCAAGGTATAAATCGGTTAAATATGAGTTGTTGCGACTAGAGTCCCTGTATGTTGACATATTTGGATATGTCAACATACAGGGACTCTAGTTACGACGAGATGTTGCGCCTCCACCGCATACACGGGAAAAATTATTTTAAAAATATACATATTTACAGAGTGGCTCCGATTAAGTCGGCACTATATTGATATTATTATAGTTACGAGGTCGGTGAAATTAGCAAAATAGTTCTCTTCTGCTGATTAAGGTAGTTAACACAGAAAAACAATTAGGCAGTGCGTTTTTTAAAGATTTGAAAATTATATTTTTCCTAATGTTAAATTTTCGTGATAATGTTTCAGTTTAGGGCAGTAGTGCATAAGAGTTTTTTTGTTTATAAAATTAATTTGTGTAAAAATATAATGGGTGTATTAATCAATTTTGACCTCGTAGCTCTAATAATAGCAAAGTTAGCAATAATGCGGACTTAATCGGAGTCACCCTGTATATTTATTTAAAAAAATTAATTATTTGAATATATCGAAGTTGCAGGAAATCAATGTTTTAAAAACTACTCTAAAATAAATTACCACCCGGAAAAAAAGTTAAAAAAAAAATAAATATACATAAATATATTACTAAATAAACTGTGAGGATATTAAAAATAAAAATATTGCTTATTAAAGTTAATATTTTTTAACATTAAAAAAAGCCTACCTATGTATTTTAAGATTTAAAATAAAGGATTCTAAAAATTTCAACATTTTTAATAAAAAATAATTTTATTTTATTTTAATTTTATATTTAAAAAATAAAAACTTGGTTTACCTAATAATGAATCTTTTAAAATTTAAAAGTTTTAAAAATAAATATATTTTTTAATAAAATTAAGATTTAAAATTTTTTTAAAAATCTTGTATTTTAAATATCCTAAAAGCCTATACTTAAAATAAATATTTATTTTCTTAAAATACAATTTTCAAATAGCTATTTTCCTAACAAGAGCAAAAAATCGATTTTTTCACACGCAAATGCGGTGGACAGAACGATGCGTAGAACAATACTTTAAAAAGGATGCCATGCAAATTTTATTTCCATATTAATATTTAGATTTTTGTATTTTTTTTTAGTTTCTCTGTTTAACTTGGTTGTCTACTTTTAGTAAAATGTATTCTATTGTTAGATATTTAAATGGGCATACAATCAACCTATGGACCTATTAGAAACATAAAAGCTAAAAATACTTTAAAAATATAAAAAAGTATTTTAATATCAATTCTTAGCTTGATTGGTGGGGCCAAATAATTAAATTAGTATGATTTCAGAAATTCAACACTAAAGAAAATATAACTAAATTTGCGTTTTTTTTTTAGGGTGGGCATACTTGACTCAGGTACTTTTCTACAACATTTCTCAGATTATAAAATGAAGCTTTTTCAAAAATAAATCTGCTTCAAATTGGATCAAAGGCTCCATCAAAGTTCAAATTTAACATAAGCTATTAGGACGTTTTAGAAAAACATACAACATTTTAAAAATAACCAACAGATGTTGATTTTATTGCGCGATACAAAAAAACGTCAAAGTATTAAATTTAGTTATCTATGTATAAAAAATAAGTTACTTTATGCTATATTATTATTACTTAAATTCATTGACTTCTATACCCTACGGGTAGACCCGGCATGGGCCAAAATTGCCATTATATCAAGCTTTTATCGCAATTGACCAAATACAAGTAAGAATTTAATGAGCAAAATAGGGATGAAAATAGAATTTCGGTTTGGTGAGTCCGGAAACATGCAACATCGCAAAAATATTCTATTTGCTTGTCTTGGATAAAAAAGGGCAGTGGCAGCGCAAAATAAAAATTTTGAATTCCACTAGAATTTTTTTATCAACAATTTTCTGTTTGAATAATAAATAATTCATGAATACTTACTTGTGTGTGTTTACAAAATTCTCTTCAGTAAAAAAAAAGAGTAAAAAGAATTTCTAAGCATGCTAAGTGCAGTGGATGTATTAAAATTATTGTTTTCATCTTAGAACTTTACAAATGTTGTACCTTCCAGGTAAAATATTTTCTTTCTTTGAACAAGGGTCTTCTTCAACTCTTCTTTTCTTGGGTGGACTACAAGTTATGCTCGAGTCAGATGAAATTTCGGAACTAAAAATTTCAATTCGAAATGAGACAACCGGGCGCCGGGCCAACTCGGCGCCGCCAACAGGGCGCCTCGCCGGGCCTAATGGGCGCCGGGCCAACTCAGCGCCGGACTATTTTTTTTTCGATAAAATGTGCAGATAAAAACAAAATAAATATGTTATTTATACAAAACTTTCAACATCTATTAAGTCGAGTGTTGAAATTTGGTAGGTGTAGTGTTCTGCGACATGAAACACTGCCAAGTTCCATATTCGATTCATATCGATGCATAAATAAGAAAGTCCGCCATTTTGGATCCGCCACTTTAATTTTTTTAAGGTTGTTTTTCATCTGCACATTTTATCAAGAAAAAATATTTTAGTCCGGCGCCCAGTTGGCTCGGCGTCAAGTTGGCCCGGCGCCCAGTTGGCCTGCCGCCCAGTTGGTGGCGCCGAGTTGGCGGCGCCCAGTTGTCCTAGACTGCAACACATTTCAAGGGTCTGGTACGTTTTACCACCTTTCTTAAAACTACGAAGTTTTTTGAAAAATGATAATTTTAGACCATTTTATAGTGATTTCTAAAAAAAAATTGCGGACTATCGTTGATTTTGTTAAAAAAATTGAAATTGAAACATTCTTAAAACCCCATTAAAACCCATACAAATTGCTACAAAAGAAGCATTTTCTCATTTCAAACTGAAACAAAACGGTCCCTGACGTCTATCAGCTGTCAACAAAAACTTGAAATAACTAAGGTCACTGATCCAAATCGGGTCAGTTTTTTTGGTCCTTTTATGAAAATGCACAATTTTTAAAAAAGCATGAAATTCAAAACAAAATCAAGAAAATTATGACTCCTACATTTTTACAAATAAAAATTAGTTTAATTGAACATTATATCAATTTTTATTCCTTAAAACACTAAAAATTTATAATTATTTACTTTTTTAAAATTTATCGAAGGTCTAACTGAACAAAAGCAAACTGAACCCATCCGTATCGAAATGAACCAAATCAAACCGAATCTAACGGTTTGGTTTGGTTCGGTTCGATTTGCTTAAACTGAACCGAACCTAACCGAATATAGCTAAACCTAACCTAAACAATCCTAGCGGAACCTAACCGAACATACTCAAACTGAACCAAACTTACCCAACCTAACCCAACCTAACCCAACCTAACCCAACCTAACCCAACCTAACCCAACCTAACCCAACCTAACCCAACCTAACATAACCTAACCCAACCTAACCCAACCTAACCCAACCTAACCCAACCTAACCCAACCTAACCCAACCTAACCCAACCTAACCCAACCTAACCCAACCTAACCCAACCTAACCCAACCCAACCTAACCCAACCTAACCCAACCTAACCCAACCTAACCCAACCTAACCCAACCTAACCCAACCTAACCCAACCTAACCCAACCTAACCCAACCTAACCCAACCTAACCCAACCTAACCCAACCTAACCCAACCTAACCCAACCTAACCCAACCTAACCCAACCTAACCCAACCTAACCCAACCTAACCCAACCTAACCCAACCTAACCCAACCTAACCCAACCCAACCTAACCCAACCTAACCCAACCTAACCCAACCTAACCCAACCTAACCCAACCTAACCCAACCTAACCCAACCTAACCCAACCTAACCCAACCTAACCCAACCTAACCCAACCTAACCCAACCTAACCCAACCTAACCCAACCTAACCCAACCTAACCCAACCTAACCCAACCCAGCCCAACCTAACCCAACCTAACCCAACCTAACCCAACCTAACCAAACCTAACCTACCTATTGTTAATAAATATAGTAAAAGTTGTTAGGTTTATGTCCAGGGGGTAACCATTGTCCATAATCGTCGGAAATCGAGTTAGGATTAGTGTATGCGACCATAAACATTGAGTGGCGAGTGAGTGTTTGGTCTTCAATTTTTTTAGGGAAATTTTTCAAAATCTTTTTTTGCGCACTCTGGGCACCCTAATAAACCGTAATCTGGTCACCCTAATCCATCGCAATCAAAGAAAATGGGTAATCGAAGTGTCACAAATTTTTTGTTGGTTTCTATTCTTCTTTTATATTATGTAGGACAAAATTATTAATTATCCTAAGTGACCTTATTAAGTAAGACAGCATGATAGTCAAATGACATTAGAAGGACATAAACATATGATACCGGCCTGTAGACCGGTCGCGGTGGTCATATAATAATAAATATATACTTTCGCGATGAAAGACCAAAATTTAACTTAAAATTACTGTAAAGTCCGCAAAAAACATTAAATTTATCGGAATTTATAAAAACATAGATCAGTGTGTGTAACAGTTCATCAAGATGTATGAAACTCGACCGTGACATGTCAAAAGTTTGGTTCGAAAAAACAAAAACAACTGGATAAAAATCGGTATGTAAGAATTTAAAAAGAAATCATTTTTAAGAAAATCAAATAATGTTAATTTTCATGCAATGCAAAAAAAAGTGCGGGGAAGTGACACTTTCTGAATCAAAATGTGTGAGGGTAAAATCGCACCGTCGCAGAAAAAACTATCTATCGTGACGCTACTGAACTTTCTCGTGTTTTAGGAAAAACTATCTGTCAAGACGACCTACCCATGAAATGTTGTTTTTTTATGGATTTTTTTTCTTCTTTTGCACAAAAAACAATTTTGGACCATGTTTAAACTCAAATAGTTACTTCTAAACTTGTTTTTAAACGTTTTAAGATTTCTTTTTGTAATATTCCCGCACAAAATTCAAAAAAAAATCATTTCCGTACTTAGACAACATTGTCTATCAGTTTTCCCTGTATACACGGACAACAGGTAGAATCACTCAAAATACGGCAGGTGGATTAAAGGTAGCCAGCTGCTTTTCTGTCGCACTTATGCCGTCAGTGTGAAAGAGATAAAAGTACCCTTATATTATCTAGGGTATTATTAGCATGCAAAATCACCCTATCTTTGTCCGTTTCACATGTTCAATAATGTCTATCTCTGTTTTTATTGTAAAAGAAATACCCGACCATAGGAACCAAATTGGATAAGGTCAATAAAAAATGCCTTGTCTTTCCGTCTCTAACGCCCTTTTAGGGCGTTATACAACTCAATGCTTAAATTACATATCAAATGATGAAATCAGGCATGGGCGTATACAGAAGGGGGCTAGGGGATTCAAGAACCTGAAAATAGATATTACCTACGTTTTAATGTGTATGACTAAATCCAACATAAAAAAGCATTTGCAGGTTAAAAAAAATTTTTTTGGATTAATATAAAAAATTTTTGCACAATTTTTGTAAGCCCCTGATGATGTTAGCAGAGATCGATTTTAAGTACTTTTTAAAAATGGGAAAGTAAGGACCTTGGAGTTGACTGATTGGGCGTACCTATTTAAATTTAGTTAAATAACATTTAAGGTAAAACTACCACACTAAAACTTCATAACACGTTACCACTAATTAAATTGCCAAAGAATATTTTATATTTTAAAAAAATAAACTAAATATCGGTTTTGGCAAAACTTAACTTAAGTAGACTATTTTTTGTTATTTTTTACATAAGCAAAGTTTTTTGGTGGTTTACTGCGAACCCATCGTTCACTTGGACTGAATAATATGATTTGGTGTAGTTTTCTGTAGAACTTCGAGCTAAGCACCCGAAGTTCGCAAAAATATAGATTACCTAAATATGGAAATTTTAAATGCGATATTAATAGTGCTACACACCTAAAATTAGTGGGTAAAACAGTAGGTAAAACATCTAACAAAAATCCTATCTTCAAGGACTACCCTAATTTAACTTTATGGTACTTCCAAACTAGCTGATAACAAAAATTTTAATTTAGAAAAACACCCAACTGCTAAATTAACTTGTAAGTACTAGTCGCAGTTGAGTACAAAATTGATAGGTATACATATAATGTATTTATGACATGCTTTAACTTTTAGCTCTGATCCCCAAAGCGCACTTACGAAATTATACAGTTTTGTATTTTCATGAATCAGGTTACTGATTACTACATTTTGTACCCAACTGCGACTAGCCGTTACAAGTAAATTTAGCAGTTGGGTGTTTTTTTTATGATTTTTTTTTATTTCCAACTTTTAGGTTTAATTCTTATTCAACCAGGAGGGAGAGGGGAGGGAACTAGTAAAATTGTGTCGCAAAAAAATCTTAAAGCGTGTGCCGAAAAATTTTTTGGAATCGCTATATTTTTGATAAAATTTTGCGAATATGGTTTTTGAATGGGGTAGGCGGAATGACAAGAGGGGAGATGGGTAGGAGCAGGGCGGACTACAAAGTAACTACAGAAAATTAGAGGACATTTGCAATGGGTAATCAAAGGAATTTAAATAAAATCGCCTGAAATTTAGATAATTTTTATGCCTTAAAGCCTACATTATGTGTCAAAATGGCGTTTGAAATTCGCCATGTTGACTCCTGTTTAAAAAAATACAGCCCATAGCACCTTCGGGATCAGTAGCAATGCAATTGTCAAAATCGGTGCAGCCGTTTAGCCTCTAGCGTGACACAAACATACGTATTTATTTACATACAACAATCGAAAAACATTACCATTCCTTTCGCCGTGCTGGGTAAAAATACTAAACTCTACTGATGATATTTTGACTTTTCATCCATAGTTTTAGCGAAATTTGAATCTGAGATATAATTTGTTGGGATGTTACAACAACCCAGGACGTTTATACTTGATTGCGTGTGAGGTGAGGTGACCCAAATGTTCACTTTTACAGGTGGACTTAAGTCCATCGGTGATCTTGAATTCAACACCTTTGTCCACGGGGAAGTAAATCGGCGGGAATCTATCTAACCTTACTTTTGGTGGTCAGCTTTGTTTTCGAGAGAAGTGTTTTGATGGTTTCAATTTTTTGATAAAATTGGGTAAAAATGAATGTTAATGAATGAATGGATAATATTAAAATGATTAACTCTTGCCAAAAAGCCTACATTATGTGTCAAAATGGCGTTTGAAATTCGCCATGTTGACTCCTGTTTAAAAAAATACAGCCCATAGCACCTTCGGGATCAGTAGCAATGCAATTGTCAAAATCGGTGCAGCCGTTTAGCCTCTAGCGTGACACAAACATACGTATTTATTTACATACAACAATCGAAAAACATTACCATTCCTTTCGCCGTGCTGGGTAAAAATACTAAACTCTACTGATGATATTTTGACTTTTCATCCATAGTTTTAGCGAAATTTGAATCTGAGATATAATTTGTTGGGATGTTACAACAACCCAGGACGTTTATACTTGATTGCGTGTGAGGTGAGGTGACCCAAATGTTCACTTTTACAGGTGGACTTAAGTCCATCGGTGATCTTGAATTCAACACCTTTGTCCACGGGGAAGTAAATCGGCGGGAATCTATCTAACCTTACTTTTGGTGGTCAGCTTTGTTTTCGAGAGAAGTGTTTTGATGGTTTCAATTTTTTGATAAAATTGGGTAAAAATGAATGTTAATGAATGAATGGATAATATTAAAATGATTAACTCTTGCCAAAAAAAAACACTAAAGAAAGAAGAATCAGCATAAAGTAAGCAGGAAATGCAATCAGGAATAAAGAAACATAGGTATAAAGAGATTTATAGGTTTGTGTTTGTGTCAAAAACCGCACTGTTGGACTTTAACTCACTAATATATACAGTGTGTCCACGTAAGTTGGCGGCATATGGGAAACTTTTTTATTAATAGGTTTACGAAAAAAAGTTATTCTTCATAAAAAGTTCTGCATGGTCCAAAACCTAAAATGCAACCATCAGATGTTAAATTTTTTCAGTCATATTACGAGGTTTGTCAAAAAATGTGATTTTTGCTCTAGAGTAAAGTACCTTTCTTTTTGACAAAATTGAAAATTGTTATAAAGAAAAGATGTTTAGAATTAAAAATAGCTTTCAAATATTCAACATTGTTTATTTACATGAAAAAAATATTTTTTTCTACATTTTCTCTGCGATTATATTGGAAATTTAAGTTTGCACATTAATGCATTGCATTTATTAATTATAAATTTTTTTAATGTAAATAAACAATGTTGAATATTTGAAAGCTATTTTTAATTCTAAACATCTTTTCTTTATAACAATTTTCGATATTGTCAAAAAGAAAGGTACTTCACTCTAGAGCAAAAATCTAATTTTTTTAACAAACCTCGTAATATGACTGAAAAAATTTAACATCTGATAGTTGCATTTTAGGTTTTGGACCATGCAGAACTTTTTATGAAGAATAACTTTTTTTCGTAAAGCTAATAATAAAAAAGTTTCCCATATGCCGCCAACTTACGTGGACACACTGTAGATAAAGGTTAACATTTCCTCGAAAGAAGACCCTGTATATTATATGCCTCTGCGGAAACTAAAACAAATAAAACTCGAAAATATAATAACGGAAGTCGAAACAGTAAATTCTAAGCGGTTCAAAGAGTTATGGGCTTTTTTCAACTTTTGAATTTATGACTATGACAACAACTTTACAGGCTAAAATTAAAAGTATATTACTCTGTCTATTTTTAAAATAAAGAATGGCGTCTAATAAAAAAATCTATATTCTTAGAAAATGCCAAAAATCGTATTTTTCGTACTAACACAGAGCACGAACGACGCGACGTAAAGCATCAGCGTTAATAGGGACTTGGAATAAAACCGGACTTTATTTTAAAATCGACTGTATTGTGACAGATTTGCATATAAAAAGCAGCTGCCTTCTTTCGAAATTCGTCCTTTGTGTATTTAAGAACCGGATTTATTAGTACCTGTTTTGTTGAATGAAAGTTTGCGAATTTATTTTTAAATGTCAATTTTGAGGGGTCAGCTGTCAGTTTTCTTTGTAAATCTGTCAGAAGAAAGTCGAAATTAAACTGCGACAAAAAGTATATTGTTAATACCGAGGAGGTAACCGCGAGACGTAATCTTGCCACAAATTCCCCGAAATCGCCCACAAACCTCCGCTATCGCCGCAATCTCTCGCAATCGCTCTCAATCAACCGCAATCTATTTACACTAAACCACCAAAATCCAGTACAATCAAAGGATATCCGCAATCGTGTCGCAATTTTAGCTCACACTACTACTATACTATAGTAGTGTGAGCTATGGTGATACTAATTTTTACGAGAAAAAAAAAGTTGCTCCGATTTCAAAATTTTTTATATATCTTTGCGTTTCAGATGATTTTGAAACTTTTTTGTCTCGCCGTCTGTCTGTCTGTAAATTTGGTACCTAGGCTGGGTCTTGGGCCGTGGTGGTCCCATTTAAAAATGAACGAAATCCACCGAATGCAAGATAAATAAAAGGGTGGGGGTAGATTTCAAAAATGAGAGTTTATGTGAAAATATGGCGTGTGTGATATCAAACGAAAGGTAATTAAGTCTGGAGTTAAACAAAATACATTTTAGTTTTTATAAAAAGGGTGGGGGTAGATTTTAAAAATTAGAGTTTAAGTCAAAACATGGCTTGTGTGGTATCAAACGAAAGGTAATTGAGTCTGGAGTTGAATAAAATATATTTCAGTTTTTAGTTATATTAGCTCACACGTACACTATAACTATAGTACCTAGTGTGAGCTTAGGTGCCCATAGATTGGCAGAGTATTTTGTTGGTGGTTACGTTATTTTGTAACGTTCGTTTGTTTAGTTTTTACTTTATTGGCTCTGTCCGCTTAATGCAAACAATTTGCCAACATAAATCGGTGGGCACCAAGATAATCTGAATCGAATTCACTTGGTGCCCATTTTGTAATGGTATTTAATTCAAATCAACGTCATTTAAGAATGCAACTAGAGAGCGGTTACTTTAACAAAAGACCTATTTTGACAACGTTCTGACAGCAACCCCATGCATAAAACAAATGGTGGGTTGAGCCCCAAAGCTTCAAGACCATGGAAAAATGCGATAAACCGAGAAAAAAATTTACAAATTTAGAATAAAGCTTAGGAGGACAAACAAACACGCAAAGTTCAAAAATAATAGGGACATATTGGAACAAAGCCATGCAATAATAGTGTCAGGTAGACAGCTGATCTTGCAAAATTTAAAAAATAATTATTTTTTATCTTTGTTTATCTTTAATTAAAGTCGACAGTATTTATTTCGGTTCGTATAGAAAACAAAATCCTAGAAATAAAATTTCGGACTTCCATTGTCTTTATTTATTTTAAAACACGACGTTTCGGTTAGTAAGTATCTCTAACCGTTATCAAGTGTGAACTAAACAATCTAGTCTCTAGGCTACTACTTATACTACTTGGTGTGCAGTCAGATGTGACGGCCCGCCCCCTTTTTAATCGTAAGACGCCTGTTTTCCTTAAGGAGTGGTTTCCATATGTTTGGTATGTCCGTGCTTGGTTGACTGAAAACTTCTTTATTCTGCATTATAAACGCAGCTTCAATAAACTTTCGTTTTCGCCAATGCGACTCCTTATGTAAAACTTTAGCTTCTGACCACTGAATCCTGTGATCATATGACCATGCATGATCTGCTAAACCGGATTTTTCAATATCCCCTAATTGGGTACTTTTTAAATGTTCATTTACTCTAACCCGAAGAGGGCGTTTCGTTTCACCTACATATGATTTACCACACTCACACGGGATTTGGTAAATACATTCCTTATTATTTGAGGGATTGTCTGGTTTTGTTTTAGTTACAAAACTTCTTATCGTATTTCCTGAAGAAAATACTGTTTTTATATTATAGTGTTTAGCTATTCGTCTTATGTTTTCTGAAATCCCTTGAACATATGGAATGTAAATAACACCTAACGGATTATTATTTTGAGAATTTGGTACATTTAGTTTGTTTTTAATTTTAAATATCGTTGAGTTTATTAATTTCTCGGAATAACCATTCTGTTGTAAGTCCTTTTTAATGTTGTTAATTTCTGTGGTTAATTCTTCATTATTACTACAAATATTTACGGCTCTTAAATACAAACTTCTTATAACTCCTTATTTTGTTACAACAGAATGATTAGACTTAAAATTTAAGTACTGTCCCGTGTGTGTAGGTTTCGTATATACAGTGGTTTGAATGTTTCTGTCTAATCGTTTGACAAGAACATCCAAAAAAGGTAAGGCCGAATCTTTTTCAATTTCCATGGTGCACTTGATTGTTGGTCGAATACCGTTTAAATGGTGTAGAAAATTTTGTAGTTCGTCATCATTTTCCGGCCATATAATAAATGTGTCATCCATGTATCGTAGCCATAGTTTTGGTTTGACTCTTGCTGTGTTGATCGCATGGTCCTCGAACTACTCCATGTAGATGTTTGCTACCACTGGCGAAAGAGATGAAGGGAGTCCATCATTTTGCGCGTAAAACTTATCTTTCACTTGAAAGTAAGAGTTACGGAGACAGAGCTCCAAAAGATCTATCACCCCCTCCACCGATAGCGTTGTTCTCTCATGAAGTGTATCATCAGTTTGTAATATGTTTTTGATGATACTGAGTGACTCATTTTTTGGCACGTTGGTGTAGAGACTTTCTACATCAAAACTTACAAATCTATCGCCGGGATCTAATTCGATACCTTTTAAAACCTCGACAAAATGTTCCGAGTTTTTGACAAAAGATTCGGACTTACCCTGTAGTGGTTGAATTATGTCCAACAAAAACCTCGACAAAGTGCTGGTCGGTGAGTCCCTGGAGCTGGTAATTGGTCGCAGTGGTATATCCTTTTTATGGATCTTTGGTAATCCATAAAAATGTGGTGCCTTACTGTGGTGTGGAGTCAGGCGGGATCTAACAGCGTCCGGGATATTTTCGGCATACTTCTTCAAAGTCCTGTAGATGCGTCCTTCTATGGTGGTGGTTGGATCTTTGGGTAGTTGCTTGTAGTCTCCTTTCTCCAGAACTTCTTGGATCTTTTTGTCGTAAGTCTCGACATCCATGATCACCGTCGCGTTTCCTTTGTCGGCCGGTAGAATCTTCCAGATCCAACCACCACCATAGAAGGACGCATCTACAGGACTTTGAAGAAGTATGCTGAAAATATCCCGGACGCTGTTAGATCCCGCCTGACTCCACACCACAGTAAGGCACCACATTTTTATGGATTACCAAAGATCCATAAAAAGGATATACCACTGCGACCAATTACCAGCTCCAGGGACTCACCGACCAGCACTTTGTCGATGTTTTTGTTGGACATAATTCAACCACTACAGGGTAAGTCCGAATCTTTTGTCAAAAACTCGGAACATTTTGTCGAGGTTTTAAAAGGTATCGAATTAGATCCCGGCGATAGATTTGTAAGTTTTGATATAGAAAGTCTCTACACCAACGTGCCAATAAATGAGTCACTCAGTATCATCAAAAACATATTACAAACTGATGATACACTTCATGAGAGAACAACGCTATCGGTGGAGGTGGTGATGGATCTTTTGGAGCTCTGTCTTCGTAACTCTTACTTTCAAGTGAAAGATAAGTTTTACGCGCAAAATGATGGACTCCCAATGGGTTCATCTCTTTCGCCAGTGGTAGCAAACATCTACATGGAGTGGTTCGAGGACCATGCGATCAACACAGCAAGAGTCAAACCAAAACTATGGCTACGATACATGGATGACACATTTATTATATGGCCGGAAAATGATGACGAACTACAAAATTTTCTACACCATTAAAACGGTATTCGACCAACAATCAAGTGCACCATGGAAATTGAAAAAGATTCGGCCTTACCTTTTTGGATGTTCTTGTCAAACGATTAGACAGAAACATTCAAACCACTGTATATAGAAAACCTACACACACGGGACAGTACCTAAATTTTAAGTCTAATCATTCTGTTGCAACAAAACAAGGAGTTATAAGAAGTTTGTATTTAAGAGCCGTAAATATTTGTAGTAATAATGAAGAATTAACCACAGAAATTAACAACATTAAAAAGGACTTACAACAGAATGGTTATACCGAGAAATTAATAAACTCAACGATATTTAAAATTAAAAACAAACTAAATGTACCAAATTCTCAAAATAATAATCCGTTAGGTGTTATTAACATTCCATATGTTCAAGGGATTTCAGAAAACATAAGACGAATAGCTAAACACTATAATATAAAAACAGTATTTTCTTCAGGAAATACGATAAGAAGTTTTGTAACTAAAACAAAACCAGACAATCCCTCAAATAATAAGGAATGTATTTACCAAATCCCGTGTGAGTGTGGTAAATCATATGTAGGTGAAACGAAACGCCCTCTTCAGGTTAGAGTAAATGAACATCTAAAAAGTACCCAATTAGGGGATATTGAAAAATCCGGTTTAGCAGATCATGCATGGTCAAATGATCACAGGATTCAGTGGTCAGAAGCTAAAGTTTTACATAAGGAGTCGCATTGGCGAAAACGAAAGTTTATTGAAGCTGCGTTTATAATGCAGAATAAAGAAGTTTTCAGAGGCTACGAGAAGACCAAACTTAAAGTAATAAAGGAAGAAGAACACATTTCATTCTTGTGCGAGGCGCGCGACAATGGTGTCATTCCGGTTGGTTTCCGCCTAAAAGCCAACTTTCCGGGAGTGAGAACGAAGAAGATCTTAGAGAGGACCAGCCAAGCACTAATCCGATCCCAAATCAGTTACCATCGATGGAGAAAAGCTAACTTCAACACCGACATGGAGGAGCGTTTTGACGAAGTTAGACGACACACATGGGAGGAAGACTACGAACCGATACTGAGTAAAATTGACAGTACGTGCAACAGAGAACGACAGAAGATAAGATCAACTCACCGAGAAAAACTTAAGAAACTACAGACACGTACTTAAGATAGAACAAACTCAACAACACCAAGCACTATAGTGAACATCTCCAAAAGGACTCTGAGCACCAACGAAGAATTGGTACTCAGTAAGGGACTTAAGTTCGCCATTGCACCGGCACAGACACCGACACTGGAAATTATTGCGGCAATAGAGACCGTTAGTCTACCTCAACCCGAAGCTGATGAGTTTCGCCATAAAGTAAGAACAACGTTGGACAGAAAGAAGCAACAAAAGACAAACATCACCAGTCAAGAACAACGGGCAATCAAGAACCTGCAGGCTGACAAATCAATCAAGATTCTATCGGCCGACAAAGGAAACGCGACGGTGATCATGGATGTCGAGACTTACGACAAAAAGATCCAAGAAGTTCTGGAGAAAGGAGACTACAAGCAACTACCCAAAGATCCAACCACCACCATAGAAGGACGCATCTACAGGACTTTGAAGAAGTATGCTGAAAATATCCCGGACGCTGTTAGATCCCGCCTGACTTCACACCACAGTAAGGCACCACATTTTTATGGATTACCAAAGATCCATAAAAAGGATATACCACTGCGACCAATTACCAGCTCCAGGGACTCACCGACCAGCACTTTGTCGAGGTTTTTGTTGGACATAATTCAACCACTACAGGGTAAGTCCGAATCTTTTGTCAAAAACTCGGAACATTTTGTCGAGGTTTTAAAAGGTATCGAAATAGATCCCGGTGATAGATTTGTAAGTTTTGATGTAGAAAGTCTCTACACCAACGTGCCAATAAATGAGTCACTCAGTATCATCAAAAACATATTACAAACTGATGATACACTTCATGAGAGAACAACGCTATCGGTGGAGGGGGTGATGGATCTTTTGGAGCTCTGTCTCCGTAACTCTTACTTTCAAGTGAAAGATAAGTTTTACGCGCAAAATGATGGACTCCCAATGGGTTCATCTCTTTCGCCAGTGGTAGCAAACATCCACATGGAGTGGTTCGAGGACCATGCGATCAACACAGCAAGAGTCAAACCAAAACTATGGCTACGATACATGGATGACACATTTATTGTATGGCCGGAAAATGATGACGAACTACAAAATTTTCTACACCATTTAAACGGTATTCGACCAACAATCAAGTGCACCATGGAAATTGAAAAAGATTCGGCCTTACCTTTTTTGGATGTTCTTGTCAAACGATTAGACAGAAACATTCAAACCACTGTATATAGGAAACCTACACACACGGGACAGTACCTAAATTTTAAGTCTAATCATTCTGTTGCAACAAAACAAGGAGTTATAAGAAGTTTGTATTTAAGAGCCGTAAATATTTGTAGTAATAATGAAGAATTAACCACAGAAATTAACAACATTAAAAAGGACTTACAACAGAATGGTTATACAGAGAAATTAATAAACTCAACGATATTTAAAATTAAAAACAAACTAAATGTACCAAATTCTCAAAATAATAATCCGTTAGGTGTTATTAACATTCCATATGTTCAAGGGATTTCAGAAAACATAAGACGAATAGCTAAACACTATAATATAAAAACAGTATTTTCTTCAGGAAATACGATAAGAAGTTTTGTAACTAAAACAAAACCAGACAATCCCTCAAATAATAAGGAATGTATTTACCAAATCCCGTGTGAGTGTGGTAAATCATATGTAGGTGAAACGAAACGCCCTCTTCAGGTTAGAGTAAATGAACATCTAAAAAGTACCCAATTAGGGGATGTTGAAAAATCCGGTTTAGCAGATCATGCATGGTCAAATGATCACAGGATTCAGTGGTCAGAAGCTAAAGTTTTACATAAGGAGTCGCATTGGCGAAAACGAAGTTTTCAGTCAACCAAGCACGAACATACCAAACATATGGAAACCACTCCTTAAGGAAAACAGGCGTCTTACGATTAAAAAGGGGGCGGGCACATCTGACTGCACACCAAGTAGTATAAGTAGTAGCCTAGAGACTAGATTGTTTAGTTCACACTTGATAACGGTTAGAGATACTTACTAACCGAAGCGTCGTATTTTAAAATAAATAAAGACAATGGAAGTCCGAAATTTTATTTCTACACAATCATTGTCTACTAGTTTCAAACAAAGAAACAAAATCCTTATATTGAAAGATTAGCTTTTATATTCCAATGCAAAACTATAAAAATACGGCCTAAAAGTATTATTGCATTATTTCCCTAATATTTATGAGGTATATGCTACAAAAATATCAATATAGCCAAAAAGTGTCCCCCTCGCAAACAAAATCGACGTGTCCGAGCGTTTTTCAAATTCACACGAAAAATACCCAAAAACACGTCTGTTACCTTTTAGTTGGGACACCCTGTATATATATATATATATATATATATATATATATATATATATATAGTAGTAGTATATATATATATATAAATATATATATATATATATATATATATACATATATATATATATATATATACAGTCGAACCTCTCTAACTCGAACCTCTATAACTCGAACCTTTTAAGAGGTCCCTGTGCTTTTTACATGTATTTTAACCCATGTAACTCGAGTTTCTATAACTCGAACTCTCCATAACTCGAACTGTTTTGGTTGTCCCTTTAGGTTCGAGTTATAGAGGTTCGACTGTATATATATATATATATATATATATATATATATATATATAAATAAATATATATATATATATATATATACATATATATATATATATATATATACAGTCGAACCTCTCTATCTAACTCGAACCTCTATAACTCGAACCTTTTAAGAGGTCCCTGTGCTTTTTACATGTATTTTAACCCATGTAACTCGAGTTTCTATAACTCGAACTCTCCATAACTCGAACTGTTTTGGTTGTCCCTTTAGGTTCGAGTTATAGAGGTTCGACTGTATATATATATATATATATATATATCCTCGAATACACGCTCTGGTTGGTCCACGTATGCGATGTTGTACTTTTGAAACTATAGCATCATTTTTAATGGAATTGTTTTTCATTTCTTTTACAAATGATCAATAGAACAAGGTCCAGAGAAAATAATATCATCCGCGTTAAAACCCAGAGCAATTAGCTGTATGTATGGACCAATCAGATGCGTTGTTCGAGGGAGAGGATTAAAATTTCCCCCGAATTCATGAATAGTGCAACCGGCACACCGGGAGACTCGTGACTTTCGCACTAGGTGATTTCCCTACCCATATTTTTATAAACACATAAAAGATAAAAATATAATAATATGCTAATAATGTAAATACCTATTCTATAAATAACTTACCTAAATTCAGTAAAATCAGCGAAATCAAGTAGGTAGTAGGTTCACGATGATGCATTTGCAATTTAATTTCAATTTTAATGCTTGTGGGTGAGGCAATTCGTCTATTCTTCTTTAAAATGTCGAAAGTACACTTTGTCTTTAACCTTAGCCGGTTTATTTACGTTCAATATAAAGGAGACGGCTTTTCAGAGTTTAAAAAGTCTTTTTTGTCATCGTCGTTCCACCTCGAAAACGGGTTTTCCAGTAAAACTCACAATGCATCGTACATAGGGAACATTATGCAAAATAATTAAAATAAAAACCGAATCAGAACCGAATGTAAACAACACGCCGACACACAGATTACCAAGAAACCCAGGCGACTTAATCGAGCCGTTTACTCTGACCAGAAACTATTCAATAATGGACGCCGATGCAATACCTAGTCTTTGCTCTGCGGACAACCAACGGACGTCTTCACCCCGCGGCATATCAAAATACCAAAATCTCTTCAACGTGCTGGTCTGGACGCTAGGCCCTCATTCTCTCAATATGTTTTGTTGACTGCTAATAGCAAAATATAGAAAGAGAGTACAGAATCCGCGGCGGGGAACGCTCATGATTTTTTTATCGGTTAAAAGGTAATAAGGTGACCAACCGCTCAAATAACGATTTGCACAATAGCAGTGTTCGAAATGATCATATGATGTTTTTTCAACAAAGCCATCCCGCTAGAAAATGGTAGTAGTAGAACAATATTTGTAGAGTGGAAAAGCTAAGTGATCTAAGTGCCAAAAAGCATTTTTGTGGGAAAGTAAAAAAAACTGTACAACATATGCAAGCAGACTTAAAGATGGTCATTTTAAATATGCTTGTTAGAGCATAAGGTGGGGAAATAGCACTTTGATCTTATAGCCCGGTATTGGCCTTGGCACATACATAATTTTGGGTGGAAAATCTAAAATTTGTATATTTTGGCACTTAGATCATTTAGCTTGGTCACTCTACAATTTTGTTTATTGTGGTTAATTCTTCATCTAATACCGGGCGGCTGCCTTTTTTTATTTTTTTGAAATTTGCGTTATTTTGGGCTTATGAAAAATTTTAAGAAATTCGAGGGGTATACTTTACCCTTATATTTTGAATAGGGAAAGTGGGTCTAGAAATACCCTGTTTTGAAAGCCTCCTGAATGTCTTTACAACCGTGTAAAAATTTCAAAAATGTATCTATTAGTTTTTGAGATAATTGCTTTCAAACTTTAAAATTTAACATGGACTGATAAAATAAAAATTTAGTTTTATATTTTTCGGATTTATATTTCATTTTATCATTCCATGTAAAATTTGAAAAACTAATCTATTGATTTTCGAAATTTTTATCATTAAAAATTTGAAAATTTGAAAGCAAATATCTCTGTCTCTCTGTCTGTCTGTCTGTCTGTCTGTCTGTCTGTCTGTCTGTCTGTCTGTCTGTCTGTCTGTCTGTCTGTCTGTCTGTCTGTCTGTCTGTCTGTCTGTCTGTCTGTCTGTCTGTCTGTCTGTCTGTCTGTCTGTCTGTCTGTCTGTCTGTCTGTCTGTCTGTCTGTCTGTCTGTCTGTCTGTCTGTCTGTCTGTCTGTCTGTCTGTCTGTCTGTCTGTCTGTCTGTCTGTCTGTCTGTCTGTCTGTCTGTCTGTCTGTCTGTCTGTCTGTCTGTCTGTCTGTCTGTCTGTCTGTCTGTCTGTCTGTCTGTCTGTCTGTCTGTCTGTCTGTCTGTCTGTCTGTCTGTCTGTCTGTCTGTCTGTCTGTCTGTCTGTCTGTCTGTCTGTCTGTCTGTCTGTCTGTCTGTCTGTCTGTCTGTCTGTCTGTCTGTCTGTCTGTCTGTCTGTCTGTCTGTCTGTCTGTCTGTCTGTCTGTCTGTCTGTCTGTCTGTCTGTCTGTCTGTCTGTCTGTCTGTCTGTCTGTCTGTCTGTCTGTCTGTCTGTCTGTCTGTCTGTCTGTCTGTCTGTCTGTCTGTCTGTCTGTCTGTCTGTCTGTCTGTCTGTCTGTCTGTCTGTCTGTCTGTCTGTCTGTCTGTCTGTCTGTCTGTCTGTCTGTCTGTCTGTCTGTCTGTCTGTCTGTCTGTCTGTCTGTCTGTCTGTCTGTCTGTCTGTCTGTCTGTCTGTCTGTCTGTCTGTCTGTCTGTCTGTCTGTCTGTCTGTCTGTCTGTCTGTCTGTCTGTCTGTCTGTCTGTCTGTCTGTCTGTCTGTCTGTCTGTCTGTCTGTCTGTCTGTCTGTCTGTCTGTCTGTCTGTCTGTCTGTCTGTCTGTCTGTCTGTCTGTCTGTCTGTCTGTCTGTCTGTCTGTCTGTCTGTCTGTCTGTCTGTCTGTCTGTCTGTCTGTCTGTCTGTCTGTCTGTCTGTCTGTCTGTCTGTCTGTCTGTCTGTCTGTCTGTCTGTCTGTCTGTCTGTCTGTCTGTCTGTCTGTCTGTCTGTCTGTCTGTCTGTCTGTCTGTCTGTCTGTCTGTCTGTCTGTCTGTCTGTCTGTCTGTCTGTCTGTCTGTCTGTCTGTCTGTCTGTCTGTCTGTCTGTCTGTCTGTCTGTCTGTCTGTCTGTCTGTCTGTCTGTCTGTCTGTCTGTCTGTCTGTCTGTCTGTCTGTCTGTCTGTCTGTCTGTCTGTCTGTCTGTCTGTATGTATGTCTGTATGTCTGTCTGTCTGTCTGTCTGTCTGTCTGTCTGTCTGTCTGTCTGTCTGTCTGTCTGTCTGTCTGTATGTCTGTCTGTCTGTCTGTCTGTCTGTCTGTCTGTCTGTCTGTCTGTCTGTCTGTCTGTCTGTCTGTCTGTCTGTCTGTCTGTCTGTCTGTCTGTCTGTCTGTCTGTCTGTCTGTCTGTCTGTCTGTCTGTCTGTCTGTCTGTCTGTCTGTCTGTCTGTCTGTCTGTCTGTCTGTCTGTCTGTCTGTCTGTCTGTCTGTCTGTCTGTCTGTCTGTCTGTCTGTCTGTCTGTCTGTCTGTCTGTCTGTCTGTCTGTCTGTCTGTCTGTCTGTCTGTCTGTCTGTCTGTCTGTCTGTCTGTCTGTCTGTCTGTCTGTCTGTCTGTCTGTCTGTCTGTCTGTCTGTCTGTCTGTCTGTCTGTCTGTCTGTCTGTCTGTCTGTCTGTCTGTCTGTCTGTCTGTCTGTCTGTCTGTCTGTCTGTCTGTCTGTCTGTCTGTCTGTCTGTCTGTCTGTCTGTCTGTCTGTCTGTCTGTCTGTCTGTCTGTCTGTCTGTCTGTCTGTCTGTCTGTCTGTCTGTCTGTCTGTCTGTCTGTCTGTCTGTCTGTCTGTCTGTCTGTCTGTCTGTCTGTCTGTCTGTCTGTCTGTCTGTCTGTCTGTCTGTCTGTCTGTCTGTCTGTCTGTCTGTCTGTCTGTCTGTCTGTCTGTCTGTCTGTCTGTCTGTCTGTCTGTCTGTCTGTCTGTCTGTCTGTCTGTCTGTCTGTCTGTCTGTCTGTCTGTCTGTCTGTCTGTCTGTCTGTCTGTCTGTCTGTCTGTCTGTCTGTCTGTCTGTCTGTCTGTCTGTCTGTCTGTCTGTCTGTCTGTCTGTCTGTCTGTCTGTCTGTCTGTCTGTCTGTCTGTCTGTCTGTCTGTCTGTCTGTCTGTCTGTCTGTCTGTCTGTCTGTCTGTCTGTCTGTCTGTCTGTCTGTCTGTCTGTCTGTCTGTCTGTCTGTCTGTCTGTCTGTCTGTCTGTCTGTCTGTCTGTCTGTCTGTCTGTCTGTCTGTCTGTCTGTCTGTCTGTCTGTCTGTCTGTCTGTCTGTCTGTCTGTCTGTCTGTCTGTCTGTCTGTCTGTCTGTCTGTCTGTCTGTCTGTCTGTCTGTCTGTCTGTCTGTCTGTCTGTCTGTCTGTCTGTCTGTCTGTCTGTCTGTCTGTCTGTCTGTCTGTCTGTCTGTCTGTCTGTCTGTCTGTCTGTCTGTCTGTCTGTCTGTCTGTCTGTCTGTCTGTCTGTCTGTCTGTCTGTCTGTCTGTCTGTCTGTCTGTCTGTCTGTCTGTCTGTCTGTCTGTCTGTCTGTCTGTCTGTCTGTCTGTCTGTCTGTCTGTCTGTCTGTCTGTCTGTCTGTCTGTCTGTCTGTCTGTCTGTCTGTCTGTCTGTCTGTCTGTCTGTCTGTCTGTCTGTCTGTCTGTCTGTCTGTCTGTCTGTCTGTCTGTCTGTCTGTCTGTCTGTCTGTCTGTCTGTCTGTCTGTCTGTCTGTCTGTCTGTCTGTCTGTCTGTCTGTCTGTCTGTCTGTCTGTCTGTCTGTCTGTCTGTCTGTCTGTCTGTCTGTCTGTCTGTCTGTCTGTCTGTCTGTCTGTCTGTCTGTCTGTCTGTCTGTCTGTCTGTCTGTCTGTCTGTCTGTCTGTCTGTCTGTCTGTCTGTCTGTCTGTCTGTCTGTCTGTCTGTCTGTCTGTCTGTCTGTCTGTCTGTCTGTCTGTCTGTCTGTCTGTCTGTCTGTCTGTCTGTCTGTCTGTCTGTCTGTCTGTCTGTCTGTCTGTCTGTCTGTCTGTCTGTCTGTCTGTCTGTCTGTCTGTCTGTCTGTCATAACTCAAAAACCGCTTGTCCGATTTTAATGAAATTTGGTCTACCTAAGTTGGGTCTTGGGCCGTGATGGTCCCATTTAAAAATGAACAAAATCCACCGAACGCAATCCAAATAAACTGGTGGTGGTAGATTTCAAAAATTAGAGTTTAAGTGAAAATATGGCGTGTGTGATATCAAACGAAAGGTAATTAAGTCTGGAGTTAAACAAAATGAATTTTAGTTTATTTTAGAAAAAAGGGTGGGGGTAGATGTCAAAAATTAGAGTTTAAGTGAAAATATGGCGTGTGTGATATCAAACGAAAGGTAATTGAGTCTGGAGTTAAACAAAATACATTTTAGTTTTTTTAATAGGGTGGGGGTAGATTTAAAAAATTTGAGTTTAAGTCAAAACATGGCTTGTGTGGTATCAAACGAAAGGTAGTTGAGTCTGGAGTTGAATAAAATATATTTCAGTTTTTGATTATATTAGCTCACACTATAACTATAGTACCTAGTGTGAGCTTAGGTGCCCATAGATTGGCAGAGTATTTTTACTGTTGGCTGCGATATATTTCCTTTACTTTTCAATTAATTTTATTGTGTTATTAGTTTTTTTATTTTTTACCTTTTTTTTGGTTGAAAAAGAATCACATCTATAGAGCATTTCGATCACTGCGATTGTGCAAATTGTCATCAGACGCATCGGGCGTCTCACAAAGGGTTATATGAGAGGACTAGCGCGACACTCAATTTTAACTCAGGTTTAAGCCACTTCTAGACATCGGATCAACTTCAAATTTGGTACACACTTAAAGTTCCGATGACATTACAATATACTGATATTATGAAGTTCACAGCTCCCCTCCCTTTGAAAATGCTGGAGGGGGGGCTACTATCTAAGTATGTCCGATATCGTTCAAAATTGGTATGCAGGGACTTTTGGAGATGGGGATCAAGAATTTCAAATTAGATTTTTAAAATTGTGAAAGTAACGCCTCCTCCCCCTTGGATAATTTTGACCAACTTGTACATATCCGATCAACATCAAAATTGTTGTGGACTTGTAGTTATTATAAGTTACAGTGCCAATACAATATTATAATGCTTTAAAGTTTGAAACCCCCCACCTCTTTGAAGAGGATGGAAGGGGACCATCTAAGTATGTCCGATTTCATTCAAAATTGGTACGTAGGGATTTTTGGGGATAGGGATCACGAATTTTTAATTATATTTTTAAAATTGTGAAATTGACGCCGCCCTTGTCCCTCTTGTAAGTTAATTTTGACCAACTTCTACATATCCGATCAACATCAAATTTGGTATGGACTTACAGCGACAATACAATATTATAAAGCTCTAAAGTTGGAAACTTTCCACCTTTAAGGATAGTGGAGGGGTTTTCGGGGTTTAGGATCACGCACCATATTTTTTCTTATTTAATAGGCTTTCGAACAAGTTTTCACAAGTTGGGTCTACCAGCTGCAAAAGAGGTTGGATGTTACTAACTTTTTACTTAAGTTTTTTAATTAAATTATAAATTTTACTTAAAAGGATATTTTTTATTGTCTAAAAAGGGCAAAAAAGTAGAGGTTAGCTTTTTTTAATATTTGACAGGTGTCAAAAAAAAGCAGTTCATCGTTTTTCGTTTTTGATAAGCTTTCGAGCAAGGTGCCAAAAAAAGTTTTATGCAAGTGCAGGGGGTCCAGACAAAAAAAATTCGAACAGAAATATTGCTAGTTAAAAATCTTAGTCGAAGTACTTTTGGATTTTTCAGAATAATCTAAATTCAATCCGCTGTCGAATTTATTCCATTTGGCTGATAAAATGATTGTTTAAAGACCCCCAAAAAAAGGGGCAGCTAGGTGCAGCAAATTTTTTGTTTTTTTAGTCAATTAGACCCCTCTCTCTAATATTCTGGTGGAGATTTTACTAAGCCTTGCTAAGCTTGTTTCTGCAGGCTTTACAAAGAAAAATAGAGGCGAAAATAAACCTAATATATTTCAAAAAATTTTAACCATAAAAAGGGTCTTGGAATTAGGAAATTACTAGTAGTTTTTAAAAGTGCAGTTACTGCTTATGCCCACTTTATACACATATACCCAAAAATTGCTGTTTGTATTGTCATTTTTTTTTAAATACTGTAAAAATACATAAATTTTTCTCCCAAAATATTTTTCAACTTTATGGCTCTGTTACAGAAAAAAAAACATTAAGACTTTTTTTATCAGTTGCATTTTTTTATCAACTGGACTATCTGCAATACATTTGGTTGGGTTTGGTCATCATAATTTAAAAAACATATACAGGGCTAATGTCGTGCTAGCTCCGCCATATAACCCATTGTGCGTCTGAAAACAGGTTTTTAGTGGACGGAAATACCTTTTTTTATGAGATACAAAATTAATAGACCAGTAGCACAGTGTATATTATATTTATGCTGTGCTGGTAGCGCTATTCTTGAATTCCGCGGAGATTTTAATCCTGTTCCTCAAACAACGAATCTAATTGGTCCACGCAGCTCTAGGTTTTGACGCGGATGACAATATTTTTGGTGTCAATTCCATTAAAAATAATGTTATTAGTGTCAAAAGTGCATTGCATGCGTGGACCAACCAGAGCGTGTATTCGAGGTAGAGGAATAAAATTATAAAATAGAATAAAAAAATAAATTGTAAAAAAATTGTAGACCTTTTCGATAGGAGAGCTAATTTGGGTAAAAACCGTGAAAAACCATTATTCACCCCTAAACGTTTCACCCTAATAACTCTAATCGAGTCTTATTTATTTTTACTGCTCGCTGCGATATATTTCCTTTTATTTTCAATAGATTTTATTGTGTTATTAGTTTTTCAATTTTTTTGCCCTTTTTAAACGTTTCATCTATTCTGATTACATTTTTTGCCTTAAAAAGGCATGGACATTAATCCCTTTATTTTTAATGAGATAGGTACATGTTTAACAACAGATTAGTTACAAATAGTTATGTATAGTTAAAAAATAAATAATGTTGCGCTGCTGGATTTCTTTATCTTCATCTAATAATACGTTTTGTTGAAACAAACGTGAAAATTGGAAAAGTTGACAAAGCGTTACACAGAAACACAAAGAAAAAAAAACAATAAAAAACACTTAGCATCGTTCTCGTTTACACAACGTATTTTTGTTTAATTTGCTTAATTTATTCTTTTTGTTTTGGTTTGCTCTACTGATTCGCAGTACTAGGTCGTAGGGAAAGTCGGGGCAATGCAAATTCTCCATATGCGAACAAAGAGCAAAAACCGACAAGCCACAGAAAACTTATGAGAGGGTCGAAGTTGACTATTGGGAACACAGCGTCCCCGAGCTACCTTTACATCTGAGGATTTGCCCGTAAAACTTTTTCGTTAAGACCCCCAAATTAAAAAAAAACACTGATTTCGTTTTAAGATTTCATGGACATATATTTCCATTTTTTTTTCAGCTTATACCAACAGAGAAGTCCGTATGGTGTTCGGAGCAAGGTAACCCATAGGCCTGTCGTAAGAATAAAGGGACCCCGACCCATGGGTAAATGAGTAGTCTGGTAACGCACGAGCTTTGACCAGTATGTAACGAAAAAAATTAAAACTGGAACCTTTGGGATAACCCAGATAACATCTATAGTAGAAGGGATGGGTTAATCTGGTGATTCTCTGAATGGATTTGGTGACCTGGCCATTCAGGAAATTACCACATGGCACAGGGTATATGGAGTGCCTATCTGGACCTAGCAGCTAGTGCGGGCACATTGTGGCTCTCTGTGCCCTGTTGTGTCAAAAAGTTTATAACCTATCAGTGGTCTAAGGCTACAACCATGGCATTATGTGGTATATCATGATGACTAAGTTTCTGGCCTAAAATATGGACGTCTACTGGGTTCTATTTACTAGATAGTATTAAAATTATTATCTGAGGCACAGTAGGTACGTGGTGCACAACGAATCCAGAATGGCGTGCCTAGGTGCCAGGTTGCGTAAATCTATACTTTACTTTACTGGTACAGTAAGCTCAGTTACTGTATAGCAGTAAACAATGAAACTGTAGTTACGTGGTTTAGCAACTCCATTCTTTACTGCGGTATAGTAAATTCAGTTACTGTAACGTGATAAACAATGAAACTAGAGTTACACTGTTTATCAACTCCATTTTTACTGCGGTGCAGGAAGAAGCATGGCTCTTGCAAGTGTTTCGGCAGTTTAGAGCAGCGTTTTGCAGTTCAGTTTCTTGCACAATTATCAAAAAACGAGACTTTTAATACAAAAATTTTTTAACTCTTAAATTTTATAGCATCCTGAAAATAAGGTAAAATATAAAATCCTTTATGTGCGATTTTTTCGTACAGTCAACAAAACTAAGTTCATTTAAAAACGTTTAATAATTTATTTAAAAAATCGAAGTATATAGAATATAGTGCAGTAAAAATTACATTAGATCTATATACAGGGTGTTTCATTTTATTTCTGCCTACCCTTTTTAACAATTAATTTTGGTGATAAAGATAACATTAAAAAACGTTTGAATCCGCAAACTTTTTTCTCTTTGGTTACAGCATCAGTTTTATTTTTACAATTATTATATATAGGGGGCAGATAAAAATCATTGCACCTTATACATAATTTTATAATTTTATAACCCGACGCGAGTTTTAAATTTCTGTCAAATCTGCTATATTTTGGGAAGTTAAACTTTAAAAAAATTTTAGACGTCAACATTTTTTAAAATTTTTATGCGTAATCGACTGTAAAAAATCTCTAAATATTTTAGTTCAAAAATCATTCAATCAATCAATTTTTTTAATAAAAATAAATTATTAGAACTTTTTAAATATTATTATCTTGATTTGTCGTCTGTACAAAAAATCAAAAATTTAGGCATATGAATAAGGTAGTTAGCAGAAGCACCAACCATGGGTGCTCACCAAAAACATTCAACTAAAGGTAGACCCCGTATAGAAATCCTAAACTTCATCAGACACAAAAAGTATTATACTGGGGATTTCTTTCAAATTCGCAACAATGTTGCCAGTACTTTTATAACTTGTAATTTTAATGTAGGTACATAAGTCAAATGGTAACTAATAAAAATCAAAAGAATATTTTGTTTTTGAATTCGGCTTACGTTTTGGATTGCTATACATGTACCTGTAATACAATATGTTTACCATCCTATGTGAGAAAAGGATTGTTTTCATTGATTTTTTTTTGAGATCTTATCATTAATAATGTTTTTCTATACAATTTAATTCTAGGTTGTAAGTATAACCTCTAGATATGTATGTATGCATGTCCGTCTGTGTGCCTATATGCACATATGTATATAAATGTTTCAAAAAAAGTTTTTTTTTAAGTTAGAATATGTTATCCAATAATCAATCGGTAAATTTTTGTTTACATAGGTACCTAAACTTAACAAAAATCATAAAACATTTGCTTTTAAGTCCCTCTTTTTATAGATCTATGTGGCGGTTTAAATCCTTATCTATTTTGAATTAAAAGGAGAGTATAAATTAGAAATAATCAGCTAAAGATGGTTTTTTTCGAAGATTGTTGATTGTCGATTTTTACAGAACGTACAACGATTAGCACAAAATTGCAATTTTTGTGCAGTCAACCAACTTGAGCTTGTTTTTTAACTGCACATGCGCACCTCTCTCTTTCTGATCACATAAAATTATCTTCCTCTTACTAACTTCACATATGCTCGACCACAGCTGAGAGGGAGATATTTTATGTGAGAAGAAAAAGTACGGTAGCGAATGCGCAGTTTAAAATACTGATTTGGTTTTCGGTTTTCTAAAAAAAACGGGACTCCATTTAAATGTGAAAAACGTTCAACTGAAAGTAAGTTTAATTAAATTTCTTTGGTGTGAGGTTAGAGTTCATAAATAGTTTATTAGTTTTGTATTCCTAGGTGGTATTTAAAAAGTTATTAAAACCAGATGACTAAACTGCACTTTTCACTATTAAATATTGTTCTCACTACAAATGTTTTCGGTATAAAAATAACTCTTGCTTTTAGTCCAAATAAATTTAAGTTAAATGTTTTGATCACGAAAGTTAAAAAAAACCTTTTCTTTATATAATATATGCATATATCTATATATATATATATATATATATATATATATATATATATAGCTTAAAAAAATTAGTCTACAAAACTCCCCTGGGCAACTCTGGAAAACTCAAAAAGCTTTTTGAATTGATTTTACGCGAAAATGGAACGTCGCAGAGAAAACCTTTGTTGACAAAAAAAAATTGTGTGTGCTTAAGACCACATGGCAGAAGTGTAAACTTTAACAAGGCGAACATTGCGCTAGCTGAATGTTCCTCTCACAGTTAGTCGACTCGAGCCGACTTCACCCGAATGAGCGTTACATAGCCGAGTCTGACGGCTCAGTTCAATTCAGTACCCACAAAACCTACTAAACGCGCCTAAAGAAGTTTACACTTCAAAAATTCCTTTACAACTAGACTTACATGTATAGAAGATAGAGGGCACCAAAATTGACAAAAATCAGTTTTTTGCATTTTACGCAAAAACGGTAAGTCGTAGAGAAGAATTTTATTTTAGAGAAATATTACCCATACGAGTCTTTACAATCAATCTCCATAGTCTATAGGTCTACAACAACATGTTTAGAAGGTAGATGGCAGCTAAGTTGCCAAAAATTGTGTTTTTTTTAGTCGTAGAAAGAAACTTTATAAACATAAAATGTTAAAGGACAAAATTTTCTACATTCTTTCCTTTTGGGCCACAGGTTTACAACTACGTGTAGAACATATAGGGCGCCAAATTATTATTTTATTTTATGCAAAAACGATAAGTCCTAGAAAAACACACTCTAGACAAGAAATCTCCAGGACGCCATTCTCTACAATTCACCTATGTGAGACACAGCTCTATGACTTACGGTTTTTGCGTAAAACGCAAAAAAGTATATAATGGGCATTTTCGGCACCCTCTGTCTTCAACACATGTGGTTGTAGAGCTGTAAATTGTCATTGTCGCCTTGTAGAGAATTGTGTATTGATCATTTTATGTCAATAAAGTTTTTTTATGACTTACCGTTTTTGCATAAATTGCAAAAAACATAATTTTTTGAAATTTTCTTCTAAACGTGTGGTTGTAGACCTATAGACTATGGAGACCGATTGTAGGGAATCCTATGGGTAATATTTCTCATACATTAAATTTTGACCTACGACTTATCGTTCTCGCGTAAAATGCAAAAAACTGATTTTTGTTCTCTATTTTTCAGAAAAAAAATTAATAGCGGCAACCATGTAGACCAAACGTCACCCTTGCATCATTTATCGTTGCCTTTGAGAGGTTATCTGAATAAACGTGCGTTTTCGTTGTTTTTTTGCAATATTTATCACAAAATAAAGATTTTTTTATTAAATACCTTTAAAAATGCCTAAGAAGTGCATTCTGTGTGACAAAAGTGACGAGAAGTGGCTGGATTTATCATTTCACCGGTAAGTTTGAATCTCTTCCAGAAACCGTCATATTGTTTACGATTTGGTAAGACAGTGGTGTGGTTTATAACTTTTTTTACAAAATGTTAGTGATTTATTTTACAAAGATGTTTTAAGAAACATTATTTATTGTTTGGGTTTTTTTGGAAAAGTTTCTTAATTTATTCTGACAATAATATATAACTCTAAAAAATATATTTCTTATGTAAACAATCATTTTCACTCTGTGATGTTATGTTATGTCATGCTACTGTACAGTTATTAAACATTTTAAAAACTGATCCAAACAAGAGAGAGCTTTGGAGGGAGATTATTGGCCTTAATAAGGAAAAAATTCTGTCAAAATGGGCATGTCTTTGTTCTGATTGATCCTTAGTATGTTCGTTTAGCACCTAGTAGGCACTATCTTGTACCAAATGCCTTGCCCAAGGTCAGGTGTTAAAGACTAGTTCAAATTAAGAAAACTACTTACTACTAGTGGTTAGTAGTTAAATATTCGACTATCTCTTTTTATTATAAAGTATACATAATATATTATCACTGGTTGTTTTTGATGTTCGATCATCATGTAATGATGTAAAAAAGTAGTTAGAATTAACAAATATAACTATAAGAAGAAAAAAGGTAGTACCTACTTTTACACAGAAAAAAAAGAGTTTTATCTTCCTTTTCACTTACTTACTGCATAGTCCCTGGTAATTAATTAAAAGAGAGCCTTGAGTCAAATGGATTAAAATATTATTCTTAATTCTTATATATGCCAAATTTAATAATGTTTATATATACAGCGTGTCCCATAACTTAGGGGCCATAGGCCAACAAGTGATAGAGGAGGTGTCTGATCAAAAACTTGTTGTTTTTTTAACTTTTGTGATAAAACTTTTTAAAAAAACGCAGTAAAAATATGAAATTGCGTAGTCTTCTATTAGAACAAAAGCAGTAAATTGAAATTAATTTAAAAAAATTAATTTGAAAAAAGTTAGTCAGTCAATTTTTTTAGAAAATACTATTTTTTTGGTATGAACTTTTATGAATGCCATATTAAATGTAATGTTTTTTAAATATTTTTTGTTAATAAAAACAAGTCACTAGCGAGACATAACAATGAAATATTATTGATATTTTTTAAAAGAGAAAGCTAAAATTAATTTTAAAAAAATTATTATTTTTATACATTTTCGAGGTTATTTTGACAGCCCGTACCTCCTCCACTTGTAATATTATCAAAAAAGGAGTACCACATTTTTTAATCACAATTAGCTGAGTATTCAGCTGGCTGTGACAGATTTTTTTTGTATAACCCGTTTTCACCCACTCCTCTTTAAAAATCCTATATCTTAAAAACAGATGAATTTTGACCCCATTATATAAACTTTTTTCTTGGAAATAACCTCCTCTATCACCTGCTGCACTATGGCGCCTAAGTTATGGGACACCTGTATAATAATCACTTAATTATAAATAATATTTTTTCATTTTTATTTTATTTAGTAAATAAAAATTAAATAGATTTTTTTATGGAAATCAAAAGTATTTTGTTGATAAAATTGAATAAGTCATATTTTTTAATATTTGCAAATGTAAAAAAACACAGACTCATACCAAATATTTTCTAAAAAAACTAATTTATAGAGTTTAATAAACTAATGAATGGATTTTGGTCAAATAAACCAATGAGTGCTTTTTATCTCGAGGCAAGAGTTTTGCTGATAAAATATAACAAAAAAATCTATATTCTAAATATAGGCTGTCCCATTTTTATCATTTGGGTGGTTTCGGGAACTTCTAGAGAAGATTGAAGAAAAAACGACTACACCTTAGTGTGCTTTAATTTGAAGAGAATAATGATGGTAAACATCGCATATCAATATTATAAACATAGAAACGGAAAACACCCAAAAGTGTCGAAAATGCACCCTGTACACTAGGGGATCAAATAGACTTTTTAAATCCTGATGCAAAAATTTTGATAAATATCTCAAGGTCTGAGTATATAGTTCGGAGTTTTTGACTTTTTTTAACAGAACAAATCTACTTACTGTAAAAAATTTACTAAGGTGAAAGAGTACCAAGGTGAAAGAGTAAATAGCTAAAAAAACACCTTTGACAATTTCAAATAAAAAGAAACACTTTTACCTGTGTTTTAAATTTTAGGGATTAAAGTAACACTTTTATATATCCAGAAAAAATAATATAAAGTAGATTTCTTATCTTTCGGGAAAAATAATAACTAAGGATATTACCAACTGTAAATAAGTTATTGATTTCTAATATTATAAATCAATAAAAAAATTAATTCTGTAAAAAGAGTCATTTAAATAGAATGGCTGTCAAAGCTGTACCGGTAATATTTTACACTTATTTAAATTTTATAATTTTGGGTGCAAAGGAAAAGGTCTATAATAATTTATTTTATTTTCAACAAAATCTGCACGCCCATGGTATTTCATCGATTTCTCTTTTATACCTCTTACAGTGTTGCCTGCGAGGATTCGGCGAAATTTTCTGAGATTTCATGCATGATGAATGAATTTGCGTATTAAATAATGGGGATGCGTCTTCTAGGGTTCCTTGAATTTCTTTGGTGCTCACATACTCGAACGTTTAATTTGACGCCCCGAAGCGCTTCAAATCAAACGCTTAAGTATTTAAACACCCTCGGTTGGTGCTTCTGCTCACTACCTTATTGCTATGATTCAGGATTTAAATAAAAAAAAATGGTATTTAGAATCTGAATATATTTTTGAATTTACTTCTTGACGCATTTTGGATTAAAATAGGTATAAAACATTATATAATACCTACTGTTGTACCTTATCAACGTGTATTCTCTTACTCCGGTATTTTACTTGTATTGCTTATACTTTCCTGTAGTAGACTGAGTGACTTACCTGTACCGCAGTAAATAATGGAGTTGCGAAACCGCGTGTCTCTAGTTTCACTGCTTACCGTACCACAGTAGCGGACTTTACTGTACCGCAGTAGAGAATGGAGTTGCGAAACCGCGTAACTATAGTTCCGTTGTTTACTGCTGTACAATAACTAAGCATATTGTACCACAGTAAATAATGGATTTACGATTTACGCTGCCAGATTAGATCCTTCGAGGGTGCTAACTGCCACTACCGTACATTCATACATTCATGCTAACAGAGGGTAAATTAAGATTTTACAAATGTAATTGTGTATGAATAGGGTAGTTAGCAGAAGCACCGAACGAAGGTGTTCAGAAGCTCGAGCGTTTGATTTGACACCCCGCAGCGCTCGTCAGCTCTTCCTCTTTTTCTTAATGGATTGCAAAGAAAGAGGAAGAGCTGCTCGTGCGAAAAATAACATTATATTGGTTTATTTTTCGGTTAAGACGTAAATACTAATTTGTTTTGGAAAAAAATGACATAACAACTGTTTTATTTCGTTCTCTCTCCCCTCTCCCTCTCCTCCAAGGTTAATTTTTTTCTTTTATCGACCATTATATTACAGCTTAAACAGCTCCACAGTTCCTTTATAAGAACGATGTACGTCATTTTAACTACCTTCCAATTTTGGAAGACCACACACACCTGCTCCCACTGCCTGACTGATACACTGAAGAATTTGAGTAAATTTTCCGACAAAATATAGAAAAAATAAGCAAAAATAGGCGATCACTAACTAAAACATCTTTTTCATATTAATAAAAACTTTATTTTAAATTCTGATTATTTCTAACAATAAATTACAAAGTTCTACTTTTATTTGAAATAGAACATGACAGAAAAACCAGATTTTTCAACGAAAGGATTTGGAATATCACGAGTATTAATAAGTTATTTCTTTTTCGCTTTTTCCGGGACTGATGGTCTTGAGGAAAACCGTGTTTTAGTCCTGAAATAAAAAATAGTGAATCAATGTATAGTCACCGTAGTTTTCAGGTTTCACTTAAAATAAAAAAGATTAATAAGACCCAATTGCACGGGCTGTGGCTTGCCAAGTCTGATATACCGCGTGTACAAGTCCACATCTTCATCAAATTAAGTAAGGGGCTTAATTTCTATAAGAGGACACAAAACAGATAAAGTATTTTATTTGTAAAAAAAACTGGAATTTATTAATAAGAAACCGCGATACGTACGACTCCCGCGTAGAAAGCGGTTCGGCCTTGCCAAAGGTAACTACCTGAAACAATTGTTTGGGGCGACAATTATTACTTGACGAAAATAATAACCTATAATATATAATAATAAAAATTCTGCATGTTTGTAAAAGGTAAGTGAAAATTATTATTTTAATTATTTACTTTTGAATTAAAATAATTCATTAAATTAATTAAATTATTTAATTTTAGACAGTTTGATCGAAAACCTAAAATTTGTTTAAAATCGTAAAAATTATTTCTTCAAGATTGCTTTCCTGCTCTACTGTCGGTAGATCGCAATCAGTGTTATCCTAACTCTCTTAAATTAATGGCAAACATATCCTAACCTGTTCACTTTGGACATTTTTTGTGGAGGAAAAAGCTCAAGAACAGGTTAAGATAGGTTTACTATTAATTGACAAAGGTTAGGATAACACTAATTCCCAACTGTAAAAAGTAAGACAGGAAATAAGCTATCTTAAGGAATTTTTTTCGAAAAAACCGCCTTTCAAAAAAATTGTTTTCGAGACAAACGTTATTGAAACAAAATTTTTAAAAAAATCATTTTCGGAAAAAATGTCGTACGAAAAGAATGTTTTCGAATAGAACGTCCTTCGGGAAAAATGTCATCCCAAATTGAGGATTTTGAACATAACGTCATTCAAAATTTAGGTTTTCGGTTAAAATGTCTTCAAAAAAAGTGTGTTTTCGGAAAACTGACTAAGTTGACCTTACGCAAACCGAGTAGCTGCTTATACTGATATTTTCACTAATCTGACAACGTTTGTTTTACGCTTTTCTGTTCTCTCATGCAATCCTTATGGCCCATAGAAAAATCCTACCCCTAGATAGAAGGCTGGCCATGCTGTATGAACCGACGCGACGGTCGCTAGGCCGTGGAATGGGGTGAGCGGTTCAAGGGGGTTTAACCTTGCGTTACAGTCAATTTTTTAAAGAGTATTTTATTGAAAATGCATTACGAATGGTAGAGGTGGTTTAAAAATAGTGGATTTGTGCATAACGTAATTTATGAATGTTCCCTTATAAGTTTACACAACAAAAAAGGTACGTAAAATACGAGAATGGGATAAAAAGTTTTTGGCCTAGCCTATAGCAGGCCCCGTTTGCTTTCTTGTTCCAACGTGTTTGTGTAGCATTGCTTGTGATCAGTAAACGCTCGAAGTTTAAAGTGAGTGCGTCAAGTAGTTTGTGTTCTGCTTATTTTGAAAGTTTATACAGTGTGTCAATTTTATAAGATGGAGAAAAACGAGATAAGAGCCGTGATAAAATATTTTTATATCAAAGGATTATCTGCTCCTTCCTATACCACAGTTTATACCTGGGTATCAGACTTTTAATGTGGTCGTACTATATGATGATGCTCTGCGTTCTGGCAGGCCAAAAACGGCAACTTTTGAACAAATGGTGCAAACCATTCACAAACTAATTATAAAAGATCGTAGATTAAGACTGGAAGAGGTACCTACTGTGGGCGTATCAAAAGAGCGAGTTCACCATATTTTATGTGAAGTTTTAGGTATGAGAAAGCTATCCGCCCGATGGGTGCCGCGTTTGCTCACGCTAGATCAAAAGCTCGTGCGTCTAACCATTTCAGAGGAGAATTTGGCACTGTTTAGACGTGATTCAAGGGACTTTTTGCGTAGATTTATTACGGTTGATGAAACATGGGTTCATCATTATACCCCTGAAACTAAGCAAAACTCCAAACAATGGACAGCACAGGACGAACTAGTTCCAAAGAAGGCAAAGGCAGTACCGTCTGCTGGAACGGTCATGGTAACGGTCTTTTGGGACGCTAAAGGGATAATCCTCATGATTATCTCGAAAAAGGAAGAACAATAAATTCAGAGTACTACAGCGACTTACTGGATTAGCTCAAGCAGAATATAAGCGAAAAACGCCCTGGTTTGGCAAAAAAGAAAAAAAAATCATCAGGACAATGCACCTTGCCACAAGTCCGCTCTTGTAATGGCTAAAATTCATCAGCTAGGCTTTGAACTGTTAAACCATCCACCTTATTCGCCAGACCTAGCCTCTTCAGACTTTCATTTGTTTCCAAAGGTAAAAAAATTTCTTGCTGGAAAAAAAAAATCTCAGGTTTAGAAGTCATTGCAGCTACAAAGGCCTATTTTGACGAGTTGGATAAATCAAACTTCAGTGATGGCATCAAATCAGTTGAACATCGTTGGGCCAAATGTATTAGCTTACAAGAGGACTCTGTAGAAAAATAAATTATTATTTAGTCACTATGGTGTTGCGTTCTATGTTAGGCCGGAAACGTTTCATCCCATCCTCGAACAATGGCAGTGAACATTAATGTTCAGCCTATGACTGGATCATATTAATTTAATGTATGTAGGTACGCGTACCTTAATATTATGAATTAGTGGCTCTGCAAACCATGTCACAAACAGATAAACGCTACACTCAATTATATAAAGATTACAAAAAACAGTATGATCAGGAAATTATAAAATCAAAGAGTAATTTCTATCTGTCAAAAATTGAAACTAGTGACTATAAATCCAAAACAACATGGAATACTGTAAAAGAACTAACTAATTCTAAAAAGTCCTCTAACATACTACCAACCGGGCTAAACACCAAACAATTAGCTAATGAGTTTAATCAATATCTAATAGAAGCTCCCCCGAATCTCCTGCCTAAAAATAATATATTACCTCAAAATACTCATAAGTGTCTAGCAAAATTACAGCCAAATCAAAAATCTTTTTACTTTTTTCCAACAGATAAAACTGAAATTATAACTTTAGGCAAAAAATTAAAAAACAAGAAATCGGCAGGACACGACGAAGTACCTGCAAATTTACTAAAAAGATGTGTACAACATGTAGCTGAGCTGCTAGCACATATCTTTAATGTGAGTATTTCAAATGGGGTTTTTCCAGAAAAACTTAAAATTGCAAATGTCATTCCAATCTTTAAAAAGGGGGACCCAGAATCCTTTGCAAACTACAGGCCTATAAGTCTTATTTCTTCCTTTGCAAAAATATTTGAACTTCTAATTCATAAAAGATTACTTAACTTTTTTCTCACAAACTCTTTATTAAACGATTTTCAACACGGATTTCTTCCAAAAAGTCCACAGAATCTACTCTCTTAGAACTTAATAAAAAAATAATATCAACTCTGGAATCAAAAGGAGCAGCTTGTGGACTTTTCTTGGATTTATCAAAAGCGTTTGATACCGTAAACCACAATATACTTCTGGCGAAGTTGGAATCTTATGGGGTAAGAGGTCAAAGTTTGAACTTATTTCGATCATACTTAACTAAAAGGCCTCAACAATAACACATGAAAGTAACAATCACACATGAAAGCTCTAATTTTGTCTCAGAAACCAATTTTGTCACGACAGGAATACCACAAGGTAGTATACTCGGTCCACTACTATTCATAATATATCTAACCGACCTAAAGGACATTATCAAAGATCCAAACTCTCTCGCAAACTACGCAGATGATGCAAATGTGGTTATTCCAGTCTATAAAGGTGAAGTTATGAGGTTCTAGATGATGTGAAGGATTGGTGTGTTAAAAACCAGCTTGTCTTAAATACTGAGAAGACCAAGGCAGTAGTTGTTACTAATATTAACATACCAATACCAGAAGATTTAACTTTTGAAGGTGATAAATTAAATTTTGAAAATAGTTCAAAGATTTTAGGGGTGACATTTGACAAAGATCTTAACTTTCATACTCACATTAAAGAATTATGCAAAAAATTAGGAAGTGAAAGCTATGCGCTTAGAGTTCTTAGAAAATTTTTTAAAAATGCAAATTCACTAAGATCGGTTTATTATGGTATGTTTTATTCAAACATAAAATTTGGTATACTTTTCTGGGGACAAAACAGCCATATTGGGGACGTTTTTATAATGCAAAAACGAGCCCTGAGAATAATATTAGGACTAAGGGCAACGGAATCATGTAGAAATAAATTTAAGGAAAATATTTACTTGACCGTTCCAGGAATCTACATCTTAGAGTGTATATTGTTTTTAAGGAAAAATCCTAATTTATTCTCAGAATACACAACACATAAAACCTGTAATACAAGGCATAGGGATAGATTGTACATATACCCAAAGCACAGATTAACAATTACTGAGAAAAGCCCTGTATATGCCGCTATTAAGTTTTACAATAAACTACCTAATTCCATAAAAAGCATAGTCTTTCAAAACTTTTAAAAGGGCATGTTTCAATTATTTATGTGATTTAGAACCTTATTCAATTAATGACTTTACAAAATAATTTTTTTTCTCGTTCCATTGTTTTCGTTTGTTTTTAAATTATTCAGATATCTAAGCCAAATTATAAGTGTATTTTATATTGAAGTGTAAGCGTGAATTTAAGTGTACTATTTGTGTAAATATTCAATAAGGGCACCTATACATGCCCCATGAAAATTAACATTAAAACAATTAAGTTTTACTGTAAACAAATTGTAAGTGCAACTTACATACTTAATCTGTAGTTTTAGATAACTTTGACGAACCAATTTACTTTTGTAAAAATTTGGAAATAAAAATATTGTCTATTGTCTATGACTTTTGAATCCAAGACTATGATAAAAATAGTGTCGTTGACTCAAAATTAATGTTAACCGTACATTTTATTTTTAAGTGAATTTTTTTATTTTAGCACACACCTGATCAAAAAAACTGTTGTTTTTTTAAATTTCACAATGCTTTCTTTAGTCAGCCGCAAGATTTTTCAAAACAATTAACACACAGTTGTAGACAAGCCAGGAAGTATTTGGGGCAGTGGGGGCAAATTTTTTTTTAAGTTACTTGCAACTGGCATGAAGCTTAAAACATGAAACAGAACTGGTTAAAAACAACGTTAAAAATTGACTCTTGAAAAAATTATGCAATTACCGAAAAGTTCAAAATTCTAAATCAAAAAAATTATAGTTAGGCCCCTGAACCCTCATGTTAAAATTTAACGGTAATTAGATGTCCAAAATGACGTTTTAGATTTTTTTTTTAACAAAATGTATGTATTTTGTCGCACAGAATCCTAATCCGTTGTAAAAGTATGCCCCTTCCTATTTAAAAACGGATTTCAGGCCTGAATAAGCCACTTCCGATAGGCAATACCACAAACTAAGTTACGTTTCTTTCCTTGTGGCGATACCTCCAAATAGCCCAGGTCCATAGCGTAAAAATTTGGCCTTCGTGGGCTTATTGATCAAGATTTTTCCACTAACACAGACCTAAAAATGCCTCCTGTATAAAAAATTATAGTTATGATAATAAATATTATAATAAATATTATATTATAGCACTGATTAATTAGGCTGTTCCATATCTTATGGAGTTGATAAATTTATGATTTTTAAAATTCACAGTTTTCTACCACTCCTAAGACTTGTCAATTACTTGGAAATAAAATAAATGGATCCATGATAGATATGATACCTTTCTAACACATTAGCACACTCCATCTGAACTCCCCGCTATACAGGGTGGGCCAAAAAAAAAACAGGACAAACTGCGCTTGCCAGAGAATTAATCAGAATTTTGAATAAATATATTTTTCGTCCGTCATCTCAAAATCCAAGATGGCGGACGAAATTAAAATATACCCTTCAAAGATGCTCGTTTATTCTTGTGTTGCCAACATGTTTTAATTCTTTTTTTAAATCAATAAAAAAGCTGCATTCTTGCCACGCACAACAAGGTATGAATCCTTCAAAATCGGTTTAATGGTTCTAAAAAAATATATTTTTGTTTCAACCATTGTTTGAACATTATACGATTGCCTTGCCAATCATTTCCGATAATAAAAATAAACCGATTTTGCTGAGATAAAAAACATCAGGTGAGAATTGATTGATGATTAAAGATTATGATCAAAATTTACAGCCATCTTAAAATTTAAGATGGCGGACAGAATCATACTTGATTCTTCAAAATGGCGTGTTTATTCTTATTTTCTAAAAATGTTTTAGTATTTTTCTTCTTTTATAGAAAAGCACTACTTTTACCCCGCTTAACGAGGTAAAAATTAGTAAAATCGGTGTGGTAGTTCTCAAAAAATCTATTTTTGTTTCAGCCATTGTTTTACAGACTATACTATTGCATTGCTAATCCTGTCTGCATTAATTTCTCTATAAACTCATTATTACTAAACCGATCTTAGTGAAATTTAAAAAAACATGCAGAGATTTGATTGTTATTTAAAGATTATAATCGAAATTCGCCGCCATCTTATAAGTTAAGAGAACCTTCAAAGAGGCACATTTATTTGTATTTTCCGAAAATGTTTTAGTTTTTTTTTAATTTGTAGAAAAGCAGTACGTGTCTCCCGTATAACGAGGTACAAATTAATAAAATCAGTTATAGTGGTTCTCACAAAATCTGATTTTGTTTTAACGATTGCTTTACAAATTATACGGTTGCATTGCCAATCCTGTCTGCAATTATTTCTTTATAAATTAATTATTACTGATCCGATTTTAATACGTTATCGTTAAAGAACAATCAATTCTTACCATGATTTCTTTTTTATTTAGTTTAGTAATAACGAATTTAGAAGGAAATTTATGCAGACTGGTTTGGCAGTGCAATCGAATAATCTGTAAAACAATTGTTGAAACCAAAATAGACTTTTTAAGAATCACCACACCGATTTTACTATTTTGTACCTCCTTGTGTGAGGTAAAAGTAATGCTTTTCTATAAATTAAGAAAAATACTAAAACATTTTCAGAAAATAACAATAAACACACCATTTTGAAGAATCAAGTATGATTCTGTCCGCCATCTTAAATTTTAAGATGGCTGTAAATTTTGATCATAATCTTTAAAAGGCAATCAATTCTCACCTGATGTTTTTGATTTCAGCAAAATCGGTTTAGCAGTAATGAATTTATAAGGAAATAAATGCAGACATGATTGGCAAAGCAATTCAAAAGTAGTGCTGTTCTATAAATTAAATAAAAACTAAAGCATTTTCGGAAAATAAGAATAAACACGCCATTTTAAAAAATCAGATATTGTTCTGTCCGCCATCTTAAATTTTAATATTGCGATAAACTTTGATCATGACCTTTAAAAAGCAATCAATAATAAATGCAAACATGATTGGCAAGGCAATCGTATAATATGCCAAACAACGGTTGAAACAAAATTATTTTTTTTAGAACCGCTATACCGATTTTACTGATTCTTACCTTGCTGTGCGTGGCAAGAATCCAGCTTTTTTACTTAAAAAATAATTACAACATGTTTGCCACACGAGAAAAAACGAGCACCTTAGATACTTCATCTTGGATTTTGAGATGACGGACAAAAAATATATTTTGTCAAAACTCTGATTAGTTCTCTGCCAAGTGCAGCGTGTCCCATTAAAATCGATGGTATAGTTCAAAAGTTATAATGAACAAAATATTGTCCGGTTTTTTTTGGCTCACCCGCTATAAGCATAAAAAACAGTTTTTTGTAAATATCTCTGAAACGAAAGCTCCTATGAAAGTTTTGGTTATAACTCAAGTTATTGGGAAGAATGTATTTTACTATACGCCAAAACCCGCATATGTAAAATTTTTGAAATTGTCAAAAAATTGTCGTTAGCATCAATGGATTTTGATTAAAATCTAATTAACTCTTTTCATATACTGTACACTATTTTAACTTAAAATTTATTAAACATCGGTTCAGGGGTTTAGGAGCTACTGTGGGCCGGACTGACTTACACACACACACACACACACTCGGACAGATTTCACGACGATATTGCTAAGATAGGTCATAATACACCCAAATAACACATCTTCGGCGTTATCTCAAAAAACAAATGGATCCATCAGGAATCTGATACCTTCCTAGATTAGCACACTTTAAGCAAAGCCATGATATATCAGCCTTCAAAATAGTTTTTTGTAATTATCTCTACGAAGTTTTTGGTTATAATACAAACTATTGGGCAAAATGTAGTCTACTATATTCCGCAAACCGCATATTGATGCGATGCTCTGTTAAAGTTTTTAAAAAAATTTATTGTCAAAAAACAGTTCTTAACATTAATGGATTTTTATCAAAATCTAATCAGCTCGTTAGAGTATCGCACACTCTACCTAAAAATTTTATGAAAATCAGTTCAGCGGTTTAGGAGGTAGATATTGTGTTATGGACAAAAATAACAAACGCACACACACACAGACATCAGGACGATATTGCTAAGAAGGTCAAAATAAACCCAAAAAACACATTTTCGGCGTTATCTGAAAAAATTTTTTTGACCTTTCTCAATCTCATTATCAATTTTGTGCATCATTTGTCAAACCACGCGTGGTGCGGCCGCTATCGCTATTTGTAAAAGATTGTCTGCTTGCAAAGGGTAAACACCCCTGATTTGCGTAAATTACAATTTTCAATGGCTTGTAATGTTCTTGCATAAATTTAAGAGCAGATCTCATGCATGCATAAGTTTTTTAAGTTAGTTTGACGGGATATTTGCAAGTACAATTTTGTGCGTTTAAATAGTGCACAGGGTGTACCAGTGATATTTGCTTCTAAACGGAAGAAGAAAATCGATATATTATTGGTAAGAAATTGTACAATTTTACCAATAAATATTATATTTTAGATATTATTATCCCTTCTGCCTTTATAACTATCAGTGGCGCAGCTATCGTTGGGCAAACCGGGACAGTGCCCGGGACCCCGGCGTAAAAGCGACCCCAGCGGCCTTAGGAAATAAATTCGTAACTTAAATGTAACAAAAAACTTGTTTTCAAATTACAAATAATGCAAGGACCTAAAACTATAAACAACAAGTAAAATTAACGAAATAAAAAAAGCAAGCAAGAGATTCCGGGTTCGAGTCCCGGCCGAAGACAAACTTTTTATAATTTTTCTTTCTTTAATTTAACTTGTTAAAAAACTTTTTTTTTATTTTCATCTGTTCTTAAGAGTTTAGAATTATTAAAGAACAAAAATTGTTTTTGCTCTCTTCTTGGTTCCTACACTCCGGACATCATGGATCCGCCACTGTAAATGTATATTTTATATTCATAACGCTTGATCCACAGTTTCACTTCTTTTTATTTCCCTCTTTCTCTAATAGAAAGAGATAAAGATATAATTTATATTTCTATCTTTTTCTATTACAGAAAGAGGGAAATAGAATTAAGCGGCAAAAAGTGAAACTTAAAGCAAGCTAGCTTTAAAATACGTAGTAAAACAATGATAAAATTAATGATTTTGCAAGAAAAAGAGATTTTATTATGTTATTATGGCCAAAGACAAATTTTTGTTGACAAGCATTTTATATTCTTACTGACTTATGAGGTCCTAAACTAGGTACAGAACATTTAAAAAATTTAGAAAATAAAGTACAATATGACCTGTACAAGAGAAGGAGATAGACATATAATATAATAAGAAACATATTATTTCCGAAAATATTTTTAAATCCCTCTGTACATTTAGTACGGTCGCCCACTATTTTAATGCAGCAGTCTATAAAAACTGCGAATAAAAATCGTTTATTAAATAAAGATACTTGTTTGAAACCATGTGATGTTGCCAATGCACAGTTTCTTTGTACTCTACAAATGTTGGAAAAATAAGATGACATGACATGACAAAAAAGTAGACGATAGATGAGATGTTGACATAAAAGTTTTAGCAGGGCTCTTCTCTGGTTTAAGTTATAACTTTAGTGTAGTTAGGTTTTAATAGGAGTTTTAATAGGATTACATACAGAGTGTTAGCAGTATCATTCACAATATTTTAATATGTGATAGAGGCGGCCAAAACAATAAAAAAGTTCAGATAGCTTGAGGAGTGGGAGAAAAAAGGGCTCTAGCAAAAAAAATCTGCCACTGCCAAATTATTATCTGGCTATTTGTGATTCAAAAATATGGTTTGAATTTGATAAAATTCCAAGTTAAGGTTGTCAAAGTTACCTCCAAAAATGGGCAAAAAATTATAAAAATTAAAACTTTTTCTTTTCCCATACATAAACTTTTTAAAAGATATGATATGCTATGGTTATGTCTACCTGGAGACGAATTTCTCATAACATAAAACATCAGCAAAACAAAAACATTTTATGAAAAAAATTTGCCCACATAACTTTTTTGAAAATCACTTTTATATCTGATTCCACTGTGCGACAAAATTTAATTAAAAAATTATATCTGGGGAACTTTTGCCAGAAATTTGTTGGTATTTAGGCCCTTACTCCACGACCAAGAGCATTTGTCAAAGTTAACTCGTATAACCAAAAAGAAGTGCGGAATTTGCGTTTTTATCATCAATATCCCCCTCCCCCCGAAAATTTTAGGATTCAAAAATAATGAAATACAATCCCCTCCCTCCTCCCGAAAGTTTTTCTTGACAAATTTAAATTTGACTGAAAAATTTAAAAATAAGTTTGATTTAAAAAAGACCTAACCACCAAAATTTTGAATTGCACCTGTCTGTCTGGGATACGATAACTCAAAAATTAATAAATATATTTTAGCCATTTAACTGCTAATGTTCCCATTTTGAAAACATTTATTAAAATAGTAGTTTCAGAATAATTTATTCATATTGTTAAAAAAATTAAACCAAGTATTTTTTATATTTGTATAAAAATACTATGAGAACTTTGGGTTTTCGAGTTATCGAAAAAAACGCAAAATTCACTTTTAAAGCAACATTTTTCACTCAACATTTTTCAATTTTACTTTCTTTTAGTTGGGATGGTATTAAATCCGTTATACTCCATTTATGTATTTTAATCCAGGATTAACATTAATATTTAAAAAGGGACACAAGTGCAGGGTGTAAAATTGTCAAAAATTTTTACAGACTTTTTTGGTTGATAGCGTTTTTGAAAAGTTGGGTGTTGTGCAATTCCAAACACAAAACGTTAAGTTTCCAAAATTCTATTTTAAACACCGTGTCCGCCCCCGAAATTTTTTCCCGGGTACGGCCCTGATCGCACGATACTATTTTATTGGCTTTAAGTAAGCTCTCATTTTTCCGAGAAAAGCTTACTTTACTAAACGGAAAAATAGGGTAGTCCGCTCTTCGGTCTTCAGTTCCAAATATTTCAAACAAGAGCTAACCTAAATGCATCCTCTTGATATTAAACTTTGGAGGGAGGGGGCTTATACAACTCAATGGGGTCAAGTGAATTATATTCCCGATGCCAGTTCCTCGGTTATTTTTTGTGTTGCACAGTGTTATTGCTCCTATTTCGATACATGACCACAAAATTTCGTACTTTTTATATGTTTTTTAACGAAGTTATAACTAAAAAAGTTTATTGGTTAAAATCAACTTTGACGCTCTGTATCTCGAAGACAACAGAGTTTTGACCCCCCATGTTATATAAACGTTTTTCTTATTTTGACCTCCTCTATCATTCATTAAAATATTGTGAGTCATACCATTGATGGCTCTGGAACGAAATAGCGTTATACAAAATGGCGAGTATTAAAATAGTGATATCGAAATAGCGACAATCAAAATAGCGATGTAATGAAAGGGCGACTATCAAAATAGCGATGTAACAAAATAGCGATTGTAACAAAATGGCGATGTAACAGATGTAACAAAATCGCGACTATCAAAATAGCAATATAACAAAATAGCGACTATCAAAATAGCGATGTAACAAAATAGCGTTTTGGCATATAGTTCGACTAAAGGGTTTCTTTCTAACAAATTAAAAAAAAGAACTTTCCTAATTTCTTTCCCGGGATCCTAGAGGGTGTGAATCCTCTAGGATCCCGGAAAAGAAGTCAGGGAAGTTTTTTTTGAAAAAATAAGCTGGTATAGTCAAAATACCGCAGGATATAATAGCGCATTTAGGTTCGGTTCGGTGTGGATTGGTTTGATTTGATTCGGTTTGGTTTGATTGATTATCAGTATTTTGGCTGTCGCTATTTTGATACATCGCTATTTTGATAGTCGCTCGATCATTACATCGCTATTTTGATAGTCGTTATTTCATTACTCGCTGTTTCGTACGTCGCTATTTTGTACATCGCTATTTCGTTCCGGAGCCCAAAATTTCATAATAAAAGAAAATAATAATTGCCCTTAATGAAAAAACAAAATATCTTCATGAAAGAAAGTTTTGTCTAGAAATAAGCCAATGACGATTTTTTTGGAATGAAACAACTGTATTAGTTCAGGCCCTAAAGGTTCAGATACTGCGTTTAAGGAGAGAAGCAACAGACTTGGTATTGATAGGCATGAGACTCCCCCAAACATTTTACGAAGGGGAATCCCCCCTCCAACTTAGCGGAAAAAAACTATGTAATAGTTATTCAGGCTGACCAAACGTCCTCTCTAATGATATGTAACCCCCTTTCGTCAGTGGCGCACCTTTTATAGACATTTAAATAATTAGAAGGTGTGGGAAAAAAACATATTTTTGTATTTTCCTGAAGTTTAGTCTTTCGACTTCTTTTATAACTATATTTTTTAAGCTCTAATAAAAGTTATAAAAGAAGACATGTAGGACCATAACAATCAGGAAAAAAGAAAAATTTATTTTTTACCACACCTTCCATTTATTCCATCATTAGAGAGTACTTTTTGTCAGCTTTAATAGTTAGTTATTTTTTGCCAAGTTAAAAGTTTGCAAATAATTAGAAAAAACTCTCAAGAGGACTTTTGAGGTGGGAGAGGAAATTGCCTCCACCCCCACTTGATATAAAGCAACTCGAAAAATGGAGTTTTGAATTAATACTAACCAGAAATCACTTTTTACTCACTTTAATTTGTTATTAACAGAGTTACAAAAATGAATATTCGATTTTTCATTGATTTAAAGATTCCTTTGAAACACATTTATTTTTTTAAAGACGGATGTTTTATAAATATATATCTAGCTTATTTAATATAACTGTACACAATGGGTTTAAACACTAAAAATACCTTTTGGGCAAAAAAATTGTACAAAAAATAAAAATGTATTTGTTTTTGCTACACCTATGGCACGTGCACCACTGCTTTTAAAGGGGAGTATATTGGTGGAAAGAAAATTTTGCCTTTTCGAAAAACGATCTCTTGAGGATTTTTTTACAAGTTAACAGTTTTCGAATAATTATAGAAAAACTATGAATAAAACACGTTTACGGGAGAGGAAATACATCCCGGCCAGGCTCGGGGGGGGGGGGGGGGGGTGGGGGGGGGGGTTTCCCTGCGTAAATTGTTCAGGGTACTCTCATGCCTATCCATACCAAAGTATTTGACTCCTCTCATTAAATGCAGTATATTGCTCAAATTCCACATGTAGGGCCTTTACTATATCTTATAATGCGAGATGGTTTTCTTTCTGTGAATGCATTATTCCAAGAAACAATTTCCCTTTTTTTAGAATTGTTCTGGTGCATAGGAAAGCAGTTTTTATTTTGAATAGGTGCCATTTGCCTTAAATTGATATATTTTTTTATAGGTATAGTATTTTTAAAAGGTGTAACATGGTATAACTTATCAGGTTGATGATCCTATCAACAGAAAATTTAAATTTAAAATTTTTTGAGAATCTAGTGTCCTCAACAATAAAAATACCCAGGAATGTTCCAAGAAAGTTGACTGATCTTAGAAAACACATTTTTATACACACGTGTCTAACCTTCGAAAAAAATAAGCATTTGATGAACTTTAAAATATTTTGTGAATTTAATGAGGGATGCCAATGTAAAAATAAACACTTAGCCTGATGTATCTTAACCTTCCTCACTAAATTTCTTGAAAATAAATTTCAGATGATATCTCCATGCACATAGTAAAGTATCACTAAAATTAGTGTTTAAAAAGCCTAAAGGTTTTATAGACAAAAATATGATATTTTTGTATCTGTTACTTAGAACATTTAATGTTATACATATACATTTTTGTTGCTATTGGAATCTAGTTTCAGGTTTTACTTGTTTTCGACTTGTGAATTACAGCATATACCTAAAAACTCATTACAGAACATTAGAGAAGATTACTTTTTCTATTGAAAAATGTCACTTTCAAAAAAATCAGTTGATAAGCTGACGGGATTTAAGCATTTTTTTCAAAAAAATGCTTAAATCTCGGCAGATAATGAACCGATTTTTATGAAAGTCACTTTTTTTAAAAGAAAACGTCATCTTCCAAAAGTTTTCGTAATAAGCACTTTACTTTGGCCACTGTTGCCTGGGTGGCCCACTGCCATTCTCAGTATATGCTGTAGTTGACAAGTCGCAAACAAGTAAAACTTTAAATTTGATTTAAATAGCAAGCACAAAATATATGCGTCGAGAATTTCCACGTAGGCTGACCTTTGGTCTATTAGCTTTAGGGTATCCAAGTCCCGGGACCAAATATGTTTTCGGGACTTCGGGACCAAATGTCAGGTCCCGGGACTAGTCCCGTGGCTGGTCTCGAAACTAAAATAAAAGTAATTCAATTAATTTATATTGGTAAATGGTTAACATAAAAACAAATTGACAAACGTAGCAAATAAAAAGGTAAGTATAGGGAAACATTACTTTTGTCCAAAATGAGATTTAAGCGCCACGAGTGCATTTAATCTTAAACGAAGCTTGTTACAAAAACCGCCGGCCACTGAGAAAGCTCTCCGACTGGACGCTGGTAGGTGGTATGACGTATAGTCAGTAAATGCTCGTAGCATAGCTGCAAATATTGTCCTGGACAACCGCCATCCTCAAAAAGAACCATTTCTCGTTTTATTATTTTTGAAAATCGATCTGGTTTTGCACTTGATGACGTTTGTATGATTGCTCTTGTACTTGTTGAGGCAGTAGCAAATATTGCATTTTCAATAAATCCGTCTAACTTTTTTGCGATCCTTTCGCATTCATGCAATAGACGACGCTGCGTCATGTTTATTATGCATGTGTCTGGTATAATTTAGCGGTTTCGGGACCAAGTTGAGGTCCCAGGACCTTCACTGAGTCCCGGGACCACTTTTTTTAGGAACACTCCCGGGACCGTCCCGGGACCAAGTCCTGGTACTGGATACCCTAATTAGCTTTGAGCGAGCTACTAACGTTTCTTTCAGAACATAATTCAAAAATTTACTGAAAACTTCATTTAATTCAATTGCGTAGTTCGGAACTCAAGCAGCGGCGGCTGGTGTCAATATAACATGGTGGTGCCAGAATCTTGAGTCAGTGAAAAAAAAAGTAGAGTTACCCACACTATTTACTACTATGTTTGGGGTTTCTATTTCTATTTTGTAAAAGAAACTAACCCCAATCCATCCAAATTTCGCCATGAAATGACTCAAAATTTATCAAAAAATTCTGCTGAAATAATTGAAATGCATTGTAAAGGGCGTAAATTAAAACATTCATGCTCCACGCACAAAAACAATACGAGTATACAACTAACCGATGGCCTGCGCCAGGCATAAAATTTTTCCTATTTAAACAACGCTAAATGCCCAACATTGGCCCTATCTCAGTCGCTCATATTTCTCTTTGTTCGAAGGAGCCAACAGAAAAGTGGTACAGACTCTTTGGGCAGCGTGTTCTACGCTACTTTGGGTTTTAGTGGATTATTTATCGCGTTGCGTCGAGTCGGAGTGTGATTCATACCATTGCACAAGGTTACCAAATTTCATATAATTAATAAACTAAAAATAAATGCATAAAATAAAATAAAAACCTATAAAGATTTTTTAAAATTTTTTAAAAAACATGTTTTTGAAGAAAAATAGGGTAGTGCCCTGGCACCGTGGATTCTATCTATCTATCTAGTCTTCTTCGATCCATCTTTGGACATAGGCCTCCCCAATATCGTCCATTCTCTCTCTGTCGCCGTGTTCATCCATCTAGCTCCTGCAAGGCTCTTCAAATCGTCCGCCCATCTCATTTGGGGTCTTCCCCTACTTCTTTTGTTTTCCCAAGGTTTCCAGTTTATAATACACTTGTTCCATCAATCGTCTTTCTGTCTCCTATTATGATTATCTCCTCTGACATCACTTACTTTTGTTTTATTTCTTTTCCATTCGTTACTTTTTCTATCTGCTAGCTTTACATTTAACATTTGTCTTTCCATTAATCTTTGGGCTTTTCTTACCTTATCCATGTTTGATTTTCTAAATGTCCAGGTCCGGGATCCATAGGTAAGTACAGGAAGGATACATTGGTTATACACTTCTGTTTGATATTTTTTGTTTTTTAATATGGAGCTTAATTTACCGAATACTGCCCAGGCCAATCTTACTCGTCTCTTAATTTCAGCTGTTTGGTTTTCTTTTTTTAGTTTAATAATGATTTGTCTCAGGTATGCATATCCCTTTACTTGTTCTATTTTTTCTTGGTTTATTCTGATCGTGATATCTTCACCTGTGTTTGTTATGATTTTAGTTTTAATGTAGTTCATACTTAAGCCTGCTGCTGTATCGAGTTCTTCCAGCATTTTTATCAGTTCTTTCTTAATAAAAGAAGATAAATGCTATACTTTTTTCAAATATAAGTACCTACAACCTTTCAAAAAGTGATCTTATGGCAAACAGCTTGCAAATCGTATTCAGGTTGACTGCTATGAAAATATTATTAATTTTTTAATATTTTCTGAAGAATCTGACAGAAGATGATTGTCAGGATCGAAGGAGGTGGAGAATAGGCGTCGGAAAACGTAGAAAAACGTTCTGAACCGACATAGTAGTAGTAGTAATACTTTCTGAACTTTTGGCAATTAATTTGTCAAATTTCTGAACACAGATTGTTATCTCTCTTATTTATAAAAACCGCCAAAATGTGCATGCTTAGATAACAAATAGAGATTTTTTAAAATAATATCGGGCAAAAATCCACGCTTAATAAGTCCCTATTAATTCCAAAATGACTCAGACCAGAAAATTAGCTTAATTATTAAAATGCTTGCTGTCCCCAGCAGGTATCGGGCCAAACCCTAATTTAAGGGTTTAAGCTCTATCAGAGAACAAGTTATTTCTTCGATGGCTCTATGTTTTCTTTAATCGGTTTGGTTCTGGTTGATATTGATTTAATAGGAAATGTAATCTTATTGCGCCCATATACAGGGTGTTCCATAATTATTGCGACAAAATGATAGGGGTTGTAAAGGGCATCCAAATGAACAATTTTGCCTTATAAACCCCTGTTCGGAAATATGCCGTTGGGGCTCCAGCAAAAAAAACGATCAGTTTCTTGGAACAGCTTACCTACAGTAATTGCTCAGTGTCTTCCACATTGCTCAATATACAGCTGGGCACGATTGTTCAATGATCGACGAACTCTGTGGCATACCCCCGGTATGTCCTGAATATGTGCAGACGCCGCCATCAAATGCCGCAAAATTGCTTATTTTGATGCCCTCTACAACCCCTATCATTTTGTCGCAATAATTATAGAACAAACTGTATTTGGAAGTATCCTTATAACTACTGTGGTTGACTTTTTATTATTACCTATTGTCAGAAATATAAACGCCGACCGGTAACCAAAATGGGTGGGAAATTGAACGGATTTCACGGGTAGGAATTTCGACTCTAACAATAGAGTTTAATTATATTAATAATAGAATCCCCGCCTAGTTATAGGATTAAGTAGTATATCTAACTTCGAAACAAATCCCTAACTCTCAGTACCGGTTCTGAGCAGGGGACTGCACTCACGTACAACTTCAAGACTGTCCAAACATATCATAGATAAGTTCAACAAAATACAATACACTGGAGCAATATTCTTCGACAAAGTATCGCACTTGTACCGCAAGAAGGTCTAAACTTCAAAATTTTTACCCGGGCCTCCCGGCAGGCCCTCCTTAACAGTATTTGCAATGTAACATCCCAGTATCTAAAAACTACTGTGATTATGCATGAAAAATTGGATAAGCAGCTTGATAGCTTCCTAAAAGATGTCATTTTGATAGCAAATACAATACAACAATAACATACAATTTTATCAGATACTAGGTAATCTATAAACGTCATATTTCACACAAGTGCTGCCAAATATACAAAAAATTTGTTAGGTGATCCGTGCTAATAGTAAAAGTATTTTCTTCAGGTAAGTTTTATCTTCAAGTTCAGTATTTTGGAAAATCAAAGGACGGTTACTTCTGATTGGTATATCACCGAATGTGTTCCTGTAGTCTTTCAAGAACTATGCAAAAAACGTCCAAAGACTTGTGTATGGGGTATTGAATGACATGACAATGCACCTGCCCACAGCGCCTTTAGAACAGTAGTTTTTTTGACTGAACATGAGACAGGGGGTCAAACTGTTGCCTTACACCTGATTCCCACCTACGACTTTCTCGTGGGTGCCCGCTCACGCGTCACATGATCTCAATATGAAATGTTATCACAGTCATGTGACGCGTGCGCAGGCACGCACGAGGAAGTCGTAGTTGGGCACCGGGCTTTACCCACCTTATCTCCCGACCTAGCTCCGTGTGACTTCTTCCTATTCTCTCAAAGAAAAGTTACGATTTAGTCATTTTTTCACGAAAGAAGAGGTCGCTTGCATTTGGAATCAGCAACCTTTTACAAGCACGTTGATCAAAAGAATTTGAAAGTTGGTTTTACCGAATGCGCAAATGCATTGGGGTTGGGGGAGAATATGTGAAAAAACTGAATAAAATTTTTTGACAAAACCTTATACTTTTTCTTTATCTAAAAAGTCTCACAGTGACCCTCGTACATGTCTTTTAAATCTTTGTCGTATTTTTTCATATTCAAGCCCAAAACCGCAAACCCCAAAAAACAGGTATCTATCCCAAACAAAAATAGCTCCCTGGGGCATAAAACAAACCAAATTAAGCTGATGTATTCATGTTTTTTATTTTTCTTTTTTCGTCGCTCGTAAACAGCTGGGTCGGGGGTGGCGGGAAATGGTGAATATTTTGGTCTACAGGCTGTCCCAATAAAAAATATTTCTTAACATAGTTTAAAAATACGAGTAGTTGATTTAAAGGCTCCACCACACAATTACGGAAATGCTCTATAGTGCTCTACACAATATCTTTTCTTTTTCTTGAATGTTGGCTTTGTTAACTATTTGTAGTGGTTAAGTTGGATTCATTAGGGACTTATTGGAATAAAACCTGACCATATTCTAAAATCCGCAGAATTGTGACAGATTTACATATAAAAAGCAGCTGCTTTCTTTCAAAATTCGGCCTTTCTGGGTGTAAGAACCGGATTTACTAGTGTCTGTTTTTATAAAATGAAAGTTAGCGACTTTGTTTTTAAATTTGACTTTGGTATGTCAATTTTGAGAAGTCAGCTGTCAATTTTATTTGTAAATCTGTCAGAATAAAGCGGAATCTAAAATAAATGCAGGTTTTATTCCAATAAGTCCCTATTAACTTGAGTTTTTGAAATTTTCTTAAGGTTTTGAAATTTAAAAACTTTTTAGAATTTAGAATTTTTCTTTATGTGTCCCTTCAGCATGCATTAAGATGTCAAAAGAGGGTCATGCGCAGTTGTTTTATTTAGAACAGCAAAAGTAAATTTTAATTTATCTATACCGAACCTTAAAAGTATACTGAAATTTTGCATAAACAAACTGCTTAAAAATTGAAGTGACGCACCCGAATTTTTGGGCAATTTCAGAACGAAATTATTTCGGAACCAATGATGCGATTTTGATTAAATTTTTTGCAGACTCTAGATCGTTTTATGCTTAATGACCTCCTTTATCTAAAAATATTGGAATTTGAGCAGGTAATTTGACAGAAGGAGTTAAATGCAGGTGTAACAAAATTTATTATAGAGAGAAGAATCTATGGATTCTCCTTTTGCAAAAAAAAATGTTTTTAAAAGAGACATCCTGTATAATTTTTTACACAAGACGCCCCCGCAGTGTCTTTTCTACGGGGAGTTATAAAAGAGGATTACTTATGGATGCAGTTTTGTAACAAAAATTTAATTTTTTAAAGGCTTGTTGTATATCGTATCTACCATCGACTCGAAAGGACCTAGAGAACTTTGGAGTTTTAAATATGATGTTTTGAAATTGTAGTAATAACAAAAGGAAAAAAGAGGATACATACGATACAGGAGTTTGTCGAAAGGGGAAACGCTGCAGGTGCATTCTAAAAATAAACCGCGTGCCAGACAAAAACATCAAAATTAAATTTTTCAAGTTCCTATTTAAGGCCTTCCGTATCGTTATCATAATATACGTAATTACGTGTATGATCGTTATATGTTCAAATTTTAGGAGCATAAAGTACATTTATTTTAAGTAGAAAAAAACGCAAAAATTTTGTTTGTTTCGAAGTTACACCCCTATGAATATTATATTGAGTGTATACAGTACAGCGTTGCCAGATTTCTGACGACTTTCCTTTAACTAAGTGAGAACAACCCTTCATATCCTTCAAAACAGTCACGCGTGGGTGGTCGACACCAACCAAAAAAAAACTTTATACCATAAACAATTTTTTTAAATAAAACTGGAAGAAAAAAGCAAACAAATCAAAGATTTATACCTTAAACCATAAATTATAAACACCAAAATTAAAAATAAAGTCTTAAAATTAATCTACTTAAATTAGGTTTGGTAAAATTATTGGAATATTTGCAAAATATATAACTTTTCCTCAAAATAGTCAAATCCTTCAAATTCGGATAAAAACCTTCAATCCTTCAATACTTAAAAATTTTGTTAAAACCCTTCATATTGAAGGAAAACTTTAAATCTGGAAACACTGATACAGTAGGCTGTCGAACGACAACGACAGAACAAGCGCGATCATAAGGATCACTAATTTATCGCGACAAGAGCCACCAACTGCTATTCACGGGTTTATCTGTTAGCTTACGGGCACTAGAGTCCCTGTATGTTGACATATTTAGATGTATTCCAAATATGTCAATATACAGGGACTCTAACGGGCACAAGCGTGCATTCAATAAAGAAGTGAGCATTTTGAAAATATTCTTAATTGATCTTTTCTTAAATAAAATCAGTATTACGAATTTATTTTTATTGTTCTTAAAATAATATTTATAGGCATGTAACTTTGAAACAAATAAAAATGGATATATGTACAAGTTTTGCGTTTTTTTACATAAAAAAAGTAATAATAAATTGTCTTTATTGAAAAAATGTACAATATTCCTGGAAATTAAATATTTCCTAAATAAAAAAGCACTTTTCAAAGTGGGATGTCTAGCTGACAGTCCAGCTACTCAACTACAAAAGTGCACTTTACCCTACCAAAATTTGAACATAACTATACGAAACACCTTGTACAGTGATTATATAGTGTTATACAAACCAGACCGTTTGCCTCATAAAACTGATAAAATAAATCTGTATTTTATAGCTGGGTTTATACAGAAAAATAGCATAACATAAGACATGACATAACATAACATTACAGAAGGAAAATGGCTGTTTATACAAAAAATATAACATAATGTTACGGGTTCACAACGACAAATTAAAACTCGCAATTGTTGAAAACGATACGTCAATTTATTTCGACAAATTATGTACAAAAACACGCACTTAAACTTACTAATAACTTGCTAATAATTCACTACTATAATCGGTCTATTAACTTCGTGTTAATATCTCACGACCACTACAGTACGTTATCTGTGACTGACTGACTGCTGCACGACGTCCGGCCTTATATATGAGGGCTGCCTACTATTCGAGAACCCTTCCATCCTTGTTCGATTCGGAATCATTCCAGCCCTTTTCTAGACTTTCGCATACCAGTTTGTCACAGATAACGCAACTAAAACCTAGATTAAGAATACAACCATAAAATACGTCAACCTAATACTACACTAAACCCAAATAAATTCTAACTATAAAATTTAAATAGTTAAATTTGTAACACTATCCTCCTCTTCAGGTTTGATCGCCTCGATCAACATTTCCCAGGTAAGGTTTTAGTCTGTCTAGATGAACAACTTTCATCTTGGACTTCGGGCTTTTCTGGATCCGGTAGACTACATCATTAATTCTCTTAACAACTTTATAAGGCCCTTCCCATGGTGGTGTCAACTTAGGTGATCTTCCTTTCTTGCGTTGAGGATTGTATAGCCAGACTTGATCATTCTCTTTGAACCCTGAAGAGTTTGCTTTCAGGTCATATCTCGCTTTCATGCGGTCACTGGCTATTTCTATTCGCTCTCTAACCACTTCATGGATATCGTGCAGCTTTTGCCTTAAACGTTCGACATAGTCATTAACCTCTAAGTGTTCTTCTTCAGGTGAACCAAACATGATATCACATGGTAAACGCAGTTCTCTACCAAACAGAATACTAGATGGAGTAGCTCCTGTTGTATTGTGAATGGCGGTTCTATAGGCCATCAAAAACAATGGAATATATTGGTCCCAATCTGTTTGGTGCTCATCAACAACTTTGCACAGATGTTCTTCTATTGTTTTATTAAATCTTTCAACCATGCCATCTGACTGCGGATGTAAAGCCGTAGTCCGTGTTTTATGTATTCCTAAAAGGTCACAGAGATTCTGGAAGAGCTTCGATTCAAAGTTTCTTCCTTGATCTGAATGTAGTTCCAAAGGAATGCCAAATCGGCTAAAAACATCATTTACCAGAACTTCCGCAACTGTAGTAGCCTCTTGGTTAGGCAAAGCAAAAACTTCTGGCCATTTGCTAAAGTAATCCATGACAACAAGGATGTATTTGTTGCCTTGCGATCGAATGGTAGACCTACGTTATATTGTTTCATTTGACCTCTGGACCTTGTTTTGGGACCTTGGCTGGCTGCACAAGTCGAACATCGGCGGCACCAGTTTTTCACATCTTGAAAGTAATTGACCCAATAAAATCGGTTTCGAATTTTGTCCATGGTTTTATTTATGCCTAGGTGCGCGCCTGATTTTCCACCATGGCATTCGGCCATTATATTGTCTACCATGCTCCTAGGAACCACTACTTGATTAACCACAGTAAGGCCATCGGCACTTTCCCAGGCACGTTTAAGGATGTTTTCCTCTACTATCAGTGAATCCCATTGTGCCCACAGTGATTTGAATATCACCCCTTGGTTTGCGATATCTTGCCATGATGGTCGTGGCTTGTTTTCTTCTTTCAATCGCAAGATAGGTCCTACATCTTTGTCGTTAAGTTGTGTGGTTCTAATCGAAGCCGACATCCATTCTTCATCTGGTTCTAACTTTATCTGGCGCACGTAGGAAATTCCTTCTTTCTGGTCAATTTTCCTGCAATGTTTACAATCCTCAGGGCAAGGTCTTCTGGACAATGCATCTGCATTATTATGCACCCTTCCCGCTCGGTGCTTAATTTGATAATGGTATTGTTGTAGCTTTTCTATCTATCTCGCGACTTGCCCCTCAGGTTGTTTCATTTTCATGGGCCACTGTAACGCAGCATGATCCATTCTAATCAGAAACTCTTGTCCGTAGAGATATTTGTGAAAGTGATCTACGGATTTTTCTCTGGTTTGGATAGCTTCTTGCTGAAAAATTCGATGACCCGTTCTTCTCCATCTTGTACTTGGGAGAGTACTGCTCCTATGCCATCGTTGCTCGCATCAGTATCTAATATGAATTTTCCTTTTGGAATGGGATATGCAAGAATCGGACTAGAACATAATGCTGCTTTTAGTCTTCTAAATGCTTGGTCACATTCGGTATTCCATTTGTAAGAAGCTTTATCTTCTGTAAGTCTATGTAATGGAGACGCTATTTTGGCGAATCCTTCTACAAATCGTCTGTAGTATGTACACAGACCCAAAAAGCTTCTCAATTCATGTTTGTCACGAGGTTGAGGCCATTCTTTTATTGCTTGTAACTTCTTTTCGTCGGTATGGATGCCTTCTCGGGAAACGACGTGACCCAGGAACTCAACTTTTTCTTGGAACAGAAAACATTTCTTTGAGCTCAATTTAAGATTTGCGTTCCTGATTCTTGAGAATACTTCTCGTAAATTATCTAGATGATATTGAAATTATTTCCCCATTACTATGACATCATCCAAATAGACTAGGCAGGTTTTCCAAGTAAGGCCTCGTAGAACGACTTCCATTAGTCTTTCAAATGTAGCTGGGGCATTGCACAGGCCAAATGGCATCACATTAAACTGATAAAGTCCACTTCCAGCAGAGAATGCAGTCTTCTCTTTATCTCTTTCAAAGATTCCTACTTGCCAATACCCACTTTTCTGGTCAAGAGTAGAAAACCAATATGATCCTGCCAATGTTGTTAATGTGTCGTCTATTCTTGGCAGTGGGTAACTATCTTTCTTGGTCACATCGTTAAGTTTCCTGTAGTCGACACAAAATCTAGTACTTCCATCCTTTTTAGTGACCAACACCACAGGAGATGACCAAGGACTTGATGACTCCGTCGCTGAGCATTTTATTAATGAGATTGTGAACTTCTTCTTGCTTGGCCATTGGTAGTCTTCTTGGGGGTTGTCTTATCGGTTGGGCATCGCCAGTGTTGATAGCATGTTGAATAAGGTTTGTGCGTCCCGAACTACTCCTAGTTTCGAAGATATTACTTTGTTCTTCTATAAACTCTCTCGCTTTACTAAATTCTTCTGGAGTGAGATGTTGCCAAGTTGACTCAAATTGCTGAAGTACCTCCATTGGTAACTTGCTTGTATCCTCGGAAGTTGGCTCTTCACATCTTGTTACTTTCTGTACTGGTTCAAATAATGCTACCACCTCCCCCTTATTAATTTTGACACTATTTGGGAAAATATTGGCGACTATAATCGGGATGTCTTTATCGGTTTTAACTAGTGATTTTGCAACGAGGTAGGTGTTGGGTGTGTTTTGTTGGCTTATGAGTCCGACGCAGCTTGATGTTTTACTTTCCAGCCTCCCAAAAATTATGGTCTCACTGTTACCGACTAGTCTTGTTGTGTATACTGCCACCACCTTAATTGGGTCTTTATTGATGTGACTATTTGACAAAATGAACTCTTCGTTCCCAAATCTTAGGGTATTAAGTTTATTATCAAACGCAAATCCATGTTTACTTATCAAGTCCATTCCCAAAATAAATTCATCTTCTATTTCGGCAACCAATACAGTGTGGCGAATCTTTAATCTTCCCAGCTGTAGGTCTATGTCTGTCTGCCCCAACACGTCTGCGGATTCTCCAGTCACAGTCTTAAGTGTTATTTTCTTTTCTGTTGGTCGAATTTTATATCTCGTTGCAATTTTGAACTTAAGCAATGATATGGCAGCACCAGTGTCTACTGTTATGTTAACTTGTCTTCCATTTATAAGTCCGTCGATGTTAAGACTGTCAGCAGTATGTTTTAAGCTCTTAATTGAATAAATTTTGGGGGCTACATTTCCTTTAGCCAACACCCGCCCCTCTGCGTTGACTAGTTTTAGTTTTCCTGATCTCTTCTTCGGTACTCTGTCCCGCTAGATGGCGAGCGAGACCTTATTTGGACGCGACAATCGCGTTGAATATGCCCTGTACGTCCGCATCTTTACATTTGGAGGGGATCGTCTGCTTTCTTTCAAAGAGTTAATCTTCTCTATCAGTGATTGAAACATTTGGTTTAGCGTTTTTGAGTTGACCTCATGTCCATTGCTCATTTCTTCTCCCTCCTGAATTGAAACAGCTCTTACTTTTGACCTGGACATATTATTTGCTTGGCTGCTATTATGGAAGCGTTCTCGACGAAGTAACTTTGCTAAGTCCGTGTCTCGTAATCCGTTAATAAAGCGATCTACCGTGAAGGGATCTCTGTAATTTTCTGGCATTTCTGGGTAAGCTAAATACATCAGCCTCCTGATATCTGCTTCATACTCTTGTAATGATTCTCCTGGCCTTTGTTGACGAATATTTAATTCTGACCAATGTAAATTTCGCAAGTGTTCGTCTCCATACCTTCTTTCTAACGCTGCCACTAGAGCGTTATAATTCTGTTTTTGCTCGACTGGAATGGACCGTAAAAGTCCCAGAGCAGGTTCTCGTAGAGCTACTAACAATGATCTAGCTTTTTCCTCATCATCCCAACCATTTGCAGCAGCGGCAGCTTCAAACTGTTGTTTATAAGTAGACCAGGAAGACGTACCATCGAAATTTGGAGCCTTAATGTTTTGGTTGGAATTCACAACACATCCTTGAGTTTTCATTTTGTTGTGTTCTTTTTGGAGCTGTATAAGCTGTTTTGACACATCCTGGAGCTTTTCTTCCACTGTTTGAAAAACTTCTTCTCTTACATTCTGTAGCTTGGTCTCCACTTTTTCTTCAACATTCTGCAATTTGTTTTGTACCGTTTCTTCTACATTCTGCAATTGGTTTTGTACCTTTTCTTCTACATTCTGCATTCTTTGAGTTATTTCTTCCTTAAGATCTTCAGTTGCTGCTTTGAACTCTTCTCTCAGCTGTTCGAAGTTGCTCTTTATCTGATCGAAGTTTTCTTGCATGCCATCTAATGTCTGTCTCATATCGTTCTGGTTTTGTTCAATAGTGTGTTTCATGTCGTCCATGGTGTGTTTCATATCGCCCTGGTTTTGTTCAATGGTCTGTTTCATGTCGTTCTGGTTTTGAGCCATTTGAGCTGCTAGAGCCTGCATCATTTTAGTTAAATTTTCCATCTTGGCCGATCCTTGTCTAGTAAGCATCAACTTCCTGATAAATCACTTAAAACGTCTATTTTAGGGCTATAAAGCGAATGTCAAAGTCGTTTTTTCAATATCTCTTCCAATTCTTAAATAGAACCTAATGGAATGTTTTGGAATATATTGGTAAATGCTACTCTTTCTGCTACTAGGCATATGTAGAAGTCACTTTTTGATTATCTCTTTTGGTTGTCGAATAGACCGTCGTAGAATGTTATGGAATATTCTAGAAATAATTTCTAATTCTTACTTTTAAAATAACTAAGCTACTGTCGAAGTCGGTATTTGTATATCTCTTCTAGTTTTGAATAGAACGTCGTAGAATGTTATGGAATCTTCTAGATATTCTTTTTAGTTCTTACTTTTGAAATTACTAAGCTAATGTCGAAGTCTCTTTTTGGATATTTCTTCTGGTTTTCGAATAGAGCGTCGTAGAAAGTGATGGAATGTTCTAGAAATTATTTTTGATTCTTACTTTTAAAATTACTAATCTAATGTCGAAGTCGGTATTTGTATATCTCTTCTAGTTTTTGAATAGAACGTCGTAGAATGTTATAGAATATTCTAGTAAATCTCTCTAATTATCAATTTTTGGACTGTAAAGTTAATGTCGAAGTCGGTTCTTAAATATCTCTTTTAGTTTTTGAATAAAACAATATCGAACTTCTTCGAATATTCTGGAAAAATCACTTACTGTTTTTCTGTCCAATTGTCCTATCCGGTGGTAATATGTAAGGGTAGTCTTTGCACTATTCAGTTCCGAATATTCTGGCAAAATCGCTTACTGTTCTTCTTTTTAATTGTCCTAGCCGGTGGTACTGTGTAAGGATAGTCTTTGCACTATTTATTTCTTTTAATCTCACTTCTGACACCAATTGTTACGGGTTCATAACGACAAATTAAAACTCGCAATTGTTGAAAACGATACGTCAATTTATTTCGACAAATTATGTACAAAAACACGCACTTAAACTTACTAATAACTTGCTAATAATTCACTACTATAATCGGTCTATTAACTTCGTGTTAATATCTCACGACCACTACAGTACGTTATCTGTGACTGACTGACTGCTGCACGACGTCCGGCCTTATATATGAGGGCTGCCTACTATTCGAGAACCCTTCCATCCTTGTTCGATTCGGAATCATTCCAGCCCTTTTCTAGACTTTCGCATACCAGTTTGTCACAGATAACGCAACTAAAACCTAGATTAAGAATACAACCATAAAATACGTCAACCTAATACTACACTAAACCTAAATAAATTCTAACTATAAAATTTAAATACTTAAATTTGTAATAATAATATAACATAAAAGCTTGATCCAATCACAGTACTCGAGTTTGGAACATTCAGCTGAATTGATTCAAAAGGTACAGGGCTTCCCTGCTCCGTACAACAAAAGAGACAAGGATTCTTTCTCCATCTAAAAGAAATAAATAACACCACCTATAAAAGTCACCAAAGGGCCATCACCACATGTATTAGGGCTGAGTCCCAATCAATTGCAACATTATTGAACAGCCAACCCACTGTATATACCCTAATAATAAATATCCGACGTTTTGCTTAATTTTTTTGTCTAATTAGTTTTTCTTAAAACAAAAAACCATCAAGACCATCCAAACACAATATAAAAGTAGTAGTCGCAGTCATGCGCGTAATGTGATTTCACAGAAGACATGCCATAAAAATATAATATATCTTTTTATGTCTCATGTTATGTCATGTTATTTTATGCCATGACATTTTTCTGTATAAACAGGGTTTGTCATTGTCATAAGCTCCACTCTGTTATGTTATGTCATGCTATGTCTTATGTCATGCTAGGTTTCTGTATAAACCCAGCTTATGATACGAGGGTTGCTAAGTTTGGCATACACAGCTGGACTAAAACAGTAGATAACTTTTAAAGATTCCACTCGTTTGTTGGTACTTTCAAAATTGCATACTTGACGTTGTCGACTACTTCCTCTGGCGACTGAAATCTTTAACCACGCAGACCATTCTTGAATTTCGGAAAAGTATAGAAATCGTAGGGACTTAGGTCGGGACCGTATGGAGGATGGTTCAACACTTTGAGGTTTTGTTGCGTTAAAAACTCAATGGTTTTTTGTGCTTTGTGCGAACTTGCATTGTCTTAGTGGCGGATGATTCGTCGTTCGGGGTTTGTTTTTCCAAGCTTAGCGATGATTTTCGGCAAACAAATAGTGATGTACCAATCGGCAGTAACAGTCCTTTGATATTCCAGAGGAATTCACCTGCTTTTGAGACAAATGTCGCGATCATTTTTTTGGATACACTTCGAGAACGGTTGACTTTTGTTGGCTTTTCTTCATCTTGGAATACCCAAACAGACGACTTGCGTATATTTTCGGGTTCATATGAGTAAATTTTTTTGACTTGACGCCTTTGAAATCCCCAATGAAGCCTCAGTCTCACCATATGTCACATGTCGATCTTCCGTGATAAACCAATGCACAGCATCAATTATTTTAACCGCCGTTTTTGGTGCACCTGTCCTTGGATCATCGCTAAGGCTAATCTGTCCTTGTTTGATTCTCCATACCAATGAGAAACTGTTGACTGATGTGGTGCTTCATTACCGAAAACAGAAATCAACTCGGCAAGGCATTCTTGTTGAGATAATTTCCTTCGAAAGTTGTAAAAAATTATAGCCTAAAAATGTTCTCGGTTTAATTAAATTTTTTGACTGATTTGTTAACTTAAAAAATTTACTGTAGCTACAAAACTATATGTATCGCACTGACGTTTTGAATTAGGATAGGTAAAGATTGACGTTCAATTTTAGCAACAAGATTCGATCAGTGTAGCCCTCTATGTTCCTATATGCAAAATATAAAAGACAGCCCTCGTATTTGATTGATCTTTCTATGTCTTGCCAGGGATGTGTGGTAGTTCCGTATTTACCAGATGGTGGGCATATTTTAAACATGGACTAATATACCTTAGTTACTAAGCCAACATCCTGTATAGGCCTTTTATCTTCCAAGGCCTTTGCCAGTTTTCCCAAGACGTCGCTTTAAAAGGAAAAAGAAAGAAAATATGAAAACGGTTAAAAAACGAATGGGCCTAGAGCCTAGCCCAAAATCCAAGCTGCGACAGTAAAAAAACCATGAAATATTAAGGCGTATACCCGTGTATATTTAGGGATTTTCTGGTTTTTCTTCGTCGTAAAAAAAGTCGGGTTTTTTTTATATATATTTTTTTATGAAGTTAAAATAATCCAATATTTAAAGAGGATTTTGCACAATTACAAAGACACTACCGAGTGGGCCAAAAAAAACCGGACAATTTTTTTTCATTATATCTTTTGAACCATATCATCGATTTTAATGGGATAAACTGCACTAAAATTACTACTAAACCGATTTTGATGAAATAAAAAACATCCTGGTGAGAATGGATTGATTTTTAAAGATCAAGATCAACATTTATCGCCAGCTTAAAATTTAAGATAGCGGACAGAGTCATACTTGATTCTTCAAAATATGGTGTTTATTCAAAGAAGATATATCAACAAGAAGCGAAATACTGTCACTCAAAACATTGTTCATATGGGAAACAAATATGTGACGTCACGCTTCGACCAAATGACACTAATGCAGTTTTTTTTTTATCGAGGAAAATCGGTTACGGAATGAAATAGAAAACATAATAACTAAAAAATAAACAATATTTATTGTAATATTTCTAAAAATCTAAGTAATATTATATTGTTAAAAGATTCTTTCTGGCCATTTTAAATTTTGTGTGTGTGTGTGATTTAAGTTTTATGGCCTGGAACGAGCCAACTGGCCAGCATCTATTTTAAATTTAAAAATTATAAGAAAAAGGAAAAAGAAAGGGATTGACAGCAAAACAAATTTTGTTAAAATAGAGATTTTTATAAAACGTTTTGAATCTCTGTTATATGTTTTTATTGTTTTAGAAACCGGAACAAACCCAACCACAATTGGGATAAAATACAATTAATAGCTATTTACGTTACTAGACCTGTAAAGATAGTTTCCGATCGTGTATCGTACGTATTTTTTTTAAACAGGTATAAAACAGCACAAACACAACCAACATGTAAATAATAATTTTTTTAAAAGAGATTAAACACTTCAATCATTCTACTCTACATGTAGATATTAAAGTAGTCAAAAGCTATTATATTTATAAATATCAAAAAACCCATAGGTTATAATTTATGATTGACTAGATTTCAATTAATTCATGCTTAATTTTAAATGTCACTTTATATTTTAGATCATTTTTAAAAAGGGACCGTAAATATAGATTTTCCTGTCTTTTTGTTCTATTTCCGTGCCTTTTGAAATCGGAAAATTTTCCAACAAAAAAAATATACGTAAAGTACTTGTTATCCAGTCGGTCTAAAAAAAAATTAATTACAGCTAAATTATGCAGAAAATTGTGTTTATAAAACAAATCCTAACTAATATAGAAATAAATGAGGTGGTCTCAGGCGGGGGCAATCCCCATTTTTTTTTCAAAAATAAGAGGCGTATTCTGGTGTATTACACACCTACAGGCAGTTCTTTTATGTCAACATAAAGAAAATTTCCACTAGACACTAGAGAAATGGATTAGTCGGATAAAATATTTTGGAACACGTGCCGGTGGCGAGCTGAAGACGCACATTATAAATACCGGTACAAACCTTATTCTCATTTAAAACTCGCTACATACATCCTAGAACGCATAGAACATGCTAGACCAGTTTTATAGAGACCAATATATTTATAGGCTAAAGTGAAACATGCATCCCTGTATATAGGACTTGGTTACAATTTTTTCTTTGAGTGTAATAGTACTGCATTACTGTCATGCAGGTTTTGTCGCTTCTTGTTGATATATTTTCTTTGGTTTATTCTTATTTTCTGAACATGTTTTAGTTTTTATTTTAATTTATTAATAAACACTACTTTTTCCCCGCCCAACGAGGTGAGGTGGTTCTCAAAAAATCTATTTTTGTTTCAACCATTGTTTTACAGATTATACGATTGCATTGCCAATCCTGTCTGCATTCATTTCCTTATAAACTCAGTATTACTGAACCTATCTTGTGAAATAAAAAAAATCATGGTTAGAATTGATTGTTCTTTAAATATTATAATCGCAATTTGTCGCCATCTTAGAAGTTAAGATGTCGGACAGAATCATACTTGACCCTTCAAAGAGGCACGTTTTTATTTTCCGAAAATGTTTTAGTTTTTTTTGTTATTTATAGAAAAGCACTACTTTCCTCCCGCTTTACAAGGTATAAAGTAATGAAATCGGTGAAGTGGTTCTCACAAAATCTGCCATTTTTATTACAAATTATACGATTGTATTGCCAATACTGTCTGCATTCGTTTCTTTATAAACTCATTATTATTTAACCGATTTTACTCATAGTGATCAATTATTCTCAATCATGATTTTTTTGTTTTAAATGCAGACATGATCGGCAATGCAATCGTATAATATGCAAAATAATAGTTGAAACAAAATTATTTTTTTTTAGAACCACTAAATCCACTTTGCCGAGTCATACCTTGTTGTGTTACTAATTTAAAAAAAAATGAAAACAGCATCTTTGAAGGGTACTTTTTCATTTCGTCCGCCATCTTGGATTTTGCGACGGCGGACAAGGAAATATATTTGGTCAAAAGTCTGATTAATTCTCTGCCAAGTGCAATTTGTCCCATTAAAATGGATTGTATATAGTACTAAAGTTATCATTAAAAAAAAATTGTCCGGTTTTTTTTTGCCCCACCCGGTATATTGTTTTTATTTTTACACCTTCTTAGTCCACGGGGTAGCTGATCAGAATGAGGGAAATAGTATAACTTGGGGGTAGTAATTTTCCGTTTAACTGCAGTTAGAGAGGTTTGTCAGGAAGTTAAAAAACTATGATGGCCATTTCAAAGTGGTACCTAGCTTAAACAAATGGTGGCCACTCAAACATGACGAACGATGTTTAAAAATAGCGAAATTTAAAATATGGTAATTAAAAATTATTTTTATTATTTTTATTTTACTGCATTGTTTCTTCACTCCAAAGTCAAATATCTTATCTCTACCCCCAAGAGGAATGGAGGTAGACTCATAAAAGACGTCAAACACTTCCTAGAAGAAGATATTGACTTTAGTTCTCCATGCATTAAGGTTTTAAAATTTTGTGGTTCGTACCCCTAAAAACAACCTTGTGGATCCGAAACGCTGCTGCCCAAAGACAAAAACTCAAGGAAAAAGTGAATAGGTGCATTGCAAAGCACAGGTAGTCTGATTTTAAACAGTGTAACTTCTAGCTACCTAGCTATTATGGTAAGGGTGCTAGAAACCTTAATATGAAGGTTCATTCATTCATGCAAAAATTGCCCTATTCTGTGGTATACTGGGTAAGTGTTTGTTATTAACTATATTTTAAAAAATTGTCAGCTGTCAGATGTTATAGCTGTCAAATTTTACCTAACTGTCACATTTTTGGGAATACCATTAATTCATGCAAATATCGCGCTATTTAGTGTCGGCAGTTATTAAATTTTAAATGTCAAATGGCCGCCATTTTGTTTTACCATATTGAGTAATTCAAATCATCAGACTTTCCCCTCATCACAGGTAACTTGCATATAAAAATTCAAACAAATCAAAAAAGTAGTTTATGAGTTATGAATACAAAAAAGGTAGCAGACACATCTACAAACACACCTATATACATACATATCCACACACGTCATCATTCTTTGTTTTTATTTTTGGATTCAGTCAGATACAAAAAGTTGAGTTTGGTATAGTCTAAATTATACGCATTTCTAATGACGTCACCAGCTGAGAAAAAAACGTATGGCGTAGATTTTTTTTATATTTACTACCGTGGTTGGGCTTAATTTTGTTGCATCTGCGGCTCGCTGTATCACATTCTCAAATTGAAGTGCGATTCCATATAAAATTATCAGCTGCGATTGTTCATTGTACCTATTATATTTGTTTCTCGACATTTTACAACTTTTTAAAATAATTTCCGACAAGTTGACAAACTCATGTTTTTTATTGACAGTGACGGATTCAATTCAATTCAATTCAATTCATTTATTAGTCAACGATTTACAGTGTAAATATGGACATTGTCACATTGGATACTTCACATAACCAATTACCTACCTATTTAAAAAATGACTGAATGAGTCGGCGGTGTTGCCATACCAAAGACAATTATACCTATCTACTTTACAATTCTCCTACTTTCCCCAGATTGATTTTTCAATAGGTGGACAGTTAGTGAGTTCGCGTAGACAACCCGGGGCGCTTGGCAATTCTTCCGCTCTTTTGAATGTGGTGCATTAAAGAGAGAGAGCCTCTCGGGAGCCCCGGTGTGTTTGGTCGAACTCGATCATTATGAATCAGGTATTTAGAATTTGGTTGGTATACCGCGTAATTTAATCAAATATTATTCCTTTTCTAGCTACTGCCTATTTAATATGCTTAGGCGTTTACGTTTTCGACTTATACATATATAAATGTATATATACAGTATGTCCTCCTAAGTTGGAATCATATGGAAAACTTTTTTATTAATAATTTTAGAAAAAAAAGTTATTTTTCATAAAAAGTTCTGCATTATCTAAACCCTATAATACAGTCATCAAATATCAAATTTTTTTAATGGTATACGAGGTTTGTTAAAAAATATGAGTTTTGCTCAAGATTAAAGTACCTTTAAATTTGACAATATCGAAAAATGTTACTAAAAAAAGTTGATCAGAATTAAAAATTACGTTTAAAACTTCAGATTATTTTATTTTTTACTACTCTTTCTATTTTGAATGAATGATTTTGTGATTAGTTTTAGTTTTTCGATGTTTTCTAATAATTTTGAAATTAAAACGCGTAATAAGTGCATATTCATTTATTTTGCAAATTTAAAGGTACTTTACTCTTGAGTAAAACTCATATTTTTTGACAAACCTCGTATACCACTGAAAAAATTTAATATTTGATGACTGTATTCTAGGTTTTAGATAATGCAGGATTTTTTTTGAAGAATAACTTTTTTTCCTAAAATTAATAATAAAAAAGTTTTTCATATGATTCCAACTTAGGGGGACATACTGTATATATTTCGCTTCCTTTGCGTTTTAATACATCCTGTATGTATATCAATATCGATCTTTTTGGGGGGTTTAGGTATTTCTAGGGGATATAGAAAAAAGTAAAAACCTCATTTTAATAGCCCTTTATAAGCTAAGTAGTCTACATTTTAAGAGGGGGTCTATAACTTTTTTATTAAAAAAAAAACAATTGATTGTAAATTGCTTTTTTATTTAAAAAAATATAAATAATCCAACTGTCAAATTAAATTTTATCTGTCACTTTTGGCTTTTCGTTTTTGAGATTGTATCCATATAGTTAGAATTTTTTCCATGGAATTTGCATGATTAATTTTATTAATAAAAAATATTTAAACCCAAAAACAAATAAATACAAAAATGTAAAAAACTACAAATAAATCAAGGGGTCAGTCCATAAAGAAATACATTTTATCTAATCTCCATCGACGTAGCTAGCCCAAGAATTCAGAATATAAAAAAAATCATTGTAATATAATATATCCACAATGAACTAATTTTTTGGGGCAAGGTGGAGATATTTAACCCTACTAACTACTTCCCCCTTATTTAGGCCCTTAAGCTAGCCTAGTGTTTAAGCGAGGCTGTGGCCCATGTTTTATGTGATACACATATTAGGTATATTGTTTCTGTATTTTTTATTAGTAGAGAGTAGGAAATTGCTGTAGCTAGGAGGCACGGGGGGCTTTCCCCCCTCTACTATAAAAATATCTATGAAAAAATAGATCTACGCCACGGCCCCCCTGAAAACTGAGGCTAGCTACGATGCTGATAGAGGCCTGATCTTGCGAGAGGCAATTCAGTCCAGCCACACATACTTAATAAATAATAGCAATTATTAATATGTGTTAAGGTCCCACAAACAAAATTTTATGCAGTTTATGTAAATTTGTTACATAACTAGAGATTACTTGCGCGCCGCAGGCAAAACAATTTGCATTTTTGATCCATGAATTCAGGCTAAGGACCTCATTTTAAACGAATACTACTAAAATAGGTATAATTTCAGTAATAATAAAGAAAGTTTTTTGCGCTGGGGGCAAAAAAAACTGGGGGCATTTTTGTGGAAAAATTCTCACTTTTTACGAATCTTGGGAGGGGATAATTACCCCCATTATCCCCTTTCCTTGCATACGCGAATGGGCAGATGAAATTCAATTTATAAGTTGGATTGGCGGATTCAAAATCGAAGATTTTCTTCTTTACATTTTATAAATTTTAAAAATAAGTATAATTTTAGTTTTTAACAATCAATATTTAGTACTTTTTACTTTTTTTTTCTATTACAAAGCTTGGTTTTAACGACCGAAATTAAGCGGTCCGTTCAATGTCGTTATAACCGATATTTACTGTAGTAGCACTACATATTAAAGAGTTTTTAAAATTTGTTAAAGAAAAAAAGAGATTTTTGGTAATAATTTTGAGTATTTCTATTTATTTTTAAATAATTTTGCCATTTAATTATTACCCCTATTGTCATGCATAATTTCAAAAAATATCGATTTTGTTGTAATTTTTCAGGAAGTTATAATAAATTAATTTTTCAGGAAGTTATAATAAAATATAAAATGTGTGTGTGTGTGTGTAATATGGCCTTGATCGAGCCAACTGGCCAGCATTTCTCATTGTTTATTACAAGGGAGTAAAAAATATAAAATAAAAGCTGTTAAGTTTGGCACCCTTTTTCTAAAAAACAAAGAGGTTTGATGCAAAATATAATAAGAAAAAATCCTTAGTTTGATCTTTTCTAGCGCCTATTAGTTTGCTATTATTACACCCTGATATAAGGGCATCGAAGAAATAACTGTTATTTCTTCGATAATAAGGGCAAAAGAAAAAAAATATGCCATCTATGTATATTTTATATTTATTGTGTCATACCGGGTGGGCAAAAAACCGGACAAAATGTTTATCGTTATAGCTTTCCAACTATAGATTTTACCAAAGCAAGCAGTAGTTTGCAGGGAATTGATCGGACAATTGTGTAAAAGTATATGTCCACCATCTTAAAATCCCAGATGGCAGACAGAATCAAACTTGACCTTGAAAGAGGCTCGTTTATTCTTCTGTTACGGAAATTTTAGATATATATTTTTGTTTGTCGAAAAGCTCTATCTTTGCTACGCACAACATGGTTCGGAGATATGAATCGTTTAAATCGGTTTAGGCCCCTAAAAATTAATTTTTGCTTTAACTATATTCTTTTACATACGATTGATTGCTTTTAAAAGATCACAAACAAAATTTGCCGTCATTGTAAAATCCAAAATGGCGGACATAAAAACTTTACTTTTTAAAAAGGTTCGTTTATTTTTATATTCCGAAAATGTTTTGAATTTTTTTAGAAGTATAGAAAAATTTTACAGAATATGCGATTGCCTTGCCATTTCTATGTGCATTTATTTCCTCATAAATTCATTACTAGTAAACCGACAATTAAATAAAAAGCATCATGGCAAAGATCAAGTTCATTAAAGATCCGTATTTAAATTTTCAGCCATCTCTAAATATAATATGGCTTACCAATTCGAATTTGACCCTCCATAAAGGGTAGTTTTTTCTTATGTTGAGAGAAATTTTTCGGCCTTTTTTTGAATTTATTTAAAAGATCCTAGGTCCACCACGCACAAGTTAATCATAAAAAAATAAATCTTCGCAACATACAAAGAAGCGATCCTTCATAGAAGGACAAATTTGACTTTTGTTCAATTTTAATAGTTTTGATCAAAGAGCAATCGGGTATCACCATAATTCTTTTTTTTTTCATTGAAATCGATTCAGTGAGTTTATAACGAAATTATTGCAGACAGAAATTGAAATAACAGTTGCTATAACAATTCTAATTTAAAGAACCACTGAACCGATTCTAGAGATTTTATAGAATCCATTCAGTATTAATGGAAGAATGGATACAGAATTAAGGAATAATATTTCGGGAACCACTAAACCGTTTTAAAATTAATGTTTCGAGATCCACTAAACGGATTTTAATGATTCGTAACTAGTTGCATGAGGGTGGCGAAAACAGAGCGTTTTTAAGGGTTCCAAAAATCCGGAATACAAGAATTAAAAAGCCTCTTTGAAACGGGCAAGATTGATTCTCTCAGCCATCTTAGAATTTATAATATCAAATCTTTCTGCTTGAAAGCCTAATCAATTGGTTAGTATAGTTATAACAAAAACATTTTGACCGGGTTTTTTTGGTCCACCCGGCAGATATGAGTACCGGGTTAAATTACAGTTTTTTTTTTATTAGTTATACAGACACACCCTATAATACTCCAAAAACTTTTTCAAGACTAATTTTTAACTAGTTTTGGGTTAAATCGGGCAGGGTACACAAAACAGCGCGCGCGGGCCTTTTGAAAAATTTGGATACGCAGTAAAAAATCACTAAAAGATGTTAAGTAGAACCGTTGTTTGATGGAGATCCATCAAACAACGGTAAAACCAACAACTTCATAACTTTCATTTCCGATAAATTTAGAAAATACTTTTTAGGGCTGATATCATAGGGTGGAGTTTACTTATTGTGTGCTAATTGGCTAGTCTAGGAAGGTATCTTATCCGTCATGGATCCATTTATTATTACTTAATAAATAAAATAAATTTATACTAAAAACACCTTGGATATTTATTAAAGATTCTATTATTTGATTCACCTCGTGGTTTTTTAGGACCGACGGGATTTTAAAAAGTTTGCATTTAATAAGGTAAATTACACCAAAATAAAAAAATTTGTAAATAAAAAAGTTGTAGGCCACCTTCATAAAGTCAGACTTTTCATAATCCCCTCGTATGTCTTCATATTTACATAAGTTTTTATAAATTTCGACTACATCGAATTTGGCACACCCGGTAGTCCCTTTGCTACTACGACACTGTTAATTTCTAGACAGAAAGAACACACAAAAAGAAAGGCGGGCGAACGGTTATTTGAGCAAAGAGAACTAAACAGAATGTAAGAGAAAAAAAAGCGCAAAGGTATCAAATTAAACTTTTGTTTGTTAATTATTTTTATAAGAGGTATTTCATATGCAATATATTTTTCCTACGACCACACATGAAAATCATGGGTTTCACACCATTTTCATCCTCAGAAAACGTTAGGTTTCACCCATGGGCAGAAATTTTTTGAAAAATACTTTTTGCACATGTGTTGCAAAGTATCTTTCCACACATGTGCGGAAAAGCAGTTTCATTTGATTTGTGCAAAATTGAAGAACCGTGTTTACAAAAATGAGTATAGCTCATCAGTGTTCGTAGGAAAGATAGCGTACACAACTCGATAGAAAGTAACTTTCTTACACTCGCCTGTTGTTTCACTCGGCTGGCGCCTCATTCTCAACATTCACGCTCGTGTGAAATTTGTCACTCTCTTCTCTTGTTCATATGTAATAGACTATTTCGTTTTTAACCATACCATATGAATAATAAGGTTACTCGTTCCAGACCTTACTAACTAGAAACCACAAAAAGGGTCCACTTATTACAAAAAAAGAATGAAACTGCGCCTCCTTTCAAGGGTCAGTCCCAATCCTTTTTCGTTGTTTAGGGATAAAAACATAAAAGATAAAAGTGTCACTGTTTATCCCTGGGATGAACAGGCATAGATCAGGGATAAAAAATTAAAATCAGGGATGAAAAGTGACAGGTGAGGAATTACAAACCTGGTTTTTAGCGCATTTGATATTTTAGACAAGTCATTCTTATTTGATTAAACAATCGTTTATTAACACTATTTTTATACACCCCACGCTTTTACCTTAGTCTGTTAAAAGTCACGTTAGTGTACTTAAAATGTTTTAGTTTTTTATACAGCTGATGATTTCAGTTGAACCGTTTAACTTAAAAGTGTTTTACGTATTTTTGAATTTAATATTTGGCTAAATAAAAAGTTTAAAAAATTCAGACAAATAAATGTAAAAATAACTAAATGCAAAATTTTTAAGTAGTTATACTACTACAATGAAAAAAAAAACAAATAATATATAAAACTAAAAAAAGTTATGAAATATTCTTGAAGATCAGTTTCTAGTTAGTTAGGTATCTATTTATTTATTTAATTTAATTTTGGATAATTTTGAAGTAACCAAGTGCTTATTTGTTTTTTAAAAGATTTTTTTGACCTTTTGTTCAGTTCAGATGGTAGCAGGTTAAAGAGTTCTTTTCCAATGTATGTTTTTCTGTACATTTCTCGAGTTTTTTTGAACATTTTCCGTGTTTTTCTGACCATTTCCCCAGTTTTCCAGGATTTCCGAAAATTTTCCCAGTTTTTCCGAGCATTTCGCGAGGTTTTTCAAACATTTCTCGAGTTTTTTGAAAATTTTCCAAGTTTTTCCAAACATTTTCCGAGTTTTTCCTGACATTTCCGAAAATTTCTTGAGTTTTCCCAAAAAAATTCTGAGTTGTCCGAAAAATTTTAAAGTGTAAGGACTGTACATTTGCCTCTGGCCTTAACTCTTGGAAGTCAGAAAATATATCTACTTTTTCTTACCTACATATCTATGCCTACACTGGGCAAGACGCATCCACCCCTACAGAAGGTTGCATGTATACTGAAAGGAGTGACTGAAAGATTTTTCCAAATGATTTTGAATTAAATAAAATATCGGCAATACTGCACTATGGAGTAATCACAGGGGCAAAAACGCTCCCTCTCTCTTTTTTCCTATGTAAATTATTGCATAAGAAAAAAAAGACAGAGCGAGCATTGGAGTTCATGTGGTTACCTGCTATTGCCAAACGAATAGCGACATCAGCGCCCTCACCGGTCGTCACCGGCTGATTTCAAAGGTCCTCAGTGCGTGAATTAAAGAGTATGCTATTGGCCTAATGAAAGCTGAGCGTCTATTATATTATTAGTTTATGGTTAAACCTTACAAAAAGGAAGGGATTAGTAATAAACCTGATCCCGACCGGTTTAAGTGTATTTTTCTAATATTTACAGGTCAAATAACTTTAAAGATTTGACTCACGCTAAATTGCTATTGCATAACCATTTCTCGGTGAGTTTTATCTCACAAAAATTCAAATTAACTTAGTAGTAACGACATCTCATTTTTTGAAAATCTAGTCCGTGCAGGTATAGGATTCCGGTTAAAAATAGTCTTAAATTTTAGTATTACCCGTGAGCGATGGTTCGAAAAACTATAGAAATAATCCATGGTGATCCAAAAATATTATTTACAAAGGTAAATAAAACATAAATAAATTAAAACTATCTTTGTAAATACATTACCGTATTAAATACAAATAAATTATATATTATAAGAAGTGCAACCTATTGGAATCCTTTTTCAGTAATACTACCCAATAATAATTGAACATATCTAAATAACGATTAACTTATAAATTATATTTTTATTTATTTGCTAGTTTTGTGTAAATGTAATATGATTGCTGCGACGAAAAAATATGGCCTACATTATAAGCTTTTTATAAACAATTATATAAATATTAAAAACTATTGCTTTGAAGGTGTTACTGCAATTTTCTTTAGCTTTATTTTATTTATAATTTATCTATTTCGCCTCAAAATTAATCAGCCATACAAATTCAAATGGTGGCACCTTGCGCCGTCGAAACAACGCGGGTGCTAAGGACATGCGCAAACGGCGCATGAAGAGAGACATTCTGTCAAGCGAAAAACACGTGAACTCGAAAAAAAATCATTCTCTTCTTTCGAAGACTAATTTTCTTTCGAAAATTAACTATTAAACATAAAAACCTTAGTTATTAAGTGCTACCATCCTCAATCCAAAGACTGAACGTGAGAATACTTCAAGAGCGGGCCCGCAAGCCGAGAAATAACCATCAAAAGGTAGGTGCCATTTTTTCTCTTGCTTTTGTATGGTTGCGCGATCAAGAAATATTAAATAAGAAAATTACACCTAAAGAAAGTTACAGTCCACTATGAATTAAAGAAGAAAATCTATTCACCCTATCCATTACATTTTATGGACCTCCGAGCCGCATCTAGGCTATGAAAAAGCGTTTTTAAAAATATTCTAATTTTTCTTGAACGCCATATTGGGCTTCATTCTTATCAAACGGAGCACAGTTTAGTTGTAGGTAATCAAGTTTCCTTGATACCTACGTATGTGTGCGTGTGTGTGTGGCCTTCTAAATTTAAAATAAAAACTTCACGGTCAGTCTTGTTTACTACCTAGTATCGATAAATTTAATGCATTTATTTATTCGGGAATTTTGTGTTTTCAAAATTTGATTTAATGCAAAAATAAAATACAAATCTTCTATCAAATATCGCCTTTCGGTTTCGCGTTTCCGCGATTTTAAACATATTTAGTGCGCTAAAGTGCAAAAAAATAAAAGTGTTTAAATAAATCAAAATCCAAGTAACCAATTACAAAAAATCAAAAACTCAAAAACTGTTTTAAAATAGATACCTTTTTTTTCAATAATTTAAAACCAAGTAAAAAAAAAAAATACTTAACAATCAAAATGGGGGATGCAGAATTAAAAACATTTACTAGAAAAAGAAAAATCGCTTTGACTAGGATCACTGAAATCTATACTTTGGCGGTAAAAGCCAAGGATGATGAAGCCGAGCGCCCTATCTTTCAAATTGCTTTTGAAACTTTGGAAGATCAATATTTTGAGTTTAAACATCTCCATAACGAATTGATTGGGTTGCTGACCGACGATAAAGATTTCGATACGGAAGATACAATTCGAAAAAATTGTGACACTTTTTATTTTCAAGCAAAAGCAATATTTTGTAAGTTATTTCCAATTCCAGGCACAACCCACCAGTCATAGTTTTGAAAGTTTTAAACCTTCAATTCCGGTTTTTACGGGCTCAATGCTAAAATGGCCGACTTTTCTAGATCTTTTTTCAAGTATAATAGACAAAAATCCTGCACTATCGAATGCCTCAAAATTTCGGTATTTAATTACTTTATTGCAGGGTGAACCATTAAATTTGGTAAAGTCGTTACCAGTTACTGATAGTAACTATTTAATTGCCTTTTCAAATCTACAAAAAAGGTACAACAATAAGCGCCTTTTAGCTACGTCATATTGGAATTCCATTGTGCATGTTTCCTCCATGAAATCAAATCAGAGCTCTAAAGATCTTAGAAATATTTTGGACACGTCTACTGAAAATCTAGAGGCCCTGAATGCCTTAGAATTTAATACAAAAGATTGGCAGTTTCCGTTGTTTAATTTATTGCTGGGAAAAATAGATACTCCCACTAGATCAGCCTTTGAGGTTTGCCATACTGAAAAGGAAATTCCTAGTTACACCGATCTATATGAGTTTTTAGAAAAACAGTGCCAAGCACTAGAATCGGTTCAGTATTTTCAGCCTTCAGTATCAAATATGGAAAAAAAATCTAAAACTTTTGGATCTGGTAACTACAATAGTTCAAAACCAAATTCATATAATAACAATAATTTCAAAAACTCCTTTATGACAGGCATACCACAAAAACAACAAATTTTACCAAACTTTAATAATCATAATCAAAGCAACTTTCAAACAAAAATATCAAAACAATGCAAGTTATGTAACCTTTCGGTACATCCTTTTTCTCAATGCCAAGTTTTTTTACAAAAAACTCCAGCTGATCGTCTCGCTTTCGTGAGACAAAATAATATATGTGGCAACTGTTTAAGATCAAATCATTTTCTTTTAAAAGATTGCTTATCGCCTTTTAATTGCAAATCCTGCGGGTTACGTCACCATAGTTTATTATGTGACGTCACAACTCGATTTAACCCAGCCCAACCTAACATGCAAACTTCTTCATTTATTTCAAGTATTCAGTCACCAACGCAAAATCAACAATCAAATTATAGTTTATATCCTAATAATATCGATTCAAATCAAATACCTTTCTATGATAAAAATATTCAGCAGAATATTAACCCAACCTTAACTAGCATGCAGCATTCTAATCAATCTAATTTTAAGTCACAAATGCAACCAATTCAAGATCAATCTCAACAACAAATCAATCAAAGTCAATATCCTTCTACTTCGCAACAAAATCAACAATTAACGCAAAATACATCTCGACAACAACCTAACCAAACCAACTGTTATACCTCATTCACCCCAAACTGTCAAAGCACAGTACTATTGTCTACCACTATTGTAGAAATCCTCGATGCACGTGGGAACTATCAAGTAGTGAGAGCCGTCCTAGACAACGCCAGCGAAACCTCTTTTATCAGCGAAAACTGCTTAAATAGGTTAGGTTTATCTAGGAAAAAATTATCTGTTCCTATTCTAGGAATAAATCAATCTTCTTCTTCAACAAAAGGTATGACGCAATGCACTATTCGTCCAGTTGGAAAAACTGATCCCACATTTTCCTTTAACGGTTTAGTCGTTCAAAGATTATGCTCTTCTTTACCTAGTGTCCAAATTAATCCAAGAAATTGGAATTATCTTTCAAACATTAAACTAGGCGACCCCTTCTTCTACAAACCAGCCCCTGTTGATCTACTTCTAGGCGCCGAGATTTATTCCCAAATTATTAAATCAGGTCGTATTTCTGGGTGTCAAGGTCAACCAGTCGCCCTAGAGACGGAGCTGGGATGGGTGTTGTTAGGCAGGGTCGAACAAAACATATCTTATCAATCCAATCCCTTAAAAATCGAAAACTACTTTACCGCTTTCGATAACTCTCTAGACTTGACTCTTAGGAAGTTCTGGGAGCTTGAATCGATTCCTCAAAAAAGCTATTTATCCCCAGATGAGAAAAAAGCTGAGGAAATTTATCAAAATACGGTATCACGTGATAGCACGGGACGATTCATGGTAGCTTTACCTTTTAGGCACTCTGAACCCGACTTAGGTGACACGTTTTCTAGAGCTTACCGTTGTTTCATTTCATTAGAATCTAGACTTCTTAAAAATCCTGAAATGTATTCCATGTATTCAGATTTTATGCTAGAATATTTAAAAAACGGACACATGAGCCTTATTTCAAACAATGAACCGAAATCAATGAATGTTTCATATTTACCACATCACGGGGTACTAAAACCCGATAGTACAAGCACGCGTTTGAGAATTGTATTTAATGGATCTTCAATTGGAAGTAAGAATTATAGCTTAAATGAGACCCTTTTACCAGGCCCTAAACTTCATGCAGATATTACAACTATTTTATTAAGGTTTCGTTTTCATTCTATAGCAATTCTTAGTGATGTTCAAAAAATGTTTTTGCAAATCAATTTAGTACCCGAACATAGAGACTATCAGCGTTTATTGTGGCGTTTCCACCCCAATGAACCCCTAAAAGAATATCGTTTAAATACTGTTGTTTTCGGACTCACTTCAAGCCCTTTCTTAGCAATTAGAACCTTACGAGAGTTAGCCTTTCAAGAGAAAAATAAGTATCCAAATGCTGCAAAAGTAGTTCTTCAAGACGTTTTCATGGACGATGTCTGTACGGGCAGTTCTGATTTGTCTTCTGCGCAAGCGCTACAAAAAGAGCTGATTGGCTTGCTAAAATCCGGTGGGTTTGAACTACGTAAGTGGGCAAGCAATGACCCAAGATTGCTATCATCATTGTCTCCTTCAGATTGTCAAGTTCCAATATCTTTCGATAAGGAACAACCTTCTAGTATTAAGGTCTTAGGGCTGCAGTGGAACCCTTCGTCAGACACATTTTCATATAAATGCAATCAAGATAATAGTCCGTTAACAAAACGTAAAATCCTCTCTGTAATTGCTAAAATATACGATCCTTGCGGATACATATCGCCAGTAACTCTTCTCGCAAAATCAATAATGCAAGAACTCTGGAAGCAAAAAATCAATTGGGATGATCAACCCCCACCCCACATCTGCGAAACTTGGTTACAATTTAACTCACAGTTTTCTAGTTTATCGGAGATTTCTCTCCCTAGATACATTTTTTCATCTAACATACAACGTTGCCAAATTTTAGCATTTTGCGACGCTTCAGAGCGCGGCTACGCATGCGCTATATATCTACGTATCGAATTATTAAACGAAATCAAATCTTCCCTTGTTATTGCAAAAAGCAAGGTAGCCCCACTCAAAACAGTTTCGATTCCTCGACTGGAGCTATTGGGAGCTACGCTCCTTGCTGATCTGCTTCGATTTGTCCTTGACATTTATTCGCCAATGATAACAATCGATGAGATTTTAGCATTTTCTGACTCAGAGGTAGTCCTGGCTTGGATTTCTAACTCTCCGCATAGGTGGAAAACTTTTGTGGCTAATAGAGTCAGTCACATCCAGGAAACCATTCCAGATATTCCCTGGTATCATATCCGAACTCTGGAGAACCCAGCCGACTGCGCCAGTCGCGGCCTAACTCCAGATAATTTACTTAATCATTGTTTATGGTTTACCGGTCCCCCCTGGATATGTTCTCCTCGCTCTGAATGGAATTTAGCTTCCCTGTCAGAATCGAATATTACTAGTTCTGTTTTAGAGGAAGAGAAAATACAGGTTTTGGCCACAATTCTGAATAATGATATTTTAAACGATCTTTTACATAATTATTCATCTATTTTACAAATTCAACGTATTATTGCTATTTGGCACAGATACTTTTTCAACATTAAGCATCAGGACACTAAACGCACTGGTTTTATTACGCTTTTTGAATTACAAGAATCTTTACTTGTACTTGTCAAGTACGTGCAAAATCAACATTTTTCTGATATCTTCTTAAAAATTCAAAATAATGAACTTTTACCAAAACCATATCGCAAATTAGCGCCTTTTCTCGACCCCCAAAATCGTATTAGAGTTGGCGGGCGGATTAGAAATTCAATCACATTATCATATGATGTAAAACACCCCCTACTATTACCAAGTGATAGCACACTTACCAAGCTGATCATTCAAAATATTCATTCAACCTACTTGCACCCAGGATTTAATACAACTATGTATTTACTTAGACAACAGTTTTGGGTACTTTCAGCACGTAGAGTTATTCAAAAGGTTTTATCATCTTGCGTTAAGTGCTATCGCACTCAACCCAAAGCTCTTACCCCCTACATGGGTGACCTTCCAAGCTTCAGAATATCACAGCTGAAATGTTTTTCAAATGTTTGCATTGACTACGCTGGACCTATAAAATTAGCTCAAGGGCGTAAATTAGTCATTCATAAGGCTTACATTTTAGTGATTGTGTGCACCGCGTCTAGAGCTATTCATCTCGAACTAGTTTCTAACCTAACTTCAGAGGCTTTCATTGCTGCTTTTCGGAGATTTGTCAATCGAAGAGGAGTTTGCACCAATATTTATTCTGACTGCGCAACTACATACAAGGGAGCTTACAAGGAGCTTACCGAGCTTTCAAAGCACGCCGCAGATCATTTAAAAATTTCTTGGTTTTTCAATGTACCTGCTGCCCCACATTTCAATGGGCTTGCGGAAGCTGGTGTAAAATCCGTTAAAAGCCATTTACTTCGTGTTATCGGTGATCAAATCTTAAACTTTGAGGAGTACTATACTCTTTTAACCGATGTTGAAGCATTGCTAAACAGCAGACCCTTATGGGCGCAAAGCTCTGACCCGAACGACTTAGCTCCTTTGACTGCAGGGCATTTTCTTACGTTATCTGCACTAAACACAGTTCCTGATCCAGATCTTTCTCATTTAAAACTAAATTCCTTATCTCGTTGGCAACTTATACAAAGGTTGAACACAGATTTCTGGAAGAGATGGAAATCAGAATATTTGAACACCCTGCAACAAAGGTCAAAATGGCACGAGCCAAACCCCAACATTGAATTGAATACATTGGTACTTATTAAAAATGAAAATGAGCCACCAATTCATTGGTTACTTGGACGCATAGTCGAGTTACACCCCGGCCGAGATGGGCATGTAAGGGTTGTTACGGTGAAAACTAAAACCGGGTTATTTAAGCGACCTATAGTTAAACTGTGCCCTTTGCCTATGGCTTCAGATTAAAATTAAAATATTAAATTTTAATTTCTTTAGTTTAATTGTAAATATAAATTTCTTTTCAAAATAGAAAAAAAATTATTATTTTTTTTCTGTTCAAACAATGTTTGGAATTATCTTTTTGTTTTTCTATTTTTTACTTAAAAAATGCATAAACGCGTTTTTTTTTCTTCTAAATTACTATAATTGAAAACATTCGTTTTCGGTGGCGGGAAATGTTACTGCAATTTTCTTTAGCTTTATTTTATTTATAATTTATCTATTTCGCCTCAAAATTAATCAGCCATACAAATTCAAATGGTGGCACCTTGCGCCGTCGAAACAACGCGGGTGCTAAGGACATGCGCAAACGGCGCATGAAGAGAGACATTCTGTCAAGCGAAAAACACGTGAACTCGAAAAAAAATCATTCTCTTCTTTCGAAGACTAATTTTCTTTCGAAAATTAACTATTAAACATAAAAACCTTAGTTATTAAGTGCTACCATCCTCAATCCAAAGACTGAACGTGAGAATACTTCAAGAGCGGGCCCGCAAGCCGAGAAATAACCATCAAAAGGTAGGTGCCATTTTTTCTCTTGCTTTTGTATGGTTGCGCGATCAAGAAATATTAAATAAGAAAATTACACCTAAAGAAAGTTACAGTCCACTATGAATTAAAGAAGAAAATCTATTCACCCTATCCATTACAGAAGGCAAAAAAGTGAATTAAGCCTTCAACCAAATGTAGACCTGTCGGGATTAAATTTATAAACTTAGTACTTAACACCCGTTAGTAAATACCTACTGCTGTAAGATACAATTTGCCGTCCTTTTTGGTATCTTTTTTAAAAATTATTTGCTTAAATTCTATCGCAGTAATTTTCTATGATTAAAAACAATTAAACTTTAGACATATCGAGGATACCTACACACTTCTAGTTAAATTTAGATCATTGCATTGGCGGCTAAAAATTACTTACAAATATAAAACTGACAATTTTTGGCAAACGTTGACCACCTATCGCTACTCCCTGCTAAATTGCAATGGCAAGAAATGCATATAAAATGCACCTTCCGGGTTATAGGAGTCATAGACATTATAGTAGGCAACAAGCATGAGCGCAATTAAGGGAGGGGCTAGAGAACTTATTGTTTTTCTTTTAGATAACGTCGAAAATGTGTTATTTGCGTGCCTTTTGACTTATTATTATATCTGACCAATATTGTCCTGACGTCTGTCCGTCTGTGATGGTGTGTATGTATATGTCTGCCCAGCCCACGATAGCTCCTAAGCCTACCGAATGAACCGATTTTGATAAAATTTTTTGGTAAAATAGTGTACAATGTTGTAAAGAGTTGATTTACTTGGAGTGTGCTAATGGGCTAGGAAACCATCAGTTTGGTCATTGATTCATTTAAATACCTTTAGAGTATTTTAGAAAAAAAAATTATGAATATCTGCAAAGTTTTTGTTTTACATCGTGGTGATTTTTGTGTTTTTGTCCAAGCCAAAATGTTTATATTTTATCTAGTAATAATAAATCAGTTTTACAGTGTCACCAATCGACCATCTTGTAACGCTCCTGGGCAAACCGGCAGAGAAGTCCCGTGGTATGGACGTAAGTAAAGCTGGGGGGACCACTATAAGGGGCCACCGAATTTCATATGCCAGGATTTGGTGCTAATTTGTTGCTAATTTGTTACCGAAGAATTAAATTTGTTGCTGCAGCCGTTAACGAGAAATCGCGACCCCTGTGACTTTACGGTAAAGCTGAGGGGCCACCTCATAACTCTGGACTGAAAGGCGATACGAGGATGATTTAAACGCCATAATTTGTTGCTCGGGATGGGGATGTGCAACCAATATTAAAGAATCCCAAAAGACTTATAATTTTCTTTTTTTTTTGAAAAAAACTGTTTTTTGTTAATATTTTTGTAGTACCCTTATAAAAAGGCCGTTCGAATTCGTTACCTCTATTTAATGCGCCTGAGAGCGTTATTAAGCAAAAATAAAAAAATATTAAAAAATTGAGTCAAAGACCACTGTGCGCCGAGTAAAGTTGAGGGCCACCTTGTATCTCGGTAGTCTTTAAAGATATTAATCTCAAACAAAAAGCATAATTTGTTGCTAAGAGTCTTTCATTGCATCGTGTAAAACAAGTTATTTAATTCCAATCGTACGATTAAAAAAAAATAAAAATAACATATTTTGTACTGTATTTCTAAACCCAACTGGAGGGCCACAAAGTTGTTCATACACTTCTTAGCGCTCAAATAGCACTAAATGTGTATGTAAATGGAAAATTTGTTGCTGCTTCCGTTTTCGAGAAATTGAATTTTTATTTTAGATTTTGACTTTTTGTATAGTTCTTTTATTGCTTATGTATGTATGATTGATATAGACAGTGGCCAATCCTTCCAACAGCGGAAACCAATGCAAAACGATCTGAACAACAGGCTCTTGTCAGAGCCAACCCTGACAATTGTTAGCCTGACCATCGAGGGTATCACGAAATATAAACAAGACCTTATCTCTCAACTATGCCAAACACATAAAGGGGACGTGTTATGCCTTCAGGAAACGCACAGAGATGAAAACGCAAACAGGCCCAACATTGATGGTATGCGTCATGCCGTCGAATCCTCCCATAACAAGTATGGTAGCACCATTTTTGTAAGTACTAACATGTCGCTGACATCTACCGGCAAAAAAGTAACCGACGATACTGAAATACTAACCATCGAAAACGGAGCTTTCACCATATCATCCGTTTACAAACCTCCTGGCAAATCACTGAAACTAGAAATGCCGGAGAACTATGGGAGACAGAAGATTCAGTTATCGTTGGAGATTTTAACTCTCACAGCACATCGTGGGGCTACAATGAAACCGATACAAATGGGCAACTTCTGGAAGAGTGGGCAGAAGTCAACAAACTTTCTCTTCTCCACGATCCAAAGTTGCCGTGCTCGTTCAACAGCAAGATCTGGAAACGCGGCTATAATCCCCATAAATAAAATCTAGACCCATCACCACAAAACTACCAAACCTTTTTGCAAATCTTACAAAGGGTATCAAAGTGATTACATACCAAGAGGCTGCAGGCAAAATTTCATACCGGGGCTGTCAGAAGCCTCTAAAGGGTTCTTAAACAAGTACGAAGAACTTTTTAACAAGGATCCGTTTAGCGAAGAAACTATAGCCTGCGGTAATGCGCTCATGATAGCACTGAGCGAGACTCGAGAAAAAAAGTGGATAGACACCCTTGAATGAATGGATATGTCGCACAACAGCAAGATGGCTTGGAACTTAATCAAAAAGCTAAATGGAGATCCAAAGCAAAACAAAGCACCGACAAATGTTACTGCTAACCAAGTAGCTCACCAACTGCTCCTCAACGGTAAATCGGACAAAAAATGCAAAAAAAAATGCATCAATCGGTCTCCAACAACCGAGAAAAACCACTTTAACACGCCCTTTACCATAAAAGAGCTAAATAAAGGGATAAACTCACTGAAAAATGGCAAAGCAGCAGGAGCAGACGACATCTGTGTAGACAAATCAAAAACTTCAGAACAATAGCAAAAAACTGGATTCTAAAACGTTTTAACACCTGTCGAGTTACATTCCAGATACCAAAAGTATGGAGGAAGTCGAAAGTCGTAGCATTGCTAAAACCTTGGAAAGACCCTGAGTCACCAAAAAGCTACCGCCCCATATCGCTTCTTTGTCACCTATACAAGCTATATGAAAGGCTATTCCTCCAACGACTAGAGAGGACTGTCGACTCAAAAATCATTCCACAGCAAGCCGGCTTTAGACCTGGGAAGTCTTGCACCAGCCAAATACTAGCACTGACGGAACACATCGAAGATGGGTTCGAGAAAAAACAAATAACAGGTTTGGTTCGGTTCGGTAATATGAACCGTCATCACAGAAACTTGCTGTATAAAGTCTATGATACACTGAACGACTACCAACTTGTTCAAATGGTAGAATCCTTACTACAAAACAGATAATTCTACGTGAGTCTTGAAGGGAAAAAAAGTCGATGGAAAATCCAGATAAACGGCTTGGCTCAGGGCAGCGTACTGGCACCAATCCTCTTCAATCTCTACACCAACGACAGTAGTAGGTTTAAGCGGGTGCTGGACCACTTTTGAGGAGGGAATGACCTTGAATGACCTTGACGGTCGTTGCCTTGTTTTATGTAGAGACGAATAGTTTGAGTAGTATATTTGACCTTGAAAAGTTGTGAAGGTCATTATGTTGACCTTGAATGACCTTGAAGATCGTTGCGTTTTTATATGTAGAGACGAATAGTCCAAGTAGTACTTTTGACCTTGAAAAAAATAATCCAAAATTATAGTAAAGATGTGTATTTTTTAACCTTCAGAATCTTTAACATTGCTTTATTTGCCCGCTTTTTAGATATATTATTTTCTGTAGACTTTACCCCCACTAAACTAACACCCAACAAGTATTTAAAGAAAAATAAATATCAGAAGAGTACTATTAAAGTTTCTTTACTTCAACGGTGAATTTCAAATTAGTAGAAAATGAATTCAAAGCAGCAAATTATTGATTTGGATGATTTCACCAGTCAAGACATCGACAATTTGTTAAAAGATATTGGGAATGAGTTTCAAGCCGAACAGCAGCCAGAGCCACAGCTAGAGCCACAGCTAGAACCACAGCCAGAATCACAGCCGCAGCTACAAATGGAGCTACAACGTGACGTACATAAAATCAAAAATGGAAGAGTTGGTAAAAGAAAGTACATTAAAAAAACGAAGACAAGCATTTTATCAACAGCTCCAACTCCGACAGCAATTCCAATAGCAATTCCCTCAACATCGAGGGATCAGCTAGTCCAGCAAACCGTAGCCGCAAATGTCACAACAATAGAAAGCCAAACGATAGAGCAGGCTATCCAAATCCTACGGGTGAAAAGAAGCTGCGTGGAGCAGCTTAAACAAAGAGTGGATCTACTCAAAGCAGAGATTCAACGACTACAAAGAGAGACCGAAGGTGTGGAGGAAGAATTCCAAGCAAAATTAAATGACTACAATAAGCTAAAGGATCTTTTTTATGCTTTTCTTTAAATTTTTAACATTTTTTTTATTGTAACATATTTAGTTTTTATATAAAATTATTAGTTAGCCAATATATAACTTTATGAAACAAAAAAAACATTTTGAATATGTAAAATATAATAAATCTATATTAAGAAAAAAAACATTATGGTAATTTAATAACAAACAAAAAAATTTGTATAATTTTTTAATTTTGGTTACTATTTTATAGTTGAACTTTATAGAATAAACTTTAATATAGAAAAGAATATTATGCTAATGCAAAAAACAAAGTATTAAAAATAATTTTTAAACTTTAGTTTGTTTATAAAAGAGTAAAATTTCATAGTGTAGAATAAACCAATTTGTAGAAAAGATCTAATTTAAAAAAAATACAAACTTTTAGAAAGAATTTTTAAACTTTGGTTTGTTTATAAGAGAGCAAGATTGCATGGAATAGCATATAAAAATGAAACTTAAAAACGTTTTTTTTTACCATTTTTAACTTTAGTTTGTGCATAAATGAACAAAATTTGCGTTACTATAATTTAAAAATTGAATATTGATGTGATTCAAAAGATAGAATTTTTACAAATGGTTTCATTTTAAAATTGTTAGATGAAAATTTTTAATTGTTTGGTTTAGTGCCACAGTGCCCCAAACCTCGCACTGAGCTGTGTGTACCAGCCATTTTTATTGTACACCCCAATTAAACTAAACCAGACTACCAACGTTGAGCCTCCTCAAAAGGAGAGTCATCTCTTTCGCTTCCTACATCAGACATCTCCTCAGAAGGAGGAGAGTCAACTCTCGCTACTTCCCACACACCATAATTGGTATCAGAATCATCATCATCACTCTCCACCACCTCATAATCATCACTGTCTGAGATGTAGACAGGTGATTCGGGTGAATATGGAGGATTGCTCTGCCTCTCCATAATTCTTTGATATTGCTCACTACAGACATCGCATCGTCCATTAATTGTAAAAACCTCTACCGGTTTCCAGACATTGCAGAAATTGCACTGCACATGCCCATTTTTCAAAAACGGACGAACGATGAGGGTAGGGCGAGCGGTGGATGACATTATAGGAAGACAAATCGAGCAAGAATGAGTGTTTACCAAATGAGGAGTAAAATATATATACCCATTACAAGGTTATATCAAGGTCAGTGTGAATCGTTGACAATTTTTTCCAAGGTTAAATATGTAATTGCTCATCAATCTTGTTCAAGGTTAAATGAAGGTCAGTGTATAATTTTTTCCAAGGTTAAAGATGTAATTGCTCATCAATCTTGTTCAAGGTTAAATGAAGGTCAATGTCACCTTGAGAATATTTTGCAAAACCAAAAATAAATTAAAAAATAATACATTTGGCTGTAAATTTTGTTCAAGGTCAAACTATTTAGATTTTGCTGTGAATTATGATTAAAAAAAATATATTTGAGAGTTATCAGATACAGCTGAAGAAAATGAGGTGGAGTGGGGTGTCTGTTATAAAACCCACAACGGGCATAAAAAAGCATAGTGGTTAAAACAGAGGTGTTGATGAAAACACCTAATAAATAAATAATTTAAGGTGTAACAAGTAAAGTGACCATGTTGAAGTGTTCAAAATGTGACAACAGTTTTACTCGAAAAGATAATATGGTTAGACATAATAAAACAGCTTGCAAATATAAACATAATGATGATAATATCAATGAGCAACCATTAAAGAAAAGAAAAATAGCTAGTTTAAAAGTTGATAAAGATAGTGATAAACAATTGGAAATGTGTAGAGAATGCAAGATTTTCATACCCAAAGATAAATTTTTTGCTCATTGTAGAACACTTCAACATAAAAATAACTCATGTGCACCATACTCCAATGGTGTATGTGTGGTAAGAAGTGGTCTTAAATGCAGAATAGCAAGTTATAGAATTGCTTCAGAAACTCAGCAAAAAGACTACAGAAGGTTTTTTTATGAGATAAAACCCAAATGTCTAACATTAGTAAAAGAAAATATAGCAAAACACACCTCAATAAAAATTAATATGGAATTATTTGCAACGTTTCTTCACCAATCAAAAGAAACCCTAGCTGATAAATCATTTAACACAAATAATAAAATAGTGTGTGATGCCTCTGATTTGGATAATATTTATGAGTTTTTTATGGATAAAATAATTTCCCAAGCGAGCGAGTTTATGGAGCGAGATTCTGGTAAGATTACTCATTAGTAAAATAAATAATTTTTGTTTAATAATAATCAGTGACACATTTTTTAAATATGGTTGTTTAATTAATAATGTTTTAATTTATTTACAGGTTGGACTTTACAACATATATTACACTTGGAAATCAACATCAACAAGTTTCGGCCTATTGGGGGCAATTCATACTTCAAGTTACCCAAATTCATTGAATCTAAACATGCTGTAGTGAATATAAAAAATCAGGATAATGCATGTTTTGCATGGGCTGTTACATCAGCTTTATACCCAGTTTCACTTCATGTAGACAGAGTTTCTTCCTACCCCCATTATTCTACAGTTTTAAATCTTGCAGGTATGGAAATGCCGGTTAAATTGACTGATATATCTAGGTTTTAACAAAACAATAATATTTCAATTAATGTTTATACATTGGAAACCAGATTTGCAAATAAAAAAATTCAATATGAAGTTGTTGGTCCACTTCGCTATTCCAAGAGAAAACTTGACACTCACATAAACTTATTAATCATAAGTGAAGATTGTAAAATTAAAGAAGAAACTCATGAATGTAATAGCGATTGTAGTAGAACACATTATTGATGGATAAAAAATCTTTCAGCTTTGGTTTCCAATCAAATATCAATGTCGAAACGTAGACTTTATTTTTGCGATGTTTGTTTAGTACACTTTATAACAGCAGAAAAACTAATATTTCATCAAAAATATGACTGTGGGCAAGTTTACGCGATAACCCCATCTACAGATTTAAAAACTGATAGATTTGGAAAAACAACACAAGAAAACATGTTAAAGTTCGAAAGTTATGAAAAACAGCTAACAGTTCCCTTTGTAGTGTATGCTGACTTTGAATCAATTTTACAACCAATGGCAGGTTGTGAACCAGATCCATTAAATTCTTTCACAGTCAAAAATATCATACATAAACCATATTCATTTGCATACCTAATTAAATGTTCATTCAATGATGATTTAACAAAATTTAAATTATTCCGTGGTTCAAGCGCAGCAGAAGAATTTGTAGCATGTATTGAACGTGATCTTAGAGAGCTTCACAATAATTATTTAAGAGATATAGTTCCAATGACACCACTAACACCTGAAGAAAGAAACATAGTGGAAACATGTGACAAATGTGGAATATGTGGTAAACCTTTTAACTTATTTGATAAAAAAGTAATCGATCATTGTCACATAACGGGAAAAAAAAGATTTTTAGCTGCACATTCAACTTGTAACTTACAACATCAATTACCAAATTTCATTCCAATAATTTTTCACAATCTAAGTGGTTATGATTGTCACATGTTTATTAAGGAATTGTGTCATCATGGCGATAAAATAGATGTTATTGCAGAAAACAAGGAAAAATATATTTCATTTACAAAATCCATATATGTACATGATTACATGAATTCTGAAGGAAAAATCATAAAAAAATATCTACGTCTAAGATTTATAGATAGCTACAAATTTTTAGCTGCATCCCTGGATGAGTTAAGTAAAGGTTTAGATTCAGACTCCTTTTTAGAAACACACAAACATTTTACATCTGAAGAAGAATTTAGTTTAATGAGACAAAAAGGTGTGTTTCCATATGGATTTATCTCTGACTTAGACAAATTAGACGTTACTAATTTACCCACTAAAAACCAATTCTTCGATGATCTAAATGATCAGCATATTACAGATTTAGAATATGATAGAGGGAAAAAAGTATGGAGTCTATTTAATTGTAAAAACTTTAGGAGACTATTCGGATTTATATTTGAAAACTGATGTTTTAATTTTAACTGATGTTTTTGAAGCATTTCGAAGAAATTCTTTAAAGACTTATAACCTAGATCCAGCTCAATATTACACGTTGCCATCATTATCATTTGATTGTATGCTTAGAATGACAGAAGTAGAATTAGAGCTATTGACTGAAATTGACATGATTCATTTCTTTAAAAAAGGGATTCGAGGGGGTGTTAGTCAATGTGTTGATAGAATGCATATAGCAAATAATAAGTACCTTCCAAATTATGATCCAAGTATAAAGTCATCCTTTATAATGTATTTGGATGCAACAAATTTATATGGGCATAGTATGTCACAACCACTACCCACAAAAGGTTTTAAATGGCTCTCACAAGAAGAAATGATAAATTTAAATATTCATAATGTACCAGATGACAGTCCCATAGGATACATTCTTGAAGTAGATGTGTATTATCCAAATGAGTTGCATGAAGCTCATGCTGATTTTCCATTTTTGGTGGAAAATATAATCCCTCCAGATTCATCATCCAAATTCCCCAAACTCATTCCAAATTTGCATGATAAAATAAGGTATATTGTACACTATAAAACTTTAAATCAGGCAGTAAGAAATGGGTTAATAGTCATTCAAACTCATAGAATGTTAAAATTTGAACAATCACCCTGGTTAAAAAAGTATATCGATACTAACACAAAGCTTCGAAACTCTGCTGATACAAAATTTAAAAAAGATTTATACAAGCTTTTTAATAATGCAGTATTCGGAAAAACTATGGAAAATGTTGAGAATCATAAAGATATAAAATTAGTTACAAGTTGGGAGAGTATTCGTAGAAGGGCCGGTGCTCGTGCTCTAATCAGTAGACCCAATTTTAACAATTGCTCGATATTTACCGAAGAATTAATTGCTGTTCATATGAGTAAACTCAAAATTGTATACAATAAACCAATATATTTGGGTTTTTGTATTCTGGATTTGTCTAAAACAGTTTTGTATGACTTTTTTTATAATACTATAAAAAAAGAGTTTCACAATAGTGCAAGTTTAATGTACACAGATACAGATTCTCTAGTACTTAAAATTTACACTGATGATTTCTATAAATTTATGATTGAAAACCCTGAGAAATTCGATACATCTAATTATAAGAAAGTAAATAGGTTTAATATAAGTAAAAACGAATCTGTTTTGGGTAGAATGAAGGATGAATTTCCTGAAGATCCAATTCTAAGTTTCTATGGAACAGGAGCTAAAGCCTACTATATAAACTCAGTCTCAACGGAGGTAAAAAAAGCAAAGGGGGTTAAAAAAAGTGTAATCGATAAGCATTTATCCATTAATGATTATAAAAAAGTTGTTGAAAAAGGTGGTTACTTATTTCGAAAAATGAAATCATTTAAAAGTGATCTACACAATATATACACAGAAACCAGAAACAAAATTGCATTATCTTACCATGATGATAAAAGGTTTGTTATACCTAACACAAGTCATACACTACCCTGGGGGCATCCACATATCAAGTCATATGAAAAATGAAATATTAGTTATGTTTTAATAAGCGTATGGCTTAATTTTAAGTTTTCGAAAATATATAAAAATAAAAAGTATTCTAAAATACAAAAATGTTTTTTTTTTTCATTTTTCTACAACCTTTTTGTGAGTGAGAAATGGCATTTTTGGCAGAACATGAAAATATTTACAGAAAGTGAAATGATGACAGATGTATATAGCCAAATCCTATGAATTCACCCTCAAATTATACAGTCGATGATGGAGCAGTTATTATTGATTGATTTCCAACTGATGAATAGTTGAATTATTAGGATTTAAAAAATTATCAATAATTTAGTGCATCAAGTTGATGATAGGTGGCGCTATTTCGGAATATATTTAAATAATTGAAAAAATTATGATAGATGGCGCTTTTCAAAATTAAGGGCACCATAATTCTAAAACAGTTTAAGGAAACTAATATTCTATAATTGTTTGCTTAGTGACCTTATTAAATTTAAAACTGAAAATCTCAACACCAGGGGTGTTTGTAAATCTTATCAATAGGTGGCGCTGATGTTGATAGGGTGAGATAAATGGTAGAGGGGGTAAATGGTAGTGGGGGTAAAATTGCTTACTTGGATGCATGATGTGGCGGTAAGCGTTCTTTCTCGTTCTTCTCTTAGTCGAAGCACAGTTCCTCCTTTTTTTCAAAAAGTTTAAGTAATTTTTTTCGAAAATGGCCTCATTTAGTAGTTCAAGTGAAAGTTATGTGAAGATCGAGAATGTGGTTATGATTGCGGATGCATTACCTGATTTGTCCGCGGAATCGCTCGCGAACTTTAATTTGTCCGCGGACGCACTCGCGAACTTTAATTTGTCCGCGGATGCGGTCGCGAGCGGGGATATGGTCGCGGACTTTAACGCGTTCGCGAACTGTAACGTGTCCGCGGATGCGGAAATGGCGGCAAATGTGAATGTGGTGGCAGGTGCAAGTGAGGTTGCGGATAACGATTTGGCGCCCATGCGTGAGTACATGATTGACTTTACTCAAAAACTAAGTGACGGTGAAATGCAACAGTTTTTGGAATCACCAAGCATCGCTGCTTGGTCACCCGGAGCTGCAGATAAATTCCTTAATAATTTGCAGCCGGTTGCGAGTGACTCGGTGGTGGATCTGGTGGAGGAGCAACAGTCAACCATTTTTAATGCCCCAGGGGGGGTCCAATAGGTTTTTTTTTTTAAGTATCAATTAAAATTGAGATTTGTAATTTTTTTCATGTCTTAAAATAGACGTTTTTTCTTAATATCTTGTAAAGTAGCGTCTTAATTGAAGATTTTTAAGAGATAAAAATTGTGAAAAAATAGGTTAGCTTTCGATCTGTTAAAATTTTATTGTGATATTAATATTATTTTAACAGTTATGATCAATTTAATTAAAATAATAACAATTTTAATTGGGCTATTATGTCATTATCTCCTAAAATTAAAGTCCAGCAAAAATTTTTATATGATAAGAAATGTCAACGCATTCTTGATTAATCGATTGAAAAAATTATTTCTTGTAACAGCCTTATTAGTTTAGAAGCTAGACCCATTTGTAACTGAATAGACATCTACCCCACTTGACAAAATGTGTTTTTATTTGTTTTATTATGTAAATATCTCCAAAAATTAAACTTTTCCAAAAAATTTTATATGATAAAATTTGTTTGGATATGGTTGTTGAATCGATGGAATGAATTATTTTTGTAATAGCTTTATTAGTTTGGAGACTACACTTATTTTAATTGAATAATTTACCATCTATTCTCCAAGTAAATATGTGACTTATCAATTTTATTATGTGAATAGGTGTGCAATTGAGTATTCAAATTTGTTATAGCTTAATCATAAGTATAAAAATATCAAAACAAATAGTATTCTATAAAATGTGTTTTATTTAAACTTTATTTAAGAAAAATATATTTATATCTAAATCATTTTAAAATACAAAATTCAAAACATTTATTTTCATTTAAATCATTAAAATACATTCAAAAATATTATAAATAAAATTACATTGAAATTAACCCCTTGTTACAGTACCATTTAGAATATTATAGGAAATTAGGGAATCATGAATAAGTAAAGCATACACTTTTACATCATTTGGAAATTTAGATTTTCTGGTGTTAAATTCCAATTTAATATCCACTGTTGATGAGGTTATTGAATCCTGTTGATGCGAAGCATCAATAACAATTAATGGGTTTTGAATAAAACTATTTAAATCAAGCATTGGTTCATTACATGTTTTTCCATAGTAACTGCTTTGAAAATTTTGATATGCATAGTAGGCAGGACCGCATAATCTTTTTGAAAAATCGAGACTCTACCTCTCATAGGGGAAAACTATTGAATTAATATATAATCTAATATCAGCCAAATCAGCAGAGATAAATTCTGTGGCATCTTTGTCTCTGGCATTGCAATTTTCAGTTTTTTGAAATTCAATAATAATGTATCGTGGTTTTTCCAAATTCGTACTACTTCTTACTGCCCACGTATCAGAAGCTGTGCTCCGAAGAAGAGGCAATTCATATAGGTCCCACATGCGATAGGCAGCTTTGATATTAACATTATTACCACCCTTATTAATTTTAGATAGAATTTTAATCCTTTGACGATCCTCTGGAATTATGTGCCGGATTTTCCATTCGATTTTATCTATGGAGATTTCCGCATCAACTTCACCAATATAACAATTATTGAAGGTGTGAGCTATTACGAGAATCAGTTCTTGTTTTTGATTAAAAATGCCCCTTCTATAGTCCTCTGCAAATCCCATCAAGTATTTTAATGGGAGTCTTCCACTAAATACATGACTTGTTTTGTCCAATATGCATTGATTGGCTTCTGTTAAACCCCAACCGTATGTTGAAAGAAGCTTTTCTTGACTACTTCCAAATGAAACAATGGTTTTTAGTGCTGAAGTAATTCCTGGTTTTCGAACAACGCAAATTTGTTCACCACCCATTTCATACCGAATTTCTTCGAATAAAAAAGCAAGAGCATTATTTGATAAGTAGCATCTTTTAGATGCATCACTTGGTGTAAACTTTCCTTCTATATAAATATAACTTTCGGAAACATCCAAAATTAGATCTTGAAATTGAATTGGGATACGAATTTCATCTGAGTTTTTAAAAGATGGTGTTCCATAGGGTTTATAACTATGCTCTTCCAGACTTATAATTGAATTCTCAAAAATTGGTTCATTAAATGCTTCTAACTTTTCACTAGTTGAAATCATTTTAAACAGTTTTTTTTAAATGTAAACCAAGTGATTTCAAAAACACTTTTTCTTCTGTGGACAATTTAGATCTTTCTCTTGACAAGTCTTTAACATGAATGGTTTTTCTACTGCTTCTGCATCGGTTTTTATTTGGAATATAAGTCTTAACATCTTTTTTTTGCGACACTGGATAGCTGTGATGATCAAAACAATAACCCATTTTCGTTATAACCTTTTAAGCTCTAATTTAACAATTATTTTTTCTCCTTGAAAATTAATGAGCTTTCCTCTATCATCCACGATCCTTAGTGTAATGTTGTCGATAAACTGACGACCCTCTGGTTGAATTGGCATATAAATGATATTTGTTGGTTCTTTAGTTAGCTTATACCCAGGTTCCACATCAATGTCAAATTCATAAATAGAGTGCGCCTGTTCTGAATTTAAATATGCACCGGTTGTTATATTGCAATCTACTCTTATAATGCGAACTTTTGTAATATCAACTATTGTTGAAGATTCATGAATCTCATTGGGCTTTAGTCGCTCTTCATTTGCAAATCCCAACAACTGTCCAATTGAGTTGTAGTGCTTAAAGTGAAGTACATACTTTGACTTAATTTCGCATTTCAAAGTGCTATTGTTTGCACGTAAGCTAAAAATATTTTCATCTAGATCTTTTGCACCTTTTTGAAGAGCTTTAAGCATTGCATCATGTATTTGGGTTATTTCGTATGCACCAGGAGGTATTTTTAACATTACTGGCCCTCCCCAGTTTGGCTTACTAAATCCAAACCAATTGTTAGTTTCATCTATGTTAAAAATTGAATTATATGAATAAAATCCTATAAGACCCAGTCCATATTTTTCTCTGTTGTTTGTCTCTATAGGAGGATAGAAGTTGGCACTTAAAATACTTGAATAACCACTTAATGTAAAAGTATAAGACATTTTTTTTACTGTGTCTTACAACAACTGGATATAATGTCACAATCTACAATTGCCTCAGATTTAGACACTTTTGAACCGTTTGCATTACATATACAACAAAATATTTTTTTTGGTGGTGGACCATCAATTTGATCGTTAGAGTTGTTTGTAGAGTAATGGTCGTAGCAATACTGATATTTTAAAATATCAATGTCTTCTTTAACTTCTTCTGGCAACTTCTCCCACACCAAAGCTATTTCGTTTGGTGCACATGCTATCATTACTTCTTTAGGTAAACCACATAGTTCGTCACTCGTCTCGGTAGCAAACTTTTTGCATTGCTAAATGCTTTTAGTGATTTATACATTTTTTTTAGTTTTGCATACTCACTTTCGGAATTATTTCGATTCATTTTATAAAATTACTACTAAAATAAGTTATTTTTTAAGAGAAACTGTAGACACAGCTGACCACAATATACTGTATTAAATTTTTGTTGGTTTTTATATGTATACCAAATTTCTGTGGCATAATTACATCCTTTATACATGTATTCTATGAATTCCAAAGGTGGGGGTAAGTTTCCAAAACTATCATAATAAATTACTTTTCTAGCTTTCTTTCTGTAGGCAACCCAATGTGTTCCTGGTCCATTTACACTGTCTAAGTTTATGATGGCCGATTCAGTTTTGCGAGGTCCACTTTTAGGAAGACTATCTCTCATAAATACAGCAACGAAATTTGCAATTTGATATTGTTTTGCATATCTTTCCAAATCAATATTTGATAATGCCCTTGCTGGTAAGGGCTTTACTAGTTTTTTGGATTTGTTAAATAAAGTCCTAACCCAGTTCGATACGGTTTTAAGTATAAACCTCCCCCTTTTTTACTTTCTACAAGCATTTGAGAGTTTTTAACACCAGCAACACTATTTTTAAGATGACTAACGGTTTTTATTGCTTTAACTATACCAGCAGCGCCACCCGCTAATGATCCTAGGGCGGATAACCCCGCAAAAATTTGTATAAGAGGTAAAATACCCCCCATTTTAGGAATGGGAATTACTCTTGGGGTTTTAATCTTCTTTTTTCCACCAGAAGCTTTTAAATGCTTACGCGCTGCGATCAAAGCAATTTTTGAAATTTTTGAAATATCTTGAAATTTCCCCTTATTTTGATTCAAGATCGATTTAATTTTTGTTTGAACGTTTCGACATATCGCAGACCCAGAAGCCACCTTTCGAGTTTTCGATTTTATCTTTTTTAACCCCATTCCAATTCTTCGCTTAACTTTCATTGAATTTGTAATAAAGTAAGCAGCAGCCTTCTCTTTCATTCCAGCGTCTTTTGATTTAACAACTTGCCACGCACTTTCTTCTAGTTCGCGATCAGATTTGTGTCTTTTTTCTAAATTATCCAAATTAATAGAGTAACTAATATCGTGTTTTTTGCAGGCTCTATCTAGTGCATTTATTCCAGGATCACCTCTCGCTAATCTTGTCTTTAGTTTAGTTCCAGGACCACAATATTGATAACCCGGGATGTGCAATTCTACAGGAAGTTTATTTAAAAGTGAATTAAATACGCCTCGCCCCTTTTTTACTGAACTTTTTCTGTTGATAGATGACATCGAACTGATTTTGATATAAATACAAGTCAGCTTAAATACTAAAAGATAGTTCATATAAAAATGCGCATAGTGCAGCAACAAGACAGAATCTCAATTATAAATTGGGATGAAAAGACGGGTTGTGGTATTACATATCAACGTCATGGATCTTTACTACCCAATTCCATTCGTGGATTAATAATTGGGCCATCAAATTGTGGTAAAACCAATGTGCTTATCACTCTTATTACACACCCACTAGGATTAAAATTTGAAAATGTATATATATATACTCCAAATCATTGTTTCAATCAAAATATGAATTTTTAAAGCAAATTTTATCGCCAATTGAGGGGCTTGGATACTACACATTTAATGATACATCCTGCGTTATACCACCATCTGAGGCAAAACCAAATTCGATATTTATTTTCGATGGTCAGAGTGTAATAAAATCATACTACAGTATGGGGAGGCATAAAAATATAGATTGTTTTTACCTAGCACAGACTTACTCTAGAGTACCAAAACAGCTAGTTCGAGATAATTCAAATTTCATAATAGTATTTAAACAAGATGAAATGAATCTGCTACATATTTTTTCAGATCACGTTTCTCCAGACTTTACTTTTACTAAGTTTCAAGAAATCTGTGGAAAATGTTGGGACGATAAATATGGTTTTCTAGTTATTGTTAAAGATGCAGATTTAAACAATGGCAGATATAGAAAAGGATTTGATAGTTACATATATGTTTAATAAATGTGTAGCAACAACTTTAGTTGCTTTTAGAACGAACAACTGCAAACATCTTATTTGTAAAAAAATGTCAAATTCGATCGATCGATCGATCGATTTAAAACGTGATCTTGTTGCTATGACTGATGCAGTAAGAACAAAATTTAAATTTTTAAAAAATGAAGAGTCGCAAAATCAAACAAATCTTGAGAAATTTTATGAACCCATCTCAAAACCATTATCAAAAATTTCAGAAAATTTTAAAAATGCAGCAATTGTAAAAAGGACAAGTAGTAATATAGCAACACCTTTGATAGCTGTGGAAGCAAAAAAAGCAAAGAGAGTTGCAGCCAATGTTATGGTTGATGATTCGGAAGATGGTGATGGTGGAAATAAATCTCATCATGGATCTTACCTCTCAGCTTCACCACCCTTGCCAGATACACCAATATCCTCATACTCTAATCAAAGTCAAAAATCATTTAATGCAGATGCAAGTTCTCATTTATCACCTAAAAAGAGTGTCAACAATGAAGCTATGGATGAATCACTGAGACAAGATATTGGGGAAGATTTAAATTCTATATCTACAATCTATATGGAGGGGCTTAAATCAAACCCATCTATCTATGACACCATATATGGTGTTAGGTACAATTCCAACAATGATAATTTTCAGATAGGTAATGCTACAATAAAATTTCCAGATAAACTAATAACTCTTTGGCGTAAAAAAAATATGATTGGGGCATTTTCTGCTCATTGTGATTTATACGATTTGTTATTTTTTAAAAAACCAAGTGTGTCAAACATTGGCGACATTAGCCCAAAAGCACTCAGCGATTATAAGCAAATACTTAATTTGTCAAATGCCTATTACAATGAATATAATAAAATATATGGGGTAAATACCAGCCGATCTGTAAAATTTACAAATTTTATAAAACCACTTCTAACACCGAAACATGGTAGAAGTAAAGAAGGTTCTGGTATTACCAGAAATAAAATTTCAAATCTCAAAAAATTCAATAATAATAAAGTAAACTATGTATATTGGAATACTGCTAAAGAATTAGTTAGTCGCTTGCGATTATTATGGAGCTCAAAAATGGCTGGGCATACTGGTCATGATGGTGAAATTTTGTCTATAATTGAAGAATTAAGAGAAGAAGGGGTTATATATTAGGACTCACTTTTTGATTGTAGCATATATTGTTCAGTTACTATCTAACATGGGAGGTGTAAAGAACACGATTGACAAGTTTGGTCGTATAAAAAAAACTTCCAAAATTACATATATAAAAGGATTGAAGGGTAATGGTTTTAAGTTGACCGCTAAAAATGATTTCGACATTGAGAACAAACGTTTATGTAATATAGCAGATGCTGTAGATCATAAAGACGCTATCAATCTAGAATTTCTGGAAAATCGTATAAACAAACTAGTTGAAGAACTAAAGCTAGCTATAGCAGAATCTGTTGATGCAGTAAGAACCAATTTAGAAAAAATAAAAACGCAACAATCGACAAGTGGTAAACTATTGTTAAATTTACATGGGAGATTGAGTGCCATAGAAAGAAAAGTTTTGAAACATCACCCACTTGAATCCGCTTTGTAACCAATAATTTGGTCAGATGGACGCATAGAATATCATACACCCATTTGAATTGAAAAAATAAAGTATTTATTTTAACGATGGCTAGTGAGCAAAAAGTTCAAGTGGTTAATGAGCTATATAAACCTGCAAGAAAAAATTTCCTGCGAAGAAAAACCTTAATAAAAGGTTTTAAGGATCTATGGCAGATTGATTTAGCTGAAATACAACAATTATCAAAATATAATTTGGGGTATAGATACATTTTAGTATGCATAAATTGCTTTTCTAAATTTGTCTGGGCTAGACCAATAAAAAATAAAACAGGACTTGAAATATGTGCAGCAATGCGGGATGTTTTTAAGCAAGCTGGTTATTACCCCCATAACATACAATCTGATCAAGGAACGGAATTTTTTAATAAACACTTCCAAGCACTTATGAAAAAGAAGTCTGTAAATCACTATCACATATAGTATAAAGAAGGCAGCCATTGTGGAAAGAGTAATCAAAACTTTAAAAACAAATCTTTATAAAGAATTCTCTACATTAGGAAGCTATAAGTGGTTTCATATTTTACAGGATGTTGTTGATAAATATAATAAAACAATTCACACAACTATTAAAATGAGACCAATTGATGTGAAACCCACCACTAGAATTACCGCATTTGAAAATATAAAAATGATACCTAAAAAAATTAAATTCAAAGTTGGAGACGTAGTTCGTATAAGCAAATATAAGTCAATTTTTGAAAAAGGGTACACACCATCGTGGTCAGCGGAACAATTTAAAATTGTAAAAGTAAATATAACGAATCCACCCACTTATGAAATAGAAAGTTTTGACGGAGAACCTATACTTGGTGCTTTTTATGAAATGGAGCTACAGAAAACCAGCGTGCCATCAATATATTTAGTGGAGAAAATTATTAAGAAAAGGAAGTGTAATAAACTGGAGCAATACTTTGTTAAGTGGTTAGGTTTTACAGAAAGACATAATTCATGGATAAATAAGTCGGATATCGTTTAAAAAAATATTTGAATTTTAATATATTTTTTAAAATTCACATCAAATGAAAATCAATATAGGTTTTTTACACTTCCTTAATTTTTATAATATATTTATTTTGTGTTTTATACTAATATTGTTACTTTATTATAAAATTTTGTAAAAAAATAAGATAAAAATAATATTGCAATAAAACAAATCCAATTAAAAAATAGTTTTTCATTTCTTATTATAATATATTTTATTACAGCTTTTATCAATTTAAAACTACATCCATACTACAATCCATAAACTAATTATAAATACACATTTTTGATAAATGTCTTATATTTAATCATCGTTCTCACTGAATCCACTATCTTCATCTTCATCTTCATCGAGCGGTGGAAAGAGTAACTCCAGTGGAATGTCTTCCAATGGCCTCGGAAGATACAACAAATTCAGCCATCTCATATTTTTACAAAACTCTTGAAGTGTTTGGTTACCCATAAAAAACATTTGGCATTGAATGACACCATCCATAAAATTATTTGCTCTAGCTACATCTCTTAGTGAAGGGTCACCCTCCATCAGTTCGTCCGACTTCTCAAACAACCAGAATCGTAAATCGTGAATTTGTTCTTCCAAACGATTCATATTTTTAATACTTTAAGAATAATATTTTAACACACAATAATTTTAAGATAATTTAGTATATTCCAAATTCAAATATGGATTTACGTTTTGCACCGATGTATGTGGGTTCACTTTGCCCCAGATAGGTTAGAGTATATTTTTGATTACTTTTATTAACTAGATCGATAAAATCATCATCTATTGATTTAAGCACACGTTTTGGTAAAAACGTTTTAAATACATCAGCATCTTCAGCCAATGTTATTAAAACAGATTTTCCATAACGGGTATCAATGGTGCACATTTCTTTAATAACATATGTGGTATTAACTTTTAATGAATCTAAAGATTTTAATTGAAGTTTTGCTTCATTGTTTATTTCGAAATTTATTTGTTCAAGTTTGATTTTTGAAATATCCATATTATTACCTTTAAATTATTGTTTTTCCACAAATTAAACTATTTTTTCTTTATTTTTATTTTAGAGAGTGATTTGACACGTTGAGATACAGAAATCTACTAATACTTCAAGTGGGTTTGTTTTTCCTTTTTATATGTTTAAATACAATTATTAGGGTGGGGATAATGTAAATCTTTCAAAAGTGTAAAACAAATCAGAGTCAAAGATAGAGGTATTTTTTGTGCTTAAGGTCAGACAAGGTCAAGGTTGTTCAGGGTCAAAAATACTACTCGAACTATTCGTCTCTACATATAAAAACGCAACGATCGTCGAGGTCATTCAAGGTCAACATAATGACCTTCACAACTTTTCAAGGTCAAATATACTACTCAAACTATTCGTCTCTACATAAAACAAGGCAACGACCGTCAAGGTCATTCAAGGTCATTCCCTCCTCAAAAGTGGTCCAGCACCCGCTTAAACCTACTACTAACGACCAACCAACACCAGCTTTTACCAGAAACTTTGTATATGCCGATGACCTGGGCATTACAGCGCAAGGTTTAAATTTTGAAGAGGTGGAGCAAAAACTGGACGCAGCCTTGAGTATGATGTCCACTTACTATCAGGATAACTCTCTAAAACCGAATCCCTCCAAGACCCAAGTCAGCGCCTTCCACCTCCACTCTCGACAGGCAAATAGAAAGCTAAACGTTACCTGGAATAACAACAACCTAGAGCACACAGATAAACCTACCTATCTTGGAGTCATATTGGACCGCTCCCTAACATAGAGGTTCCATTGTGAAAAAACGCGGAAGAAGGTGGAGGCGCGGAATGGCCTTTTGAGGAAGCTCGGAAACAGCAAACAAGTAAGGCGCAAAACCAACAGTAATCAGCGCAGGCGTTATGCTTTTTGACAGCGGAATATGTCTGTCCAGTGTGGAGCAGATCCACTCACGCAAAAAAAGTAAATGTCAGCCTGAACGAAACCCACGCCACTGGACAAACTGTACAAAGCCTCGGGCCTCTCAGACCCTGACTCACGTAGAACACCTACGAATATACCGAGAGAATTAAACAGACCTTGGATGAGCGTCACTCACTCACTGGGCACGAGGAGCAACTTGGCAGACTAAAGTCAAGAAGGCGCTTCCTGGGCGCGCCACTGGATGAACCACCCGCCTGCTATCGAATAACAGAACTCCCTCCGAGCGGAACATCAAGCGACTGGAGAACCTGGCGAATGTTGAACCGCATCAGAACTGGTGTAGCCCCTGTTAAGACCAATCTCATCAGATGGGGCCTGTTGGATGGAAATGACGACAAGTGCGACTGCGGAGCTATACAGGATATGGAACACCTACTTATCTGCCCTAACTGTCCACATAGATGTACCCTCGACGCTTTATGGACAAACAATCAACAAGCATTGGACACAGCCCGATACTGGGCTCAGAAACTGTAGTTTTCCGGACTGGAATAAGTTAGTAAAAAAAAAGATATTAGTTTGCTCTAACACTGTCCATAATTTTTCTACTGGCACGGTATCATCTGCTTTTTGTAGGTCCACAAAGGTAACATGAGTCTCTATATTTCTGGCGCTCCTTTTCTCAATTACTTGTTTAAGACAAAAAACATTATCACTACAAGATTTGCCTGCACGAAACCCACTTTGCTCTTCTTGTTCATGAAAATCATTCTCTATTAGATCTCTACGAATCCTACCGTACAATCTACTTAGAGTACTGGTTACAGAAATTCCTCTGTAATTGTTGCAATCCAGCTTGTTCCATTTTTTATGTATTGAGGATATGAATGCAATTTTCCAATCATTAGGTACTGGATGTCCGTTTATGCATTGATTGATAATATATGTGAAATTTTCGAGTAGTTTCTTTCATCCACATTTATCATTTCTTTTTCGATGATTACTTCCTCTCCTTCTATGTCTCTCCTCGGAGAAGCTGCCAGATATTCGGGTTTCGTCTCCTGCAGCAGTCCCTTGTAGTGTTCTGTCCATTGTTCTGGTTTGATTATCTGGATGTTTACTTTTTCTTTTGTTGGATTTTTTATTGTACAAATGAATTTCCATACTTCAGAACTCTGCCTACCTCCTACGTGCGTATTTATGTCGTGGCACTTGCGCTCGAACATTTCATTTTTTTCTCTTTAGTACTGAGCCATTTCAAGTATGTGCATTTTTTCTCTTTGACCATTTCCTGTATTTTGTCCGTCCACCACATCTTCCTGTTATTTCTATTATCTTGGTATCCAACAGCTTCGTTGCTTGCTTCCTTCGAGATTTTTATTATGTTTGTATAAATATCTCTTCAAATGGGTGATTTGTGTTTATTAATTTTTCATCTAATCAGTTCTGATACAATCTTTGAGTACTTTCGATTTCTAGACTTCTAAAGTTGTATTTTTGATTGTCTTCGATGCATTCTAGGTTTTCATTTTCTGTAATACTTTCGCCCTTATTTGTTTTTCTTAAATGGAATAATATTTTTGCTTTTACCAGATGGTGGTCAGATCCACAGGTAACACCACGAAGTGCTCGCACATCATACCACTTTAATTGCGAGTGTTGTCCACCTATAGCATAACCAATAATTGATTTAAGATTTCTTGTTAGCTGAATCCAGGTATATCGATGAATATCCTTATGTTTAAAAAAACCATTATTTATTTTTAGGTTGTGGGTTTCACACAATTGCATCAGTCTTAAGCCATTATCATTTGTTACTTCCTCTCCAAATGGTCCTATCACTTTGCTTTGGGTTTGCCTAACAGTTCGGCTATTAAAATAGCCAAGCATAATTATTTATCTGGTATTACCGATTTTTGTGATAGTCTCATCAAGTTGATCAAAGAACATTTGTTTTGTAGTTACTATTTCGTCATTTGATGGTGCATAGACTGCTACTATGCTTATATTATGTCCAAGCATCTTCATGTTCACTCGAAGTATGTTTTCACTAATGCAATCGTAGTCTGTAATTTTATTCTTTAGATTTTTCTTTATCAACAAGGATATCCCTCTGGCTGCTCTTCTTTCTTTTGGGACTCCAGTGAATATTTGGACAAAATTACCGACACCATTCGTACCTGTTCCTTTCTTTTTTGTCTCAGTGAGTGCAATAATATCGATCTTACAACTCTGCACTTCGGCTGCAAAAATGTCCAACTTTTGATTCAGTCCCTGTACGTTCCATATAGCTATATTCATAGTCCTTTGTCTTTGCTTTTTTCGTCTTCGAGAGTTTCCATCCATTGCTCCGAGGCTTTGTTTAGGCTTTTTGGTAATTGCTTTGTTTTACAAGTATTAGAGAACCAGTCTAATACCTCAACCCCCTACTTGGAGGGCCAGGAATTTTAATCAAGATTTTTCTCCTCTAGCCTTTGACGAACCAACGCCATACTGTAAGGCAACAGTTGTAGTCTTTAATACTATCCCTAAAAGAAAGGGTTGCCACCTACGCTATGATTACCGTACCGAGGTCCATTCTCTCCGCCTTTCATATCGATGAGGTCTTCTCCCGTAACCATGGGAAATGGACCCTATACAGGTGCTAACTCTCCGGGTCGGAGAGTACCTGGAATTTATGGAGGGCAGGGGTCGATTCATTTCCCCTGATAGACATCTGACGAGGTCTACCCGTACCCGTAGTTTTTGAGATACAAGGTGAAAACTATATGAAACACGTTGAACATTATTGCAAATAAAATTTCAATTTCTCGAAAACGGAAGCAGCAAAAAATTACTTGTTAACACATATTGGTAGTACTCTTTGGGTACTATAAGTAACTGAAAAAAATCTGTGGCCCTCTTGTTAATTTTTGAGATACAGGGTGAAAACTATATGAAACACGTTTAACTTTATTGCAAATAAAAATTCAATTTCTCGAAAACGGAAACAGCAACAAATTATTTGTTAACAAATGTTGGTAGTACTCTTTAGGTACTATAAGTAACTGAAAAGAATCTGTGGCCCTCTTGTTAGTTTTTGAGATACAGGGTGAAAACTATATGAAACACGTTTAACTTTATTGCAAATAAAAATTAATTTCTCAAAAACGGAAGCAGCAACAAATTATTTGTTAACACATATTGGTAGTACTCTTTGGGTACTATAAGCAACTGAAAAAAATCTGTGGCCCTCTTGTTAGTTTTTGAGATACAGGGTGAAAACTATATGAAACACGTTTAACTTTATTGCAAATAAAAATTCAATGTCTCGAAAACGGAAGCAGCAACAAATTATTTGTTAACACATATCGGTAGTACTCTTTAGGTACTATAAGTAACTGAAAAAAATCTGTGGCCCTCTTGTTAGTTTTTGAGATACAGGGTGAAAACTATATGAAACACGTTTAACTTTATTGCAAATAAAAATTCAATTTCTCGAAAACGGAAGCAGCAACAAATTATTTGTTAACACATATTGGTAGTACTCTTTAGGTACTATTAGTAACTGAAAAAAATCTGTGGCCCCCTAGTTAGTTTTTGAGTTCCAGGGTGGAAACTATATGAAACACGTTTAACTTTATTGCAAATAAAAATTCAATTTCTCGAAAACGGAAGCAGCAACAAATTACTTGTTAACATATATTGGTAGTACTCTTTGGGTACTATAAGTAACTGAGAAAAATCTGTGGCTCTCTTGTTAGTTTTTGAGATACAGGGTGAAAACTATATGAAACACGTTGAACTTTATAGCAAATAAAAATTCAATTTCTCGAAAACAGACGCAGCAACAAATTATTTGTTAACATATATTGATAGTACTCTTAAGGTACTATAAGTCACTAAAAAAAATCTGTGGCCCTCTAATTAGTTTTTGAGTTATAGGGTAAAAACTATATGAAACACGTTGAACTTTATAGCAAATAAAAATTCAATTTCTCGAAAACGGAAGCAGCGACAAATTTTCCAATTACATACAATATGAACAACTTTGTGGACCTCCAGTTGGGTTTAGAAATACAGTACAAAATATGTTATTTTTATTTTTTTTAAATCGTACGATTGGAATTAAATAACTTGTTTTACACGATGCAATGAAAGACTCTTAGCAACAAATTATGCTTTTTGTTTGAGATTAATATCTTTAAAGACTACCAAGGATCAAGGTGGCCCCTCAACTTTACTCGGCGCACAGTGGTCTTTAACTCAATTTTTTAATATTTTTTTATTTTTGCTTAATAACGCTCTCAGGCGCTTTAAATAGCGGTAACAAATTCGAACGGCCTTTTATAAGGGTACTACAAGTGTTTCTACCTTAATATTATCAACAATAACAAAAATATTAACAAAAAACAGTTTAAAAAAAAAATATAAGTCTTTTGGGATTCTCTAATATGTGTTGCACATCCCCATCCCGAGCAACAAATTATGGCGTTTAAATCATCCTCGTATCGCCTTTCAGTCCAGAGTTATGAGGTGGCCCCTCAGCTTTACCGTAGTCACAGGGGTCGCGATTTCTCGTTAACGGCTGCAGCAACAAATTTAATTTTTCGGTAACAAATTAGCAACAAATTAGCACCAAATCCTGGCATATGAAATATGGTGGCCCCTTATAGTGGTCCCCCCATCTTTACTTACGTGTGGTACGGTCGTCGGCTTTACATGAAGGCGGTACCAGGTTCAAAGTCTCGAACAGCAACGCAAAAAAAATGATCATCGCCCTGTCGCCCATTTCCTTTTCAGCGTTCCACAGTCGTCATGGAAATGGTGCATAAAAAGACATAAGTTGAACTTCTACATCGAGAATAAATGCAGGTGTAGTCCAGAAGCCGACAGCCGAAGCGCCAGGATTAATGACCCAGGAGCATGCTATAGTTGGAACCAGGATGGCGTCAGCAAAAATCAGTCAACTTACGACGACCACGACTGTTGCACTGAAAAGAAAAGAACTCTATTGTCTATAAACAAGTTTTGCTGGAACTCTAGCGTTGTTGGATAGATGCAAGTTTAACATGTAGCAGGATCACCTTTTAGAAGTGATGTAAAAGCGTCTGCGTGGGTCCACTGTGTATACTTGCTATATAAAAGTATAAAGATTCCAGCTCTCGACAAAGAGGTGTCAGGCAAGACTAAACCCTCTTAGAGAAAGAAAATGTATCCTAAAGAGCACGTGTATCAATTTGATACATGGTGCTCGGATAAATTGGAGTTTACGAAAAGGGCGTGTGCCTAGTCGACAGACCAAAAATTGTCTCCCACTACTACTACTACGCCTCTGAGCAACGATGAATGCGGAATATTAAACTTTTGAATTAGAATCTAGGTCAGAGTCCTATGAAGAGTGATCTAAAAAAAACTCACATTTTAGTGGATATGTACATACATAGATTCGTTACCACACCGCTAAAGCTTTAAACAATCGTCGATAAAACTGACATTTCGCGATTGCTTATTTTTAACCACTCTACAAAAAGCTTGCGGGTACCACTGTCTTTTTTAATAATCATTCATTCAAAAGCCCCTAAAAAGAGTTCATGAAATACGGGAGATTGTATGAAATAAACAAATTCAAATTTTTTTATCATATCCCGCGCAACATTTGTAATGGCTAGAAAAGGTATTATTTTTACGGATCACCAAAATTGTTTTTGGGATAACGTCGAAAATGTGTTATTTGGGTGTATTTTGACCTATTTTATACCCGGTTTCCACCTATGCGTACCGTACCTGATTCAAAAAAAGGCATCACGTGACGCTGCATTTAAAGTCGATGCAAATGTCACGTGCATCGGCGGTTCTACAGGAGGGTAAAGTGTGTAATTACCCCCCAGAGCCAGAGCCTATAAAACTATTTAAGGCTTAAGGGCTGGTATGTACTACATAAAACTTAAGGGGGCAAACTTCGTCCGAAAACTTACCATTCGCCAACACTGATATCGCGTTTTTGGGCCAAATCTAATAGAAATAGAAAACGAGAAAGCGGAACGAGTCGAAATTTTGAGGGGTAGTTTTTTAAAGCATTTTTGACAAACGTATCTTAGCAGTTTTTCGCAAAATCATTTTATTCAAAAAATAAAAAAAAAAGTTATGGCTAAAACACAACAAATATTTCAAAACAATGTTGGCATTTCAGTAGCCTAGTTGTACTATAGAAAACTGTAGTGAAATTGTTTCGATTTTTGTTTGAAGATTTTAAAAAAATCTTGCATATGAACAGAAATAATGTTTCAACTAGTTTTTTATAGAAGAGATCTATTAGGATTTACAAAAACGTGCTCAATTTTATATTTGCTGCAGGACACCAAATCAGACAAGAGCCATCAACCTCTAGGGTCACTGCATCCTGGAAGCCTGGAGACGCCAGGCTTCCAGGATGCAGTGACCCTAATCAACCTCCTGACTGAAGCGCCACCCCCATATACCGGGGGCAAGTCAATTTGATTGAGAAAATTTAACTAAGATCACGTGACCCGGATTTTCACATTATTTTCAGATATTTTGAAAAAATAAAATGTCGTTTAATATAAGTTAATATAAGTTAAATGATTATAAGTAGGTATTTAAAAACATACAATTTTTTCTATTTACAAAACGTTTTTTTAAGGGCTGGGGCCATAGCGTAACAAACAAAATCACGGGATTACGTTTTTGACAATTAGTATATCATGGGCGCACCCAGGGGGGGGGGGGGGCCGGGGCCTAAGATTTTTGTATATATTTTCCACATATTTCATGAATAAACACAAAAAATAGCATGAAATACGACATTATGAGGCCTCGGGCCCCCCCAAGATATATTCCTGGGTGTGTTACTGGTATATTGCTCAGTTAACAGAAGCTTGTGCTTAACCAAAGAAGATATATCAACAAGAAGCGAAATACTGTCACTCAAAGCACTGTTCATATGGGAAACAAATATGTGACGTCACGCTTTGACCAAATGACACTAATGCAGTTATATTACACTGAGAAAAATTTTGTGTAACTGTGGTTTGTGGTGCATTTTTATTACACGAAGAAAAAATCAAATTAACCATTACACCTATATAATCATATAACTGTGATCATAGAAAATCGACCCGTTTTAACTTTTTATTTGATTGTTTGCAAAAACGGTTATATATTTTTATCGAGAAAAATCGGTTACGAAATTAAATAGAAAAAATAATTACTAAAAAATACACAGTAATTATTGTAATATTAATAAAAATCTAATCCAATTTGGATTAGCTAACTTCGCAAGACAAGTATCGCGCAAAAAATTTAGACGGAGAAACTTGAAGAAAAACGTAAATAAGTGCCAAAAATAAACAAATAAGTAATAGATAGTGTTAATCGATAAATAAATAACGGAAAAATCGCAAAAAAAACACGCCAAATAATTAACATAACCTCACTTTGAGGAAAGCATCATAACCAAACTGTTTGGTACAGACAGAAGTTAGCAGCAAAGGATATAAACAAAGGGACCGTCCACAACTTAGAAAAATCTACATTAGTGTTACCAGTCGACTGAAAAACGAATTAACAACGCCGAAAAACTGACCATATTTGCTAAAAGCCCGTCAAGACACTAGGCCTTAAAACGCAAATCCGGATCTTGGTCTTAAAGGGCGCATGCGTGGATACGGTAAACAAAAAATATAAATAAAAAAATGGAATCAATATTTACATGTTGCAAAACAAAACCGCAAAACAGTTACGTCTGCATGGTATGCCACAACTTAATCCACAAAAGCTGTGGCGACAGAAAAAACATAACTGTGATATCAAAAAACCTGATCTGGTGCTCAACAAGATGTGCGATAGAGGCCGAAAAAATTGAAGATTCAGTAAAAATGTTGGAGAACTCCATCCAAAAATTAAATACAGAAATAGCCGAGAAAGACGTATATATTCAAAAAATCCGGCAACAAGAAAGGGAGATACTTGAACTCAAGCAACAACTTAGGCAGGAATCGCTCAAAGAAACCCTCAAAATAAGCACCGTTAGTGCATCCACCTCAGACATGGGTACTCAAAGAATTTATCTAGACCAGTTAAAAACAATAACACACTCGATAGAAAGTCAGACCAAATCAGACGAAACAAGTGCTAGTACACAAACAGAACTGAGTGATGACGAAATAGACGAAATAAGATTTCTGCATGTCATTACCAGGATATATGTATCAAAGGACACACAAACTCCAGCATGGAGTGAGGAACCACACAAACTTCAGAAGCAGTCAGGGACACCACTAGAAAAACACACCACAGAGCATGGCAGCATTGAAACAACAATAGCGTTAAAAGAAAAAACTGGAAAACACCAGCTGTTCATAATTACTAACACAGAGTTGAAAGGATCCATCGCCAAATTCAAACAAAATACTAACTCTCAGTATCACATAAACAGGCAATACTTACATAAGGGAACACTCAACGACATGATACCAAAATCAGAAAATTACATATCAAAAATGGGACCACAAGATTTCCTTGTACTATGTGTAGGATCAGAAAATGCAACAAGAGATCTACCATTCAGCTTTTGTAAGCTAAAAAAACTAACAAACAACAAAGCCAACATTATTATTGCTGCATGCCCACTGGCTCAAAATAGGCAAATTTTGAACAAGTATATTGAAAAAACCAATCTTCAAATAAAGAAAGCTGCACACAATGCCAACATATCCTATATAGAAACCTCAAATATTATTAAACCTCAAGTAATAACAAATTCTACAGTTATTTAGGATCTATATAGTGCAAACAAGCTAATAAAACATATTTGCTTAAAAATATCAAACATAGCGACAATTGCTTCAATATCACCTACACAAAAAAATATGTAGCAAGAAGATTCAAAAAATGGATATCCAGGAGATGAAGAATTTGTAATACGCCTGGAAAGACTACGAGCTAATGATGAAGGGGAAAAGGCATTGAAAAATAAAAAAAATTTGCCAAAAATAAACATACTCCGAAATATTGAAATCGTGCCAACACAGAGTCTGCAACAAAACAACTACCCCATTAAATACAGCCCCATAAAAAATGTGGAACAATTATCAAGAGAAAAGAAATGTGCCACCAGCCTTCAAATAAATCAGACAGTTTTTTTCATTCCACAAATAAACTTACTGACACAGGGTGGTTTGTTGGGTGGTTCCCAAAATGCTCTTCCACCCAATGTTAAAAACAACTATTGTGAGATCTCATCGAATGATGGCTATGAGGATTTGCACATCTACCACCAGAACATTCAGTGTTTGAGAACATCAGTGTCGGAACTGGAAGCACACTTGTCAAACAACAAAACACTCAAGACATACTCTGTATAAGCGAGCATTGGATGAAACCAAATGAAGTAGCATTTACCAAAATTGATGGATACCAACTGTTATCATGCTTTGCAAGAAATTACAGTAGACGAGGCGGAACATGTGTGTTTGTGAGAAATGACATTGATGATTTTCGGAGGCTGGACATTTTTAATGACTATAATATTGAAGGAGTTTTTGAGATGTCTGTGATAGTCAGCGAAGAAAGGAAATTAATAATAGGTTGTATTTATAGATCTTGCTTAGGGTTATTTAAACATTTCTATCAAATTTTTGAAATCATTATTAAACAAGGCTTTGAAAAATTTTAATCTTACAAAATTGTATGGGACTTCAACATAAACTTCCTCAAACAAAATAATAAATTAACTAGGGAAGAAATTGGGAATCGGGATGATGTGCTTTACTTGCTAGGAACCTTCAATTTCCAGCAAACAATTTTTGATCCTACAAGACCAAACAAATATAAAGAATCCTGTATTGACAACTTTTTTGTTAACTCAGACGATTTCTTTAAGAATAAAATAATAAAAAATGGCATTGGCGATCACCATGCTCAAATTATAACCATAAAAACAAACAAAAGCAGCATAAAAACTACACATTTACATTTTTCCGGTAGGATCTACTCTGAAAACAAAATCGCTCAATTTAAAGAGAAAATCTTTGACTGCACATGGGATGATATTTATGGGGAACCTGATGTAGACTCTGCATACAGCATGCTTGCTGGCGTCTTTTCCTATTATCTTGATCTGATTTTTCCAGTCAAAACCAAAAAACACCAAAAAAGATCAAACAATGGTTGGATGACGGCAGGTCTCACTACTTCCTTAAAAAATAAAAGAATTCTCTATGATTCTTATCTCTCTGGTATAGTAAGTAAACAACACTATAAAAAATTTGCAAAACTTTTAAAGAAAACTTTCACTAATGCAAAAAAATTAGCACATAAAACATCAATAAATAAGGCAGAAAATAAAACAAAAGCCACATGGAATGCAATAAATAAATTCACAAAAACAAAAACAAAAAACAAAAATATTTTTGAAAACTTTGGCCTAGAAGAATCCTCTCATTTTCTAAACCAAGTAAATGATTTTTTTTTTAAACACATGCCCCGATATTAACGGGAAGTCAAAGGTGGACATAACAAAAAGCGTTCAAACATGCGAGCAAAACTTCTCATTTCAAGAAGTTACACCAGTAGAGATAGAGAAAGTAATAGGCAGTTTAAAAAATAAAAACTCATTTGGACTAGATGAAATACCGATCAAGCTACTAAAATCAGTTGCCTCTTCTATTTCACACCCACTGTCATACATTATTAACATCGCGTTTCAAACAGGGAAATTTCCTACAGCACTTAAATGTGCAATTGTTAAACCACTCTACAAAAATAAAGGAATAAATACCGTCCAATTTCCTTACTTAACAATCTAAGCAAAATATTTGAACAGGTGATTCACAAACAAGTAGTAGATTTCCTTGAAATACAAAGCATCCTTACAAATAATCAAAATGGCTTTCGAAAAGGTAAATCAACTATTAGAGCGGTTTATCAGATTCTTGAGGATGTTATTGACTCTCTTAACAATAAAAAGGTAACAGCAACACTAAGCATTGACTTGTCGAAAGCTTTTGATAGTGTTGACCATCAAACCTTGTTAAAAAAGTTGGAACTTTGTGGCATTAGAAATGTTCAGAATAAATTAATTCAATCACACCTAATTGAGAGACAGCAGTGTGTGGAAGAGGGGACTAGCGATGGTCAGAAACTTCGGTCAGTTTTTAAAACAATAAAAAAAGGTGTGCCTCAGGGAGCGGTGCTTGCCCCACTTCTATATATTTTATACACAAATGACATCACTAACATACTTAATAACAACATAATACTTTTTGCTGATGACAAAACAGTTCTGTACAAAAATGAGAATGAGCAACAAATTAAAACTGACATAAAAAAAAGACCTATCAACTTTAGAAAATTGGTTTGAAGCAAATAATCTAATGTTAAATGTAAATAAAACTCAAATAATACAATTTAAACCAAAAAAAATCAGACAAACTGTGTATAGAGTATAAGGGAGAGCAGCTAGAGGCGGAGGAAGAGGTTCTGCTACTTGGTGTCACAATTGACAAAAACTTAAACTGGGAGAGTCACATTGAGGGAGTGGCGGCACAGATGAGTAAATATTGTTATGCATTAAGGCTGGTTACTGAGAATATTGGCCTTGAGGCAGCACTGACATCTTTCCATGCTTATGTGCAGTCAAGGGTTAGATATGGGGTGATTTTTTGGGGAAATTCAGTGGGTGCAGTTCGAATACTAAAAATACAGAAAAGGTGTCTAAGAACTCTTCTAAAAATAAACATAAGACATAGTTGCAAAAAGCTCTTTATTAAACATAAAATACACACAATATACAACTTATATATTCTCGAATGTGTAAACTTTAAAATAAAAAATCCAGACCTGTTCCAACATCTAAAAAGAACTCATGAATATAATACCAGACTTAAAGAAAATCTAAACATTGATATACCTCATTTCTCGTACCTACAAAAAAACATTACTTTTAATATAGTAAAAATTTGGAACTGCCTACCTTTAAATTTGAGAATACAGAACAACAGAACAATCGAACAAACATTGAAAAATTTTTTGCAAGAAAAAGTAACTCAGCAACAAAATAAAACATTAAAAAATTCTGGGAGTCTTTAATGTAGAATTAAACAAATAAATAATTAAATATATATATTTTTTTAAGGGGAATTGAAACACAAAATATTATTGTTAATAAGATTTGTGTTAGAATTTAGGTTTTTTATACTTGACAAGCTCTACACCCTGATGGGTATCTGTATTAGAATTAGATTTTAATTAATTCTGATACTGTAACAGAACTAGTAATATATACATTTACATTTACATAATATATACATTTACATTTACATAAGTAATATTATATTGTTTAAAGATTATTTCCGGCCATTTTCAATTTAAAAATTATGAGAAAAGGGGAAAAAAGGGTATTGACAATAAAACAAATTTTGTTACAGTAGAAATTTTTATAAAACGTTTTGAATCTCCATTATATGTTTCTATTGTTTTAGAAACAGGAACAAACCGAACCACAATTGGGAGAAAATACAATTAATAGCTATTTACGTTACTAGACCTATAAAGATAGTTTCCGATCGTGTATCGTACGAATTTTTTTTTAACCGGTATAAAACAGCACAAACACAACCAACATGTAAATAATAATTTTTTTTAAAAGAGATTAAACACTACAAACATGCTACTCTACATGTAGATATTAAAGTACTTACTCAAAAGCTATTATATTTATAAATATCAAAAAACCCATTTATAATTGACTATATTTCAATTAATTCATGCTTAATTTTAAATGTCACTTTATATTTTAGATCATTTTTAAAAAAAGGACCGTAAAAATAGATTTTCCGGTCTCTTTGTTCTTTTTCCATTTTAAAAACAGAAAATTTTCCAAAAAGAGAAAAATATACGCAAATTATTTGTTTTCTAGTCGGTTTAAAAAAAATTAATTACAGCTAAAATATGCAAAAAAATTGTGTTTATAAAACAAATTCTAACTAATATAGAAATAAATTAGGTAGTCTTAGGCGAGAGAGAACTTTAAAAATAAGAGGCATATTCTGGTGTATTACACACCTACATGCAATTATTTTATGTCAACTTAAAGAAAATTTCCCCTAGACACTAGAGAAATGGATTAGTCGGATAAAATGTTTTGAAGTCAGCTGCGGCTCGTGCCGGTGGCGAGCTGAAGACGCACATTATAAATACTAGTATATATCTTATTCTCTTTTAAAACTCATTACATCCTAAAACTCATAGAACATGCTAGACCAGTTAAAAGGGATAACAAATATATTTATCGGCCAAAGTGAAACATACAGGACGTGGTTCCATTATACAAATAAACAAATAAGGTTACTATTCACAAAGTAAATTACAGGGATTCCTGACAATATTTTATTTTTGCTAGTAAAGTTTTGAATTGGTTTTTTTTTTCGTGTAAAACAAAAATTGCACAGATTTTTCTTTGAGTGTAATAGTACTGCATTACTGTCATTCAGGTTTTGTCGCTTCTTGTTGATATATTTTCTTTGGCTTAACTTCGCTGAGTTAAAAATAAAGCCCTTTTCATTTATTTATTTATTTATTACATAACAAGAGAACAAAGTAACAACTTTTACACGAGCGTGAGAGTTACTTTCTGTCGAGTTATGGACGCTATTTTTCCTACGAACACTGTTGAACTATAATTTTTGTAAAAGTTGGTGTTTAATTTTGCGCAAATCAAATGAAACTGCTTTTCCGCACGTGTGGGAAAGTAGTTTGCAACACATGTGCGAAAAAGTAATGTGACAGTTAAACACTTTCCAAACATGTGCCAAAGTACTAAAAGTACTTGTCACACATGTGCGAAAAAATTTCTGCACACGGATGAAATTTAATGTTTTCTGAGGATGCAAATCGTGTAAAATCCAACATTTTCATATGTGGTCGCAGGAAATAGTAATTTACCTTACCCGTGGGGAAGAGGGTTCTACTACGTTATACCTCGCTCGTCAAAACGCCCTATATAACGATTTTTTTGTATGGAAATGATTCTTTGGACTATTTTTAGTCGATTTAGATACGGGAAATTAAAAAAAAAAGTATGGTTTTTTGAAAAATAATTTTTTAAAAAAACATTACATAGTGATTTTCTTTGACTTGTTTTGGTTGAAAAAAATCAATTTCTATCACTGCATCGTCAAATTTTCGACATAAATTTGTAAATTAGCTTAGGATTAATAATTTAACAATTTTAAATTAATTACATACCTAGTTTTTCGTGTTTCTTCGCGGTTTTTTCACATAATTTTGAAAATTTGTACAGTTGACCTTCCCACAGATGTTTTGACCATGTTTTGACACATTGAGAGAAATTTTTTCTGGGGCGACTGTTTCCAGGTCATTCGGCCATATCAAATTTCCTAATTCGATTTGCTTACGCTGACTTACTCTCAGATGCACCGTAAGCACTTAAGCGCGATCATGGGTTTAATCGCGATTAAGTCCTTGTTGCTCACATACAAAACAACAAAGATTGAGAATGGATTAGCAAAGCCTTGTTACGGGGCATCTGAGGGTTAAAGGCCCAAATTATAGGAAATTATTTATTTAGAACTATTCACCAAGAATCGGCGCAGCCGATTCTTGCTTATTGCTTGTGCGGTACGGTTCGGTTCGGTTTGGTTCGGTTCGGTTCCGTTCAGTTCAGTTCAGTTCAGTTCGGTTCGGTTCGGTTCGGTTCGGTTCGGTTCCGTTCGTTTTGGTTTAGTTCGGTTCGGTCTGGTTCAGTTAAGTTCCGCTCGGTTTGGTTTTAGGTTAGGTTTGTTGGGTCTTAAAGTAATTCAGCAGGAGTCGGCGCAGCCGACTCCTGCTGAATTACTTTAAGACACAGCCAACCTAATCTAAGATCGACCCGAACCAAACCGAACTGCTGAATTTCTGTAAATCATCATTATCATAATTGTTTCTGCATCATTTTTTTCATTATAAATGCTCAATAGACGATTTTGGACGATTTTACGGAGTCAAAAATGCGCGACAAATTAAAAGAGCAAGATGTCAGGCCGAACATTAGATTTCAAAAATTTGGTGTAACCATTTTTCTATGCGTAAATACATTTCTTAAAAACTTTTTATCGCCTCTTGCTAGATAGTTGGTCACCTTATTTTTGGCTAAATTACCATTTATTTAAAGCTCCGTCGATTGTGAGCCGTCCCGCTCTTTCTCGAAATAACAAACGTCAAATAAATTATTTCTATAGCAATTTGTATGAGTTTTTACTAATTTTTTAATTTTTAAATTTCTAAAAAAAAATGCGAAAAATCCGCATTTTTTTTTCTTGAAAACAGTATAAAACGACCTCAACTTATCATTAAAAAAAGAAACACCCATTTTCAAGCATCGAGGTATAACGTAGTAGAACCAAGAGGCACACACATTCGTTAAGTATGTTGGTAAAATATTTTTTCTACGAGGTTGTGGAAACAAAAATAAAGTACTACAATAAAAACAACTCATTTATTATTTTTAATTTACAATGATTGCCAAAAACTTTACTTCTTATCCTGTGCAGCATCTGTGGATCAGGAGATTTTCGTTTTCATATTCTGGATCAATGATATCGGAAGGTCTATATATATATATATATATAATTATATAATAATATATTTTGCTCTGGATGTATTTGGAGGCAGGCTCATAGTAACATTATGTGTTCCATCCTATTGTGGCTAAGTCTTCGGGATTATCGGTAGTTTCTTTCACAGTAAATAAACACTTTTTTTCTATTTTTATTTATAAGATGAAATGTCATCCCCTGGGTTTTGACAAAAAAATAGGCTTTGTTATTTACTTTATTCTTTTATTTTTCTGTTGCTATTGGAAAATTAGCCGCCCACTTCTGGTTTTAGGCAAAAATTAACGTCAGTGTCAAACTCAAAATGTGTTGTTTTTTGTCATCCCTAAAATTTTAGTAAGGCCCACAATTTAGAAACCGAATAGGTGTCCCTAGGACTATAATATGTAGTGCCACCTATTGACTGATATTTAAATATTTTGCCTTGTTGTCTTTTGCTTAAAAAATTGGCTGAATCGAATTTGTCGCTGATAAATATAATATGTTTGTGGACTTGCAAAAAGCACACATGAAAAAAACCGATCGCTTGCAGAAAAAAGCGCACCCGGTTAAGGCGCGCAGAGGAAAAACTTAACTCAAACAATAATAGCACCGGCACATAAAATACAAAAAGGGGTCATACATTTGACCAGTCCTACCTATCTAGTTCAATTTTTTTTAACTGACAAGCTGCTATTTTGTCTTTGCTGCCTGCCTTCGAATTCCCAAACAAGAGAAAATCCGAACGATGGTCCAGCAAACAAGAATCTTTGCTAAACACAGGGATACTTTTCATTTAATTGTTATAGAATATTATGTAAAAATTTAATATTTTTAACTATTTTTACATAAAATTGTAGGAAATATATGCACAAAATTGTGCAATTTTGGCGTAATTAAAATTATTCATTGTAAAATATATAATATTATATTAATATATTATATTTTTTGTAATAAAAATAAAAATTTGACTTCAAAATATTACACCACATTGTACAAAAAAATACACACATCTATTAAAACTTAACTACATAATTGTGCAATTATATTGTACAAAATAGAATTAAAAAATTACACAATATTGTGTCAAAATGTTTAATACATGAATATTTTGCATTATTATGCAATTTTTCCAAAATTTTAAAAAAATAAATGCAAAATATAACAACAAATTGTGCAAAAACGGGCCTGTACAATAACATCTTGCACAGCATTGGGCAAAAAAACAGTTGCACAATTGTTTAAAATTTTACAACAAATTCCATTGCACAAATCTATGCAAAATTTTTGCACAAATTGGTTTTATACCCATTTTGAAAACAAATTATGCAGATAAATTTTACAGTTGTTGAAAAAAATTACATTCATTGTTCTCTGAATATGTATATGTGTTTCGATGAGTCGAATCCAAATTTCTTTTGCCGGTAGTCCGTCAAACTTTCGAGTAAATTTTGAAAAAATTGGTTTAAAAATAAACAGAACCATGAAGGATCTGATACCTTCCTAGCTAGGCTATTAGCACACTCAGCTCATACGAAGTTTTTGGTTATAACAAAAATTATTGAGCAACTACTACACTATACTATCCTCCGCTTGCATTTTTAAATAATTTTAATTGTCAAAAAATTATCATTTGCATTGATGAATTTTGACCAAAATCCAATCAGCTCGTAACACTATCGAACACTATTTTACCTGATGATTTCATGAAAATCGGTTCAGCAGTTTAGGAGCTATCGTGTTATGGACAGAATAGAATAGAATCATTTATTTTCCCAAAGACCATTTACAATTGTGTAAGAATAGTCAACAAAACAGTGTTTTACAAGACAAAAATACATATTTAAAAACGTAAAGAGACATTGCACTACAGAAACATGAGTGACAAACAAGAATCACCATTCAATACAATTAAAAAACTCATCTAAGTCATAAAAGGTTTCATCAATTAAGACTGTTTTCAAATTTTGAGTAAACTTATTAACATTGGTAATATTTTTAATGTTGACTGGTAATTGATTAAAAATTTTGCAACCCAGTATCTCTGGAGTTTTTGAGGTTAAATTGAGCTTATGGGGTGGTATGTAAATATTGTTTTTTTGTCTAGTATTTACATTATGTATCTTACAAACAAGTTGAAAGTTTGATTTATTTTTTAAGATAAAAGTAGCCATTTCCAGAGTAAAAAGTCCTGCCAGGGTCAAGACCCCAAGGCCTGCAAGAATCCCGGAAATTTGCCCTGACAATCGATCTTACTATTCTTTTTTGCGATTTAAAGACAGAATCTTTTAAAGTAGACTCTCCCCACAGGCACAATCCATATCCTAACCTAGATTCCACCTTTGCATAATATAAATTTAATAATTGTTGGGTAGTTAAAATATCCCTAAGATTTAACAACATGAAGTTATTACTATTTCACTTGGAAGTGATTTGCTCAAAGTGTTTTTTCCAATTTATTTTTTCGTCAATTTGAAAACCCAAAAATTTGACGTCTGGGCTATTTTGCAATTCATTACCATCTATATTTAAGCAAATATTATTACACTTTTTTTGATAGGTGTGAAGTTTTATGAGTTATGTTTTATTTAAAGTAAAATACAAGTCCAGTTCACCAAACTATTCACATAAACGACTTAGAACACTGTGACACTTTTCAATCAAATGTTCATCACATTTGTCCGACAAAAGTAAGGACAAATCATCAGCAAACATCACAAAGAATTCATTTGGCAAGACTCTAAGTATAAGATTTACATACAAAATAAACAACACCGGGCCCAGAATCGAACCCTGTGGAACTCCCATGTTTACTGAATCTGTTTAAGAATTGAACGAGTCAATCTATTTCCATTATAATAATTTAAATTAACATATTGAGAACGATAGGACCGAACAAAGTATTTCAAAATTAACACAATCGAAAGCCCTGCTGAGGTCACAAAATACCCCAACAGGACATTTCCCTTTATCTAAGTATGATAAAATTTTATTAAAATATGATTGAGCGGAAGTAGCCGTGCTACGTTTGTTTCGAAAACCATGTCACTATTAGGATATTATTCTTCTCAATCAAAGGCATTAACTTGTTTAAAAACGCATATTCAAAACTTTTGATAAGCAGTTGGAAATGGTAATCGGCCTGTAATTAGTGGCTTTCTTTTGATTACCTTTTTTAAAAACAGGTACAACTTTACCACACTGAAGTGATTCAGGAGACTTTTCAGTCTTTAAAGAGAGATTTACTAAATATGTTAAAGGTTCAATAATAATGTAAATAATTTTTTTAAACTTTTTTTTTAATTTTAATAATAACAGCTTTTGAAGTTCTGTTTTTGTATAGGGATCAAGCACAAGACTGTCTGTAATCTCATCAACAGAAAAATCCAATTCAGCGCCATAATCACGATGGATAGAATCAACAATTTCTTTAGGGCCATTTATAAATGATCTATTAAATAAATCGACATACATACACACACAGACAGACATCACCACCACGATTTTGCTAGGATAGATCAAAATACACCCAAATAACACATTTTCGGTGTTATCTGAAAAAAAAGTTTTCGTCAAAAACAATACCTTCTCTCGCCATTGCTGCGCGGGCTAGGAAGGTAAAAATATTTGTTGTTTTACACCACCCTAAGATATTATGCCTTATAAATGGGAAACTATTAAGGGAAGTATATCACTGTGAAACACAAATATTTCTCTGGGGATCGGCGCGGCGACCAGAACATTCATATTCCCGTAACCTTCAAAACATATTTAAAGGGGATTGCAATGTTATCTTTTTACTGAGATATGAAAAATTCGAAATTTTCGAGAGAAATATTCGGCACAATTAATTTTCGCATATAAGTAAAGTGTTCTTATTTATTTGAACACCTTGTATTTTATTACATTTTTAAACTTGTCTTTCATATTTCAAAAATATATAATATCTTTATGCTATCTAAATTTTTTAAAGATATATGGACGCTAAAACCATATAAAAATGTACAATATAGATCAGTGCCGGCATTGCAAATATACCGTAATTAAAAGTTAGGTCTACATTTATAATATCTTTTAAGCATTTTAGGAACTAAAGGGGTTACTTTAGTCCCTAGTTTTAAAGACGAAAGTAACTCTTTTTATCCCTAGGGAATAGTATGAACTCTTTACACTAATCCAAGCGGATAAATCGAAAACTTCCTGCACTGGGCCGGTAATACCAATTTTACCTTAGGTCTGTGCCGGCTTTGAAAATATTCCGTAAATAAAAGTTACGCCCTCAGTTACTATCTTTTTATAGTTAGAAATCCACTTTTCAGTGTTTTTACAACTTAATTTAATTTTGAAACATTACCGTTTATTTTTGTATATTAGGTATAGGCACTGGGACTTTCCATCCATCTAGGATTTCATTCTATCTCTTACATTTTATTACCAATTTTAACAGTATAAACAGTTAATGTAAATAATAATGTATAAGTAACAACTGACTCAAAATTTGTACATGTATTGACAGTACTGCAATGTAAATCTTGAAGTAATGACATAAGCTGTTTTCCCTTTAGTGGTAGCAGGTTCTTCTAGACCTCCATGCACGAGGACCACTATTGTGCTAATGTATCTTACTGAACTTGATTAAAATGACTTTCTTCCTCACAGTATATACAAGAAAAACTTTTGAAGATTGACTACAACAAAACATGATTTAGACTTAATACTGCCTCAAAGATATACACACCTAAGGTCCTGTATTATTAGCAAAGTATTGTTTCACAATTGACTTTGTTTTAAGTTTAAAATTCTACTTTGTCGCACTGGTCTCGATTTTTTTTTTCTAATAGATACTCTACACATGACATTCGTACGGGCGATAACACGGAGCTTTACGATACCTATCCCGTGCGTATCTCATGCAGCAAAGCGCAGCGACGCACAGTGGAACGTTTGACTAATCTAGGTGGACATGGTTAAGTCCTATAAATTAACATTTTAGCTACCTAGAATTAAAGAGCATATTCCATACATCCTAGATCCAAAATATTATTTTTTTATCCCCTCTGGTTGTTAAGATATTAATATATTATAGATATTAATCTTAGGTATGGGCAATGCTTTAAAATAATATGGTTTTTTCCCGCTTAGTAGGCGCTTGAGTAAAACAAGTGCCAGGCATTTTTAGAGTGACATGTCCTTAAGACTAGGGAAGCATTTTGACTGTCATTGTTGCAGTGTTTTACTTGCTATTATTTTATGAATTCGCTGGTGTTTTGGTAAGGAAAATTTTATTTTTATATAGTTTTTGTTGGACTGAAACTTTAATTTGTTAGAATTTTTTGATGTTAGTTTTGTTATTTTCTAATTGACCGAAATCTCTACTTTCTGACGCAGTATTGAAATTTTGTCTTTTTTTTTTGCGGTAAACTTGTACTTAATTATTTTGTTAGCCTGCAACTCTAAAAATAGAAAACGTATTATTTGTGTTTAATGACCTTTTCTTTTTGATACCTTCACAAATGTGCCCTTTGGGGATTTTCTAACCTAAATTAGTCAATCTTCGTGCATTTTTCTATATCACGATGAGTCAATGTGTCTGTTTGTCTACAGGGTGTCCAGATAAAAGTAAGTACAAAGGGCTTTGTGGGTTTTTCAGAAACGGTAAAGGAAAAAAGTGCGCTATTGCGAGCTTAATCGGATGCAGTGTCGATGTTAAAAATATCTACAGGGGGTTTCAAAATAATGCTTAAAAACTTAAATTGTGTTATTCGAAAAATTAAAATATTGTCGCCTTCTTTTAAACAAATTGAATAAAAATATACAAATATGACTGGGCCATTAAAATGACGCTAACAATTTTTTAGGACTTTATTTTTCAAAAAGTCACAACTTTTAGTTTTTGCCTTTCTAGCCCGTATAGCAATGGTATTATTAATAGGTATTATTTTCTACGAATTTTTTTTTTTAGATAACGTTGAAAATGTGTCATTTGGGTGTATTTTGACCGATCCTAGCAATATCGTCGTGATGTCTTTCTGTGTGTCTGTGTGTGTGTGTATATTGTTTTTGTCCGTAACACGATAGCTCCTAAACCGCTGAACCGATTTTCATAAAATTTTGAGGTAAAATAGTGCTCGACACTCTTACGAGCTGATTAGATTTTGGTCAAAATCTATTAATGTTTTTTGACAATTAAAATTTTTTTAAAATCTATCTTTTTAACGGAGCATCGTATCAATATACAGTTTTCGTAATATAGTAAACTATATTTTGCTCAATAATTCGTGTTATAACTAAAAACTTCATAAGAGCTTCAGTTTCTCAGATATATACAAAAAACTTTTCAAAACTGATATATTATCATGTCTTCACTTGAAGTGAGCTAATAGACTAGCTAGGAAGGTATCAGATCCCTCATGGATCCATTTATTTCTCAATATTTTGAAAACGCATATAAATGTTTTCTTTGATACAGCTCGGAATAGCGCCTTATATTAACCTTGCGTTACACTGTCATGATTCTTGAATATATTTTTTCTTAAAAATGCATAACGGAGGGGGGAGGAGGGGTTACGTAATTTAAGAATTTGCCCTATGTATGTCTGTACGATGGGTTTTTGAAACTTTCGACTTTCACGAATTTTTGTAAACAGTAACTTTTTACTCTGTCACAAGCTTAACCAGGTTAATAAAAATGCATCTGCACCAAACCCCAAGGGAAGTTTTTTGAGGTAAAAAAATCCAAAAAATTAAGTTTTAAACGGAGCGAGTTATTATTATGCGGTTTTTGAAATATGATAATATATTTTTCTTGTCTTTTTTGTGTCAGATTGAGAAATTAATTAACACAGTTTAGTTTGCAAAATAATAATAAAATGGACTTGTGTTAGTTAATTATTCTATTATTTCTTATGTTAAGTAGTGATATTTTTCAAATAAAAATGGAATTTTCCAATTTAATAAATATTTTTTTAAACTTTCTTAGTTATATAAAATTAAAATCCAAATATCTCTTAAATTTTCTCACATTAAACCCTTTTAAAGATAATGCCATCCGATGAACATTTCCCATTATAATTTTAGGGGTTGGTTTTACCCTGGGCAAGGGGTGAGAGGTTTAAAATTTTTAACGCATTTATTTTTCATATAGTGACAGATGAGAGCGGAATTTTTTTCTTGATCGTCCCTTACCGCCTAAAACGTCTTTATTTAAATTTTTCTGAAACACCTTGTATATTGCAAAACTGTTTTATTTAAATTCCTTCTTGCAAAAACTAAAAAATATATATACCGTAACTTCATTGTTATAAAATTTGTTGAAACAATTTTCGTTAAAAACATACAGTACGACTGCAAATCTTTAAATCGTTAAAATCTGAATCACCCTGTATAAGAGGTAGGTAATATTGCAAATACTAAATGCTTTTAAATATTTTATGTTATTTTAAAGCTAAAAAAATCAAGCATTAAAGAGTGTTAATGTTGCTCAGGGGTTGTCCACCTAGATCTTCAAAACGTTCCACTGTGCGACGTAGTAAGCTGTCAAAACCGAATCCTGGCCAATAAGATTACAGCGTTTCCCAGATACACCAACGACTTCGCATTGCAAAGTGCGTATCAACTTTAAGTGTCTAATATCTGTTTGTGGTTAGCGCTTCACCTTCCGAGTATCTACAATTTAATTAAATTTTAAAACATTGCCTATTTTTTTTTATTATACCATCCATCTAGGATAAATCGTGTTGCTAAGTTAGAGCAAAGTTAAAGCATTAAACAACCAGAAACATCCACATAGGGTAAACCTTGTAGTTATTGGACATATGGGAAAATTTCGACACCTTATGTATTTTTCTAAAATAAAATAAATGGATCTATGACGGATTTGAAACCTTCCTAGCTAGCCTGTTAGCACATTTCAAGTGAAGCCATGACATATCTGCCTTGAAAGCAGATTTTTGTGAATATCTCAGAAACTAAAACTCTTACAAAGTATTGGTTATAACATAAATTAATGAGCAAAATGCAATCTACTATAAACCGCATATTGATACGATGCTCCGTTAGAAAGTTAGCATTTTTAAAAAATTTTAATTGTCAAAAACCTGTTATTAGCCTTAATGGATTTTGACCAAAATCTAATCAGCTCGTAGAAGTGTCGAACACTATTTTACCTGCAAATTTTATAAAAATCGGCTTAGCGGTTTAGGAGCTATCGTGTTACAGAGAGAAATAATATACAAAATATACTCAAATAACACATTTTCGTCAAAACTAATACCTTTTCTAGCCATTGCTACGCGGGCTAGAAAGGTAAAAAATCTGGTTTCATATTTTTTTTGAGATGTCGCTGTTTTACTAATACATAATACTTTTATATAATTTCTATTTTTTAGACGATGCATTGCAAATACCTTTTCGAACTGAAAAATTAATACCGGTAGAAAAACTATTGGAAATAAAAGAAAATATATCCCAGCCAACAGGAAAAATAAATAATGAAATGGGGTGAACTATTATGTGTGGATAATGGTTTTTCACGGTTTTCAACAAAACCAGACATTCCATTGAAAAAAAATTAATTTAAAAGTAACAAGTAATAAAAAAATCTACACTACTACTATGTCGGTTTGGAACGTTTTCCTACGTTGTCCGACGCCTATTCTCCACCTCCTTCGATCCCGAGAATCATTTTTTGTCAGGTTTTTTTGACTCATTGATCTTTGTATTGACTGTTGCCATTCTATATAGTTTAGGACGCCCTCTTTTTCTGCGCCTTATTAGTTGCTCATCTAGGATCTGCTTTGGTAATCTTTGGTAGTTCATCCGTTGTACATGGCCGAACCATATCAGTTGATGTCATCCGTTATGCTTCCCTTGTTTCCCATTCTTTCTTTTATGATCTCATTTCTTATATAAGTACTGTGTGTTGTCCACGTTCACTGTTAGCCCCTTTGGTATTCTTCCGTTAACTTTCTCATCATATACTCCATGTCTTCTTTATCATTAGCTACAATTATTTGGTCGTCAGCAAAATGTTATGTTTATATATTTATTTCCAACAAAGAAGTTTTACATAGAAAATATATTGAAGTAAGAAATAAATAAAGATAAGCCACTGAACCTTCGAGAAGCTTGTGCGTGGTAGTGTGTATATGCTAAATCGGTCGTTAAGTTGTATTCCTATGCCGTGTACTTTACTTTTCCAGTTTTTTAGAGCTTTGTATAGTTCTTTTATCGCTTTTATGTATGTATGATTGATATTAGTTAGCTCTAACACTGTCCATAATTTTTCAACTGGAATGGTATCATATGCTTTTTGTAGGTCCACAAAGGTAACATGAGTCTACATACTCTGTTGAAAAAAATAACAAAATTAAATTAGTACAATACAATTTAAATCAAATTGCCGAAAGACATTTTTAGCGAACAGACAAAAGATCTTTAAAACGAGGTGTCACTTGTGCAACCCACACGAGGTTTTCGCAAAAATCTTACGCTTGATGTCCGATTAGAGCTCGATTTCATTTTTGTGGGTACTGCCTGTATTTAGTTAACGTTTAAATCAAAACTTTGGTATTTCTTGTAGGGTAAACTTGCCTATTGCTGGCACTCAGCCTATTGTTGGCACCTTTAAAAGCGGTTTAGATTTTAATATTTTGTTTCTCACTCTTAATGTGCCGATATCAAATTAATATTTCTGACTAAAACCGTATAATCTTTTACTGTTTTTTTTTAATTATTGTTTTAGTGGAGTGTATTTCGTAATGATTATATTAGTTTCAGGGTCCCAAATCTGTGTACTTTTAAGTTTACCACTAACTTCTTTTATAATTTTTTGGAAATTTTAGGATGCCAACTATTGGTCTCAAAATTTTGTTAGTTTCCCCTTTGTTGGCATGCACTTTTTTGAGCAACATTAGCATCCTAATACTGGGCTTGTCCAGATAAAAATAAAAATAAATATTGAAAATAATCCTGACCATTGAAATTGTATTTTATATTACATAAAAAAATTATTGCAATAAAAAATGTAAATAACAACGTTTCGGTTTATTCAACCATCACCAGACTAAAATCTTCTCTGTATGTTGCACTTTTCTATAGGGCCATAAATGCCTCGAATCAAAATCAAAATCTAATATAAATCGATCTCGAATTTTCTCCCTAAATTTTGATATTGATTTTTATCTTTTTATTCTGAAGCGAAAAGTTTGTCTACAATTCTTCGAGGCATAAAAAGACCCTTTTATCACAGGTCTGTACGCTATTTTTAGCGCTTTTTAATTTATTTACTATTTTTTTAGTGGTTTTAGGTTATGATTTTCTTGTTTTTAATTTTTACTGTTCTATCTTTGATTAGTTACTTTTGATACCAATTTTTATATTTTATACATGATATGTCAATTTTTATCCATATTTTTTTTACCCCGATTTGTCACTTTTTATCCCGGGTATAAAAAGGGACACTTTTATCCTTAAAATGAGAGATAAAAAATATACATTTTTATTACAAAACTGCAATTTTTTTTTTATGGGTGCCAATAATAGGTCAAATATGGGTGCCAATAATACGCTTAAGGTGCCAACAATAGAGACTTTGTCCATTTTTTCATGTTTCCTCTATTTTGATGAAAACGGGTTACTATTTATTAAAAATCGATAAACAGCTAGAAAGTAGAACCTTTGGGTATTTCGAAACAGTAGCCTAAAATTAAAAAAAAAAATTATAGATAAAGGTGTGAAAACTTTATTCAAAAATGAAACAGCTCTTAATCTGCCACCGATTGGGCAGTTTACCCTATATAATTTTTTAAATATTTATTTTTGACGGATCTTCCTAGATAACAGGGACTGTTAACTCACCCTTGTTTTTATTTTTTGAGTAGAAGTTTTAAAACTTCGGAGATACAGTCCTGGTACTGATAAAACCTTAGTTTTCCTTTCGAACTTTTTAGATAACATTAAGTAATAATTTTGTGGCCCTGCATATTAACTACTAACTAAGTTAAATAGCTTGTTTATAAATCTGTATTTTTCTATTGAAAAATATATATGTAATTAAGTGAAAAAATATTATTTAAGGAGTGCTCCATTTAATTTATTTTTATTTTAAATTTTGGAATACTACAAAAAAAGTTCTGTCGAGGTGAGGGTGTTAGTCAAATTCTTACACATAAGAAAACTACTTGATTATTTTGCACTACTATTTTTTTTTTATTGGCGCCAATTTTGCGGCAAATAAATTAAACCCTACAAGAAGAAAGAAGACAAACTGATTACATGTAGTAGCGCCATGCTGAACTACTTTTTAACATGCGTTTTAGACAAGTTTGTCCGATCTTGTTCAAAATTGAGTAGTATAGATAATTTTTGAGACTATGAATTTTTAATTAGGATTAAATAATTTAATCTTTGGGATTCAAAATGGACGATTTGGTGTCCAGTTTTGTACGTTAAATTAAATTAGAAAAATGGATACCTGTGTTGTTTATCGAGTTGTGTAATCGTATAATGTTAATGTTATAGCTAGGTTTAAATTAATATTTTTCGCTTGTCATTAATTTTAATTTTTAAATGTAATAAAATACAGGGTATTTCCGATAAAAGTAGCTACATGTAGTCTTATGGGCATTTCGGAAATGGTAAGATATACAATTTTAGTTTAATGGAAACAGTATCAAAATTAAAGATATCTACAGGGGTTTTCAAAATACCGAGCAATGAATAAATAGTAAAGCCAATTTTCAGTTTTTCCTCAATATTTTTAAAATACATTTAGATATTTTTAATTTCAATATGGTATTTAATAGTATGTTTTACCGTTTCGGAAATCCCCATAAGACCCCATGTAGTAGTAGCAGTAGTATTAGTAGTAGTAGTGGTGGGGAGACCATTTTTGGTCTAGCGACTAGGCACTCGGCACGCCCTTTCGCAAACCCCGATTTGCCGATACACGATATACCAAACTGCACGTCCCCATATACGTAATATTCCAATACGCCCTGTTACCTATTTACACAATGGTTGGCGTTTGATGCAAACATTCAGAAATAAAAGTATGAAAAATGCACAGATACCAAATTTACATAGATAGAGTTTTTGTCAACTGTACGCCGATGATTTGACGTAACGAATACAAGAATAAAATAATATTTATGCGTAAAAGTATAACCAATCAGGACATTTTAATGGACCGCAAAAAGGATGCTATTTCAAATATGTTTGCATTCTTCATCGTAAGGTACCGTAGGTATTGCAATAATACATACTATATGGAAATAATATGCATATGTCTTTGAAAGCAACCAATCAGGTCCTTTTTGCTTAAAAACCCCAAGGCCCTCATGTTTGCATCATGAATGGGTAGTTACCGTGGGTATTGGAATATTATGTATATGCACGTGCCCCTTAGGATGCAAGTTTTCTTTCTCTAAGAGGACATAATTTTGCCTGGCACCTCTTTGTCGAGGGCAGGGATCTTTATACTTCGTAGCAAGTATACACAGGGGACCCACGGTTTAACACTACTTACGAAAGGTAGTCCTGCTACATGTTAGACTTGTATCTTTCAACATCGCTATCGTCCCAGTCAAACTTGATTATATATTATAGTTCCTTTTCAGCGAAACAGTCGTGGTCGTCGTGAGTTGACAGTAGGAGATTTATGGTGGCGCCATCCTGGTACGGACTATATAGCATTTATAGCAGTACTTTACTAATATGTACTTTAACTGCTAGCAACCGCTGGCATCGGCAATGATGTGCATTATTTTTATTATTTTTCTATTGTTTAATTTGCATATCATTTAAAAGTGCAAAAATTGCAACATTTGAGTACTTTATTTTTATTACAACGAAAATTTATAGTTTATCTATGAAGAATGCCAAGTGCAGCCAGGGTTAATGGCAAAAAAGCATTTTAAAAGTATATCTAAACAGTTGCTTTTAAAGCACTTTATTTTAGTACAAAAAAATTAAATTTTTTTCTGTGAAAATAAAGTATTAAAAAAAAAAACGTTTTATTACCATTTCGAATGAGGCAAAGTTCTGACAAGTTGATGTTTAAGTCTTTTTCCTCGAGGTTACTAGTCACTCATTTAAGTTGAAATGACGTCACGGTTACTCGGAGTAACCGCTGTATGACGTCAGACAGTCAGCTGTGGATGACATTTCCAATTGTTTGTTTTTGTTTTTATCAGCAATTTCCGAAATGCAGAAAATAATTCATTGTTTCCACCAATGCATGCCCACCCTGATTCAAAAAACGTATCACGGGCCATGATTTTGCACCAGTTTTAAATGCAGCGTTACCTGATAAGTTTTTTGAATCAGGGTGGAAACAGGGTGCTCCTTTGGTATTCTGTGGTAAGGCCGCAGTACCACAGTACACGAAAGGCAGTACATTTTAAGACTAGTTGCAGTTGAATTGATATAGTACCAACTTCAAGGGATGTGCTTCATTTTCTACCTTTACCAAACATAATTCGTTGTTAATATATATGTTAAAATCAAACATTAAAAAAACAAAACAAAAAAAAACGATCTTAACCTCAAAATATTTCAGCAACCACGTCTGCTAGGCTGGATTCACTGTGTGGTTACTCGTGACGTCATAGTGTTACTCAGCGATGAAAAACAGAAAACGAGTAACCAGGTTACCTGGTAACTTGTACTTACTGCGAGGAAAAAGGCTTTTTGCTGGCCTTGCCGCCAGATGGCAAACACTAGTCCACATTTTACAGGTACACTGCAGAATGTCAAGTTTAAGAATGTGAATGATTTTATTTATTTTTAAACTTCTTAAATAAAAGTGCTTTTTACGCAGCCTCTCTTCAGTGTTCTGTGTCTTTGCGATTCGTGCGATTCAACGCATTCAACGGATCTCGGATCTCTTCGGTCGCTTTCTCTCTTTGTTGTTTTGTATGTGACCAACAAGGACTTAATCGCGATTAAACCCATAATCGCGCTTAAGTGCTTACGGTGCATATGAGGATCTATCTTTTCGAGCGGTTTGAACTGCGGTTCAGGCGGAAGTTCTGTGGTCGGAAAAGTAAGTGAATATTCGGACGCTTTCTCAATCGTCACAGAGTCACAGATTGCGGATCCGCGAATCGGCTCTTTGAAAATCCGAGAGTCGATTCTTACGGCTCAGTATAAAGATCCGGATCTTTGAACCGGTTCATTCGCGAACAACCCATAACTATTAAAGATCCTATATAATGACCAAATATTTCTTTCCGTAAATATGAGACGTGAGTAACGTAATGTCCTTACAATAAAAAATAAAAAAATAAAGTACAATGCATTAAAAGTACAGTTTATTTTTTTAAGTTCAAAAAAAGTATAAAAATTCAGTTTGTTTTGTACTAAAAATACGAAGAAAATACATTGCTTTAAAAGTTCATGTTTTTGTGTATAAAAAAGTTTAAATAATTGCATTGCTTTAAAAGTACAGTGTTTTTTTGTATTAAAATACAGTGAAACTTCCTATAAGCGGACACTCACGGTTCCGTCGATTTTGTCCGCTTATTGGAGGTGTCCGCTTAAGAGGGGGAGCTGCGAAATTTTGATATATATTTATTAACAATTTCCGCTGCTTGAGAACTTCCGATATTAAATTTTTCAGCGATCTTTCGTGCTGATCTGTAACGCCGCGGTTAGGGGTGCTTTAGTCGAGCGGTATATTTATACAACTTGTCCCTTTCCACGATTACATTAAATTTATTTGGAGGTAGGCGTCCTAGTTGCACATAGCTATGATTAAAGCCAGTTGTTGTTATTGACTTTTGGTTATTAAATTAGACACGAATTGTTATAAAGAATACGTTATATTTAAAGTCAAAAATTATTAATACAAAATCGTAGATCCAAAGTCTAGCATGGTCCTAACATTCAAATTAATTACGAAAATGCGCTAAAATTAACATTAGCCAATACCTTAGAGTCTATCTACGAACAACACAAAATTGGTTTTATTACAATTTTTCCGACACAAAATTGTCTTCGCAAATTAAAATAATAGAGTCTAAAAAAAACGCTCTAGGACATAATATTGTGAAATTAACTCAATGGTAACACATACATAATAAGTCCGTAAACATTTCAGTAAATTTATTCCAATAGTCTAAATCTCGTTAAATACTAAAAGCACTATCAAAAGTTCAAAATCATTCTTCATCTTTTCATCTTCACTATAATTACTAATCCTTATTTACGTATAAAAGTCTAATAATTTAATTGTCTACAGCAATTAAATAAACGGTAATATTTTCTTTTTAAATCAATGTTCAACTAGTTTAAAACGTAATATGTTCCTTTTAAATCAATATTCAAATACATTTAACTTACTTTCTGTCATCGAATCACTAAAATATATTTTTTAATCTAGAGTTCAAAACTCTAGATTTTCTTGAAGACTACATTTTTATATAAAATGGTTAACTTAATTTTTACTAATTCACTTTAATTTTAACTGTTTACTATTTTTCACTTTTGGCTGCAACTTTAACACTGGTACTTTAATAATGCCCGGATATAATTCAAGAAATCGAATTTATAGGCGATCCCCTCTTGTTGATCCCACAAATTTTTATGACGAAACAGGTCAATGTGTTTTGATCGAGCCAGTGTTTCTGAATATAGCCCTAATTAATGAATACAATAGAGTCGTGTATTCATTGACACCTAATATAAACAATTTCGTCAGACGCGGACAAAACCGGTAAAAATGAGGATTTTTGTCAACCTCTTTTCTGGCTCATTTAATTAATTTCATTTGTAATTTTGCGATCGAATCAACAGTGCTCTCCAGTGAAAATAAGTGTAAGGGTTTTAGTTCAGCTGGCTTCATGTGAGTCTCAATCATTTTATTGTAACTCTTGTTTTTTATTTTTGGTTTAAATATTACTTGTTTATCGACTGGTCTCTCAATATTTGTTTTTATTATTTTTAATTTAAAATTTTTGGTTTTTATTATTTTATTTTAAAAATAATATTTTTTTTATTGTTGTGATTTTTTCACTTTCTTGCTTCGATAATACTTGTATATTTTCTGCCAGTTTTAGAATATGTTTTTAATATTTTCAATTTAGGTTTTAATGAATATTTTTCTTTTCCTTAAAAAAAAAATAATTTTATTTTTTTTAATTAATTTTTTTTTTAATTTGAACTTTAATGAATATTATTTTTTTTTTCTTAAAAAAAATAATATCTAATTTATTTTTTTTACTTATTTATTTTTCATCGTGTTAAATATTATTATCAACTAAACGGAAATCTTGAAACTTCTTGAAAATTTTTGATAAAATATTTTTATATTTTATTAAATAAACCCCGACCTGTACAATACGTTCGTTCTCCGAAACGTTAACAACTTCCATTTTTCCACATAAACTAAGACGTTTTTTTACTAGGCGCCATTTTAAAGAGATCTATTATTACCCAACTGAACAATAAACACAGAAGTCCCGCCGAATAAAATATATTTTTTTTAATGGTTATGCGCACTTGCAAGGAGATCCCTATCACGCTCGAGAAGCGGCAAGTGCGGGGAAATGTTGGTGTATGTAATAATGTTGTAAATACGACAGAAGTATTTAGTCTCCGCATTAAAACGGAAAGAGGTAATTCCCCGGCTGCAGAGTGCATTGTTGCCAACATACTATATAATATTTATGCCCATGGCGTGCAGCGCTCCGTCCCGTTGTCAGAGGTTCGCGTCCGGTTAAGGGCGGTTTCAGAATTTTTTAAATAAAAAAAAATTGTCCGCGACCGGTTATTAGAGTGTCCGGTTCTAGGAGGGAATTTTACATGTAAAGACATAGGCAAAAGATTGGTTCCAACAAATTTGTCCGCCTAAAGGGAGTGTCCGCTTAATAGAGGTGTCCGCAAGGAGAGGTTTCACTGTATATACTTGCTGGCCTGATTCAGGCCGTGGTTCCAAATCAATACGAATGAAGTACTTCCTATTTAGTGCATTGTCGTTCTGGGCTGTAGTGAAAGCCAGTACTCAAAAAGTACGTTTTTTTGTAACCCATGTGTGCTGGGAGGTTCCAGGGTTATTATTCCTCGTTCCTCGGCTGGCTGCATGTCGGCTCCTGGACTACTCCTGAGTATATTCTCGATGTTCAAGGTCAACTTATATTTTGCGTGCATCGCATCGCACCCTAATTTGATGACGACTGTTGAACGCTGAAAAGAAACTCCATGTAGTTACTTTACATGATATAGAGTAATTTATTAAAATAAAAAGCTTTTATTTGACGCGATACGTTCTAATTCACCCTGCCGAAGTTTATTTTAAACATCCTGTATATACCGCGGTATATACACGAAAAAAAATCAAAAATTACCTATACTCATTTAACTTGTAGCTTTTGTAAAAAAGCCCAAATTTATAAGGTTTTGCAATTAAAATATTTGTTCTACTAACTAGCCAGTTTTTCTTGTGTGCGCTGTTTACAATAAACCTTACAATGTTATGGTTATTCCTGTGGAAGGCACTAAATTATGACTTGTGACTCTAATGGTGATTTGCTTTGCAAGGATTTGGCATTTAAAAGACATGAATAGATGCAACCCTATAGATATATATTAAGTAAGTGGGGTGTTATTTACTGGAAAATATGATTTACTATTTTAGTTGATGTAGTTTACCGAAGTTACAAATATATTTGGGAATGACAGCCGCGGGCCGATTCGCCGCAGGAACAATTCGCTGGCGGCCGATTTGCCGCGGGACAATTAGCAGCGATAATTTTTATTTTAATCTTTCGTGTGTAGTAAACATATTTTTAAAAAAATCTTTCAAAATAATAATTTTTTGCATTTATATATTTTTTTATATATTAGTTATTTAAAAAAAGAAAAAAATTTTTTTTTATAAATTAGTTTTTGGAAAAACTATTTTTTAAAAAAGTATTATATTCAAAAATAGTTTTTGTAAAAAAAATGTTTTTTGTTTTTTTTATAAATTAGTTTTTAGGTTCACCCACCAGTTAGGATATATTTGCGATCAATTGACTACGGTTCGGCCAGGGGAGCTATGATTTAAGCAAAAATCAGTTATATTTAAATAATAATAATTAAACTTTACTATTTTTTCATATATTCATTTTAGTTGATTGCTTGCTTTTAAGATCACTATTGTAAATTTTCCGTCATTTTAAAATCCAAAAAAACAATCGTTATAACCATCACTATAATATCTTAAGACCTACCGAAGTGATTTTAATGATTATTATCTCGTTGTGCATGGCGGATTTAATCGTTTATAAAAAATTTAATTCGGGTCAAAAAGTTCTTAACATAAGAAAAAGCGATATTTTATAAAAGCTTAAATTCGATTCAGTCTGCCATATTAGATTTCAAAAATAGAGAAAGGTTTTGATAGTTATCTTAAAAGGGCATGGATGTTCACCATGATCCGTTTAATTTTCTTAAAATCGGTTCACTAATAATAAATGTACGACGATTTTTTTTATTTGTCAAATACAATGAAAGTAATACACAAAAAATTGGCAAAGCACTCGTATATTCTGTGAAACAACGGCTGAAACAAAAAACTTATTGTGTGTGCTTAAGACCACACGGCAATCGTGTAAACTTCAACAAGGCGAAATTAATAATATTCGCCCATAACATATTCTGCAAAGCGGACCGAACCGAAGTCTTCTGTGTACTGGCCTTCATCTACATCATCATATCGCTCGCTGAATGTTTCTTACAGTAGTCGACTCGAGCCTATTTCACCCGAATGACCGTTACATAGCCGAGCCGGAGGGCTCAGTTCAATTCACTACCCACAAAAACTGCTAAATTAACATCTTGTTGTGCGCGATGAAGAGAGCTTTTCTATTCACTAAACAAAAATTCAAAACTTTCTCACAACATAAGAATAAACGAGCCCTATTTAACTCAAGTTCTTCACTGGACTTCAAGGCAAGTTTTGATAATGATCTTTAAAGATCAATTCATCACCACCATGATGCTTTTTACTTTATACAAATCATTTCAGGCAATCGTAGAGAATCGATAAAAAATGGTTAAAACAAAAATAGATTTTTCGAGAACAACTAAACTGATTTTAGTATTTACACCTAGTTATATGTGGCAAAAACAGAATTTCTCTACAAATTAAGAAAAAAAGATTTTAAAAAATTTCAGAACATAACAATAAACGATCTAAACGAAAGTTAGTGCGCACGCCTATGAAGGTTACAAGAAAAAGGTCCTAAACATACAAATATAGTTTGACAGTATAGTCCTTGCCATATGCAGTTAAACTTTTGAGACATTTCCAACCTCTTTATTTATTATATGCATACTGAGAGCAACAAAAAAACCCTGAAAAATGGCATGTCTTTGAGTTGTTTTTATCTGTGCGTTTTTTTCTGTCAACTACAGTCGGCATCTTTTTATCCAGAGACAATGATAGTTTTACCTTTGATTTTGTACCAATATGATATATTTACTTTTTTATATATTTTTGGTTAGTAAATATTTCATGTCAAAGTCACAAAAGTGTAACTGCGTATGGCAAGGACTATACATCTCTATCTCTATTCTATCTATCTATCTATTTTAAAGCGATAAGTAACAGGCTGAATTTTCGTACATGGGTTTATCTTGACGAGGCGAACCATATTTTCCACTGTGAAAATTCTTGAAAGTGATTCCTAACAGAGTGCACGGGCGTAAAAATCTTTTAAGCTTCGGACTGACTAAATCATTAACGTATTAACCGGAGAAGACCAGGAACCGCGACAAAAATTCATTCATCAAAACAATTCGATTTGACCCCTAGATGCTTCGATAAGTTGGAAAAGAAGAGAAATATTTTTTGGAAAGACGATGGCAACGCTGGGCCACACACAGCAGACGTATGTTTTTTCTTTATACATTAAATGGGTGTGACAGCGGCAAAATATTTATTTATTAAAAGTAAATACCTAACTTATTAAAACAAGCAATTTAATTTAGTTTACAGCTGAATAGATACCCATTGACAATTAAAATTTACATTAATAGCATTGTTGAGGTTATGTTCTCAAATACAGAAGTCGAACATTAAAAACAAGAGTCAGGCTCTAATAAAAACTTGAGAGCCCACTTGATTTTCGAACCGGGGCACTTACCGAGAATTGTGAAATCGTCTCCAGCAGCCGAAAACGGTATTAAAGGTTCTCTTTTTCCTAGCGACAATTAGATCACCCCCATTATTACAATTATAAAGCTAGATATGTGTAGTGCCACTTTTCTTTTGTATATAAAGAAGTAAATATATTATTAGTTCCTTTTTTTATGAAAAATTGGTAGTAATATTGTAAAAAAGTAACAGATTTGTTATTATTATATTATTATTATTATAATTTGGATCAGGATATTTTGGACTTTTTTTGAAAAAGCCCTCGATTTATTGGTTTGATGGGGACACAATTTGCTTACTTTGTGGATTTATTAAGATGCACCCCATACGTGTGGTTAGTTTTACCCATTTGTTTTAATTAGGATAGTAACCATGGCCAGAACTAAAAAAGTATTTTTGGTTATGCTACTCTGCATTTTTCAATTTTCCCTGAATGTAAAATTTCTTGCAAATATATTTGTATTTGCTGCCTCCTACGACGGTGGATTTGTCCCTTTTAGTAAGACTAAAGGTGTGTCTACAAAAACCTACAAAAAATATGTACCTAAAAAACAACTCTTTTAGCGAGTTATTTTGAGAAAAGTTAATGCGACACTTATTCCGTCGTACTACCATTTCGATTTTCATCAGCAGTTTCATTAGAAAATAAACTGAAAAAAAGTGCAACATATCAATTTCTGTTGTGTAGTAATTGCTTTATTATAGTTTTTTCAAAAATACCTTTTTCGAATGATGTATTCTTCAATTGACATTTTTTTTTTAATTTGTTCAAAAACATCTTTTTTTGAATGACTTTTGTTTGAATAACGTTTGGTTCAAAAACATTTTCTACAAACAGAAAACTCTTCGAAAAGCTAGCTCCTGTGTGTCTCTTTTTGGGAGGTTACCTTTATAAATTGATCCTAACCTGTTAACCTAACCACACTGAACTCTAATCAATTGATCGCAAACGTATCCATTTCAAGAAAAAATTTTTATGGGAAAGTGAACAAAATGTGTTGGATCAGATTATTATTAAAAATGTTTTCAAAAAAGAGATCATTTGAACATAATATCGATCACAATGTTTCCGAAGAAAATGCCAATCAATCACACTGCTTTCAAACAAAATTCAAAAAAGATGTTTTTGAACAAAACAATTTGACAAAATGTCATATGAATTTAAGTAATTTTTGAACAAAAAGTTTTCTATCAGATTCTCAAACAAAATGTTTTCGAAAAAAATGCAACTCGAACAAAATGTCACTTGAAACAAAATGGTTTCGGTCAGATTGTCATTTGAACAAAATGTTAAAAAACATTTGAACAAAATGTTAAAAAAACACAGTTGAACATGTTTTTGAACAGATTCTCATTTAAGAATGTTGAACAAAATGTTATTGATCAAAATGTTTTTCAAAAAAATATAATAGAAAAAAGATGTTTTCATAAAAAATGTACCATCAGATCGTCATTGGAACAAAATATTTTTGAAACTAAAAAATTTGAACATTATATTATTTAAACTCAATGCTTTCTGCCATTTGAAACCCATTGCTTTCGTACAAAATGTGATGTAGAAAAGATATTTTTTAACAAAATGTTTTCAATCAGATTGACATTCAAACAAAATGTTTGAAAAAAAGTCATTCGAAAATAATATGTTTTAAAAAAAATCTTTTCGAAAGAAAACCCCATTCGACAAAATGTCATTCGAAAATCAACAATCCAAAAGTTTTTTATCAGGTGGATGTTTGAACAAAAGGTTTTTGAAAAAGATGTTTTATAACAAACTGTTTTCAACCAAAACGCCATTTGAACAAAATGTCATTTAAAATAGTTATTTTCCTAACAAGTGTGGAAAGTGATACTTTCCCGCACGCGACTGCAGTTGACCCGAACGACGCGGAGCGGAGTTCGGGCAAGCAGTCGAGGGTGGGAAAGACACTTTCCGCATGAGTTAGGAACATTATTTTTTCTTCGACCGATGTTACAATACCACAAATTTACTTTTGAAAAAATATTTTATTTGAACATAAATAAAATACTAATTATTATTATTGGTAATAGTGATATTGAAAACACAATTTGTTGCAGTTTGAAGATTATTCAGAATTGCCGGTGTAGTGGAGTTCGATGGTGGTAATTCTCGCATCTGGTGGCCGCTTGTAGAATCGAAAGTGCGCAAAGATGGCGTCTGGGTCTGCAGGACTCTTCCAGTGGACGTTGACGGCAGCAGTTGCAGGTCACTTACAGTTGACGATGACGGTGCTGGCAACGATTGCAGGTCATAGGTAGATGAAAGAATCTTACTCGAGATGTTCTCTTTCTGTTTCTCGGAATCTTCCAAATACCCCTCAGCGACAGCAGTGGACTTCCACCCACCAAGGCGTTTTATGTTTGTTATGCCTTCACCTGAATCTGCTAGGAATGTTGCTGAAGAACGTCTGAAGCTATGGCCGGTATAACGTTCTGGGTTAGGTAGGCGCAAATATGCAGCGATCTCTGATGGCATCTTTCCAAAAGTGTTCACCCCTACACACTGATTGGAACATTTTCCTTTTTTATAATAAATGAAAAACCGGCGGTGCGGAGTAGTAGGAGGTCTCAAATTTGCGTACTTTCTATACAGCATCAAAAAAGATCCATTATTTATTTCTTCGGATAAAACGAAGGATCTTGAGGAATGATTTTTAGTGTCGGAGATCTTAACAACGATCAGACTTCCTTTATCCTGTATGTCATCCAGAGTGATATTTAAAAGCTCCGCCCTGCGGAGAGCACCAGCCAAAGCAAAAATGGTACTCACTTTAATCATCAAATAAATCTCATCAGGAGCTAACATAAACCGCGATATATCATCTTTGGTGAAAACTTGCGCCTTCTGTGCTCGAAAACCAACATTTTTTTGTTTAAGAAACGATGTTAGCTTGTGGAATCTGCTTATGTCCAGATTTTGCTTAATTTTAACCAAGCTTTTCACCATGGAATAGCGTGACCATAAGGTATTCGATTTCAAGACCTTGCTCAGGTCTAGTAAGTATGCCAAGAAGACTTCTTCTTTGTAGATTCTCACCCCTTTCTCCTTACACCATGTCACGAAATGATTGTACTGTTTTTCGTACCTTTGTCTCGATTTGGCAGGTAGCAGCTCACCATTCACATCTTCAGCAGCCTGCAAAATGCACTCTGGAAGTTCATCTTCGGAACAGTCCATTGAAAAATCCATTTTATTCAAAATAAAAGGCAGTTCTGTCACTTCAGAGACGCTCTTTGACTAGCTTTGACGTTTGAGTAACAATAACATAACTTGGTTGCCATAGCAAACTGGACCAAGCACCTGTCACAGCTTGGCTTGATAGTTGTTGTATGACATGACTATACGGGGGGTATGCAGAAATATTTAAAAAAATCCATTATTCTGTTTTTTTTTTAAATTGAATAAAAAACTTGAAATGAGCTATAATTCATCAGATTGCCTATCTGCTAAATTCCCTACACTGTACCAAGTCGATAGTTACGACTTTTGAGGTATAAACCTATAGAATAACTCCAAAATTGGCATAGTTTTACTTTCCCGCACTAGTGCGGGAAAGTGATTTTCCCGCACTAGGGCGGGAAAGTGATGCTTTCAAAACTAAAATGCGTGCGGGAAAGTGGGTATATATGCACGGTCGTAGAAAAAAGTAATTTTTAAACAATATGTCAAATCAAATTGTCTTTCAAACAGAATATTTTTGAAAAAAAAATCATTTGTATATAATATTATGAAAATGTAATGAAAATTTAATGAAAACAATGCAATTTGAACGAAATATCATTTTAGTTTAAAAAACTAATTTTATTTGCCACTTTATTTTTTGACACATCACTTAATGCTGATACTATTTTGAAAAATAACTTTTTTATTTAACATTTAAAATAAGTTAAATAAAAAAACATATATTTATATCTTTTTGCTTATAGTTAAAAATAAGGAACAAAAAATATTTTATAAATGATGTAAAAAATAGGGTTATTTAAATATACCAGGGCCGAAATTTACTTTTCGTTTTTAAATAAATTGCAATCAATTTTCGAGTTATAACAATCATCCTTAGAAATGGATTTTATTTAACAATTAAAAAAATAGTAAGTAGGTAACTATAGTTTATTGTTTTTAAATTTCTTGAATAAAAAATTTTGCTGACATGTTATAGGGTTCAAAACAAGTCTGCGTGTAGAGATCTCATCTTTACACTGTTTAGATGTTTGGTTAGGATGCTTTTAGGTTGGTGTCTTTTATTTTAGGTTAGACAACCTTAAAAATTCAGAGTAGGTAAAAAGGACTAACCCAACCTAAAAAATCGCCTCGATCCAAATCTAAAAAAAACTTTTTACACAAAAAAAACGGGTAAATAAAAAAGGTATACGTAAAAAAATTACTTGCCATATTAATAAGATACCTTTTTTACCTTATCTGTTGAAAATCAAGGCTTGTAGTTCAGTTAAAAGTATCAAAATCTCAAAACTTGGGACACCCTGCACATTTTTAAACTAAACTTATGTTTAAACACTTTTAGCAAATGAATAATTATTTATATAATAGCCTAATATTTTTTTCTGATTTTATATTGATTTCTACGGCACTGGTCTTTGTTTTGTTTTGAAGTTCAAACAAGTTATTTAACTTACTTGTGAAACGAAACTTCTGGATTAAGATGGTCGAGATTTTAGCACAAAATACACTCCCACACCATTTTAAAGTCTTTTAAGATTAATTTTGAGTCCAGGGGGTCGATTTTTGTATATTAACCTTCCGATCGTTTTGGCCGACTAAAAAATTTTAGCCTCAAGATTTAAGCTGAAGCCCGGCAACGCCGCCGGTATAGACTCCACAGCACCCCTTGGCAGTCGCGATGAATAGCGTGGAGTGTCATCGCACAGTGGGACCAATTGTTATAATTTAGCGGTTGTATTACAAGATTAAGGGGTAGTAAATCCTTAAAATTTTAGCTACCGATGTACCGGGTGTCCTATAAAAACATTTCATATTTAAAATGCAGCTAAATATTTGACTAGGTACTGATTTTAAAAAATTTTAAATATATGTAAAGTAAATAAGTTTTACATTCCAACTAAACAAAAATGATCGCAAATATAAATTAAAAATAGCAGAAAATTAAAAGCTGAGAGGCATTTATATATTTTCTTTTAATTAAAAAAATACTGCGTTTACATCAGTATATCAATACAAAAGGTAGAGAGTTTTTTATCGCTTATTTCAGATACTACTTAACCAATTTTAATGAAATTTGGCATACATGTTTTATAAGCCATTATCCCTTGTTAAGGCGATTTTTTTACGCTATGACATGTGCAAGTCAGGCCGAACCAGCGAAGCCGGCTATTGTTATTTTTTTAGGTTAGTTATTAATCAATTGGAATAAGAAGCCGGTACCTTCCTTAAGGCTGTAAATGCAAATAAAGATTAATACGGCTTTTTTTAAAATTCAAGATGGCTACTATACGCTAAAACTATACAACTTATTTGTTTTAATTGACGGAACATTTATATTTAATTTGGTTACACGGTTACAAAACTACTAATTTAAAAAGGCAGTCATTAAAAAAAAATTAAAGAGAATGTCACATACTTGGATTTATATAACAGTACTTTTTTTAAAAATAATTCCGCATTTTTAGAATATTTATAGTTTTTACCTGATAGCTTTGGCTGGGATGTGGGTATAATTGTTTTTTTCCTTTAAAATCGGTTTAATTTTAAATTTAATCACTACTCAAAAGTCAACTCTTAAGGCAATCCAAATATAAAATAAAAATAACTCCATTTTGATGGTTATATTGTTATATTCGTGAAAATGCAAACAGGTACTTAATTAAAGTTTTTTTTAAATAATAACTAACCAAACCACTTTTAATTAATGTTTTAGTACAGTTATTCCTTAACACCCATTCTTTATGTACAATTTGTACGGAAAAATATTAAAAATTTGATTTAATTTGAAAAATAATATTTATGTTTACTAATACTTGTCTACTATTTAAAACTGTCGGTCATCTTTCATATGTATGAAATAATGTCTAAAGTAGTAAACACTTGTTTAATGGACTAATTAGGTCAAAAGTCATAAACCTAACCGAACCAATGCAAAAAAAGTGCGGACATTTGTAGCCTAGCCTACAATTAGTACCTAGACTATTTTAGATCGGAAAAAGATCGGAAAAAGATTTAAGTAATGGAAGGTATAAGGAAACTCGTACAAGGGGGACGAGTGTGATATAGTTTAGGTAGGCTAGATTAGTTTACTGAAGATGGGCTCCATCTGCTAGTACCTAAAATAAGTATTGCAAAAAATCACAAATAATAAGAATTTTCTTTCTTCTACCCTCCCACCCACCCACTAACCTTATTGTGCACATTACAGAAAATATTCAATGAAAAAAATGTCACCGCGTACAAAAATTTGAGAAAAATTAGGCACTATTAGAAAAAAAAAATCGTTTGCTAAGCACGCTCTTCCACTCAGACCCATATATACAGCGTGTTCAATAACATAATTTTAGTATTAAATTTCTTGAGTGATTTTTAAGACACAAAGTTCATATTAACATAGGTCTACAAACGCTTAGTTTTCGAGATAATATTTTTTGTTTATTTTGATATAGCCGCCATGCCATACCGAAGCATTTTTTATTTTGATGCTAGCAGTCTTTGGCGCAAAAGCTTTTTTTTAAACGGTTAGAGATGCGAAAAAATTGCAGGAGACAAAAAAGTTTGCAAACGAAACAAGGATTTTATTTCTTGTTTTAAAATCTACCAGTTGCTTACAACCAAAAATATCCCAGGAAAAAGGTGACATGAGCCCTGAAAAAGTATAACCTTCTAGATTTTTACTATTGTTTGGCATGTCTTATAGTGTAATGACAACAGCTAAATATATGTGTTAAATTTGAGCTGCATATCTCAAAAACTGCACGAGCTATAAACAAAAAACTAAAAAATATATGAAATTTTAACACCCTGTATCTCGAAAACTAAGCGTTTGCGTGTCTATGTTTATATAAACTTTTTGACTTACAATTACTTAAACACCTTGTATAAATAAAAAATTTTATATGATCCGATTTGAATTAGAAATTCAGTACAAAAAAAAACTGTGTACTAAGTAAAACATAGTACATACATAAGTTTGAAACACATATTTAAGTCCTACAAGTTTCTTAAAACATTGTTGCAACTCTTGTCTTTGGAACTCATGTTCCACAACGGCACAGAATTTTGTCTTCTTTTTAAAAACATTTTTTGTATGAGAAGAGGACACTCTGATCTATCTTTTATATTTCACCATAAAGATTTCGTTGAGCCTTTACTTATGGAAAATAAAAACGTGATCTGGTTTATTTAGGAAAATACCTGTTATGTCTGATCGTGGACACATTTCCCTACCCAAGTCCTTATGATATCGGACGGAGGGCAGATTATGGTAGGTTGGTTGTGAGGGTATGGTTAAGGGGGGAGGGGAATCTCTTACTTTACCCCTTTTCATACAGGCAGTTATCCTTTTGTAGGAATCTATTTGTATATTATTATTAAACTACAAAAACAGCAATTAAAGTAAAATAATGTTTTCTTTTTTTAGGGGAGCCCTTTTTTTTATAATGAGACTTAATTATGTTACTAAAATTCTAGAAAAAACAGAGCAGGAAGGCCTAGTCCGCATGTTATTTGTGGACTTGGTCAGTGCCTCTGATAGATTATGTTCATTTCGTTTGAAGGGGGCTAATTTTGATCTTAGAAGGCTTACCCTCCCTCCCCCAAGCTACTTCCTTGGCGTATAAACATACATTCATTCCATTCTTTTAAAAAAATTTAGTTTTGGTAATATCTAGTTTTACCAAGAAAAATTGCATTGGATATCTGATTTGGCCCACTGTGCTTGTTACTACGTCATCTAAGGCCCGCCAGTCTGCAATTCACAACAAAAAATAAGCTTGGTGTTCTTATCGAGAAAATTTTGTCTCTGGGTGTTCTGCATAAAGTGGGTTAGGAATTTAATGTTTTTATTATTTGTTCAACGTTCGATAGTTTTGGTTGTTTAGCTGTTGGGCCGTATGTTCAAACGTACGTATTAGTCTAGTGTTGTCTAGTATTTCGCTAACAAGCCCCTTTGGGCACCCTTTGCCAAAAAAATGTTTTTTTTTCACTTCGAAATATTTCTAAAGGCAGGCTTTTCAAAAATACTTAGAGCTAGAAAATTTGCATCTTCTTGAAAATTATTGGTTTTTAATATAGGATTTTTTTTGTTACAGGTTACTTATGTGTCTACAAGGCAACAAAGATAAACTTCTCAAGGTTGCAAGCAATCCCTATCATCTGCTATGTTGGTCCAAATAAAAAACTTGTTGCAGACAAATAAACATCCTTCAAGACCAGCACAGACCAGTAGATGCCACCCAAATCTCTCATATGATTTATTCTGTTATAGTAATGTAACTATGTGAATGTGAAATTGAATACAATGTATTATCAAATATTTAATAATTATTATAAAAAATAATATTATTGATAAGTAAAGTGCGTAAAGTGATTACATTTCCACAAACAAAAACAGTTGAACAATATATGAAGTGAAGTTCGGTTTGATAATAGTTTGTGAGAAATAGGTACCAGGCACATAGATAAGGGAGGGCACTGGGGGACATTTCCCCCCTTCTTGAACAAGTGTTTATCATGAAATTTTAGTGTCTTAGACAAAAATTGGGCACATCACCACTAAAATGTTCTGTATTCAGTGGATTTGCCTCCGGCAAGCATTTCTGCCTACCCTGTCCAAAACATCATGCACCGTAATGGAATAACAGCACAGCACTTTCTATATGGGAGTATCCCCCCAGATAGAAAAGCTATCTATGTGCCTGCTACATATTTTGAGTACATGTTTTACAGAACATTTTTTGTTCAGTTCTCCAGAAGGATAATTATATAATAAAATTTTCTTGAAAATGTTTTTGAACAAATTTCTGTTCAAAGAAAATGTTTAGGACTAAATGATTTCGTACAATTTTTTATTTAAACAATAAAATTAATTTTAAAGATATTTCTGCAACCCACTTTTTTCTATGAGGGTTAACAAAAATAACTACTACATACATATTTTTACTTAAATGTCAAAAATGCTTCAAGCATGCCCCTATGTTATAATAATAATGTTCTAAAAAAATGTAAAATCCTAATTTTAAAAACTATTTTTCTATAATCTGCAAAAACACAAAGTTGTTGATTTTAAATAAAGCACTAGTCAGTATTTTAATTTAAAAAAATACCTTATGAAATTTCTAAATCAATAATGTTTTTGGAGAAATTTCCATACAAGGAAAATGATTTCGAAGAATTTTCCATTTTAACATATTTTTACTCAAATGTTACAAAAACTGTAAAATCTTAATTTTAAAAATTATTTTAGTTCACACTACTACTATACTATGTGTGAGCTATGATGGTGATTTTTTCGAGAAAAACAAAATTGCTCCGATTTCAAAAATTTTTATATATCTTTGTGTTTCAGATGATTTTGAAAGTTTTTTGTCGCGCCGTCTGTCTGTAACGACCAACGCGTATAACTCAAAAACCGCTTGCCCGATTTTAATGAAATTTGAGGTGGTGGGTCTTGGGTAGGGATGGTCCCATTTAAAAATGAACAAAATCCACTGATCACAAGATAAATAAAAGGGCTCCTAAAAGGGTATTTGGCGTGTGTGATACCAAAAGTAATAAGTCTGTAGTTAAACAAAATAAATTTAAGTTTAAAAAAAAAGGTGGGAGCAAATTTCAAAAATTAGAGTTTAAGTGAAAATATGTAGTGTGTGATCTCAAACGAAAGGTAATGGAGTCTGGAGTTAAACAAAATACATTTTAGTTTAAAAAAAAAGGGTGGGGGTAGATTTCAAAAATTAGAGTTTAAGTCAAAACATGGGTTGTGTGGTATCAAACGAAAGGTAATTGAGTCTGAAGTTGAATAAAATATATTTCAGTTTTTAGTTATATTAGCTCAAATGTACACTATAACTATAGTACCTAGTGTGAGCTTATAGGTACCCATATATATTGGCAGAGTATTTTTATAATCACCAAAAACACATTAAAAAAAAGTACCTTATTAAGATTCTAAATCAATAATTCATTAACTTTTTATTAAAAAAATATTTATAATAATAATCATTCAATAAAATTTTCTTCATACAGAAAATTGTTTAAAAACATTTTCTTCAATTAGAAGTTTGTTCGAACAAATTTCCATTTAAAGAAAATGGTTTTAAACAAATTTTCGTTCTAGGAAAATGTTTTAGAAAAAAATTATTTCAAATAATTTTTTATTAGAACTTATTTTAACTCAAATGTTACAAAAAATGTAAAATAAAATAAAGTTTTTTTTCTATTATCATCAAAAAAGTCTTTGATTTAATAAAGGACTGGATAGGTAGTCATTATTCAGTGACCCAATAAAAGTTTAAAAAAGTACCAACTGCATAAGGTTTGTAAATAATTTATTAACAAAAAAAATTTGAATAGGTGTGTCCCCTTATAAATTATTATACAAGTAAACAATAATTTATTCTAGCACTGTCGAAACAATGATTCTTGATGGGTAGTATCCGTATGCAAAGTTAAATTCAAAAAAATACAAAAAATGGATAGGTACCTATGTCACAGGCTTGTAACAATAAATAGTGATTTTAGTTGTGGGGGTTGTTATAGTCTATAGTTAAAAAAGCTATAAGTACCTATAATCAGAGAGTGTAACTAGGATAACCCTGCCAAATTAAAATATCAAAATAAGCACCTATTAAAAATTGGTAAACTAACGATGTAACCACCCAAAGAGCACAATATTATTTAAATGTTTTATTACCAAATTTGATTTAAGCCTCTCAAAAAAATTGACCCAGTTATATTCCTTATAAGGGCCTATATCCTTAAATTATGTAAGACTCAAGGGATGGAGGTTTGGCTTTGCCTTACACACAATGTTTTTTTAATGTGTTTTTTTTTGAAAATGCGTTACGAGGGGGGATTAAAAATCCTGAATTTTTGTGTTACATAATTTAAGGATGTTCCCTAAGCCTGCTATACATATTCATTATTTTGAATTTTTATGATGATTTTAACTTTGTATACTAACTATAGGTAGGTATCTTTCTTTTCATATATCATCAGGAGATTTTAAAAGTGGGGCTTGGAGACTATGCAGAACTATCCATATCTTCTCGTCTTTTGTGAGGCAAATATTTAAAAGAAATGGAGCCCGTCTCTGGGATGGAAAACTTTATATACTATGTTTCTCTTCTTATATCATCAGGAGATTTTATAGGAGAGGCCTCGAGACCGTGTAGAACCACAGGTTATCCAAGTCTGCTATCCAAATCTTCTTGTCTTTTGTGAGGGGCGTAGTTAAAAGAAATGGAGCCCCTCTCTGGAATAGTGATTTGCCCCACAGAACACCATATCCGCACGTGTGAGAAATCAACTTATAATTTTTTTAGAACTAGTAATATAATTTAAAAAAAATTCTATTTGTTTATTGTGAAATTCCTTCATACTTGTCTGTCAAAGTAAGTGTCATAAAAATCACGGCGAACTCGATTTTCTGAAATAAGTGAAAGAATTCTACCAAGCTGCACTGACAACACTGCGGCTCGCGATCACTGACTTGTATGAACACTGAGAAATAAATTCGGCGTACAATTCGTGTCGGAAAACGGTTTTTGTTCCTTCATAGAATGAAATTCGTAAGAAAATTAGCTCTAGAATGTTGTGTTTACTAATATCTAAGGTTGTTTTGCCTTTTTGGTTCAAAATATTGAGCAGAAACCTTCCACGATATTTTGCCAGTTTTAGCTGTCTAATCTACAAAACTAGACCCCCTGATCGAAAATATATTTTAAGAAAAAACACGAAAACAATTCCGAACCGTAAAGAGACCGGTCAGCAACGCCGCATTTGACCTTCTAATCAAGAAAAGTTTTGTCTCTTTTTCTCGCATCGGTTTAACAAAAGAGTAACAAAATAAGATACTTTACGCGGGCCTAGACCATTGCGGCATGTTTCTAATTCCTTTGTTTTAGTGAGAGACTGTAATCGAGAATAGTTTTGTTTTTTAATAAAGGAAAACGAAGAAGTAGCAAAATAAATGCTCGAAGCACAATTTAAAGTGATCACCGCTTGTTATATATCCATATTTGGTGGTGTATCACTAATCTGGTAAGGGTTTGTAAGAAGAACAGTTTCGTCTTTTTCCCTTGCATTGGTTTAAAAAAGAAATAAAAGTAAAGGAAAGATCGGATAATTTTGGTGATTCTTAAAGAGAAAGGAAATGGAGTTTTCTATGGACCAAACAAAAATAGTCGAGGACTTCTTTACTGCAGAAGTAAGTTTTTTAAAACAAATTGTTTATCTAGACGGCCGATTTTCTTGTTTATTTCCTAGTCTCCTCCGGTTAATACGTTAATGGACTAAGCGATTTTGGCGACAATGTTGCCATTGACTTTTTACACATTTCTTAAGCCACAGAAAAATAATGGCCTTTACAATTATTTACTGTTCCTTTTTTCATCTCGTAATTTATAAGACGAAAAAAGTAAGAGTACAGAACTAGTAACCAGTTGTTTTTATTTCTGTGGCTTAAGAAATGTGTGAAAAGTTAATGGCAACATATTCGCCAAAATCGCATGTTTGGTTTAGTCAGTCCGAAGCTTGAAAGATTTCTACGCCCGCGCACTTTGCTAGGAATCACTTTCAAAAATGTTCGAAGAGGAAAAAGTTGTTCGTCTCGGTAAGATAAACCTATGTAGGTACAAAAATTCAGCCTGTTACTCATCCCTTAAAAAACAAATTTACTGTGGACTTAATCGAGCAGAAAATCAAAAAAATCGTAGCTAACAATTAACCTCTATACAAAGTTAATGGCTAAAATAATATTAATATATGAGTCGCACTAACAGCATTTATCGCGTTTTAAATCCTGCAAACATTTTTTAAATGAAAATGACTTACAGTTATGGGACACATTGAGATTTCTGGCAGGGAGGTCCTTTAAGTGCCAGTCTAAAGCTTCTTCTTTTAATAAACGAGCGATATTATTTTACCTAATTTAAAAAATTTAGGGAGATATTTTAAATTTTTTCCTGGCCAACAAACTTTTAAAAACTTGAATCGAAACAAGATTCTTTTGCTTAGCCAGCCGTCTTTTCAGAAAAATAATAAGTGCACAGAGGCCTAAGAAAATAAAAGGCCTTATTTACATTTTTGTTGCGAATGCGAAGAAAAGGGTTTCTCTAACCTAATTTATTTTTGCTTAAATTTGATCTGTCGATCTTTAGGGAGGTCGAAATCGGTCTTAACCTCATATTAGTCAATTGATTGCAAACGTACCCTAAGCTGTCCAGACATCACTGTTTTCCACACAAAGAGATACCCTACAAGAAAAAATAGTTTTTCAAAAAAAATTGTCCCTGGACCAACTTGTGCCCACGCCCACCGTATTTCCCGACTGCTCAACTCGCCGTCGACCGCCGTAGTTTCAGTTTGCAATTTTCAGAGATGTTAAAAGTTCCGGAAAAAATAACAATGGCGGATCCAAAATGGCGAACTTTCTTATTTTGAACCGAAATGCATGTATTAAATTTGATAGTCTGGGATGTTGGATCGACTATTTTGACTTTTATTTTATGTTTAATTCAAAAATTATAGTTAGCTACCTTAAACTGGAATTACATTGTATTTTTACATGTTATGTTAAAATATATAAACTCCCCAAGTTCTAAATCTTATATACAGGGTGTCCCATAACTTAGGGACCATAGGCCAACAGGTGATAGAGGAGGTCATGTCTGATAAAAAAGTTCCTATAATGCATGGGTCAAAACTCTTTCTTTGTCAAGATACAGTGCATCAAATTTGGCGATTTTTTAAAGCTTTTTGATAATAACTTTTGAAAAAAAAACGTAGTAAAAATATGAAATTGGGTAAAGTCGTGTATTAGAACAAGAGCAGTAAATTGAAATAAAAATAATTTTTTTAAAAATTATTCGGTCAATTTTTTTTAGAAAAAAACATTTTTTTGGTAATAACTTTTATGAATGCTATATTAAACGCATTGTTTTTTTATATTTTTTGTTAATAAAAAAAGTCTCTAGCGAGACATAATAATAAAATATAATTGATATTTTTTAAAAAATTAAGTAAGCAAAAATTTTTTTTTTTAATTATTATTTTTTATATATTTTTGGAGGTTACTTTGACAGCCTGTATCTCCGGAACTTGTAATTTTATCAAAAAACCACATTTTTGGATCACAATTAGCTCAGTATTTAGCTAGCTGTGACAGAGTTTCTTTTTTTTGTAAAACCCTTTTTCCCCCACTCCTTTAACTTTAAAAATCCTATATCTTAAAAACAGATGTGTGTTGACCCCCAATGTTATATACACATTTTTTTCGGAAATAACCTCCTCTATCACCTGCTGCACTATGGCCGCTCTGTTATGGGACACCCTCTATATACCGATTTATTCATGGAAAACTTCACCATTTTGGAAGCGCCATTTTGATTTTTTAGGTTTAAATCAAAATTTGTATTACGTAGCCTTAATACCGTATTGTTTCCAATTTGAAGCAAATTGGTTATTAAATAAAAAACTTCCCCAATTTGAATTCGCCATTTTAAATTTTTCGGGTTAAAAAATATTAAATTGCATTGTCATCGGAACTCAATACACGTGTCAAATATTAAATGTATTTGCAAAAGCTCTGTCGCAATATTTTAAGCAAAAGCATAAATAAACCGTTTATTATAAAAAATTGCAAACAAAAATTCTAGGCGGCAAGTTGGCCCGGCGGGTAATCGGGTCCGCTGCGAGCACTCGGCGATTCGGGTCGGCGGCGAATTGGCCTGGCGCCAAATTGTCCTGGAGCCTGACCAGAAGTTGCCTGTCAAAATTAAATATAATTTGGAATTTCGGATTTGGGGGATATTGGATATGGATTCCCACATCTGACTTTATAAAATTGTTACCTTTACATTAGGGACTTCTTGGAATAAAACCTTTCGTTATTTTTAAATCGGCAGTATTGTGACAGATTTACATATAAAAAGCAGCTGTGTTCTTTCAAAATTCGGCCTCTGTGTATTTAGGAACCGGATTTATTAGTGCCTGTTTTTATTAAATCAAAGTTAGCGACTTTATTTTTAAATTGGACTTTGGTATGTCAATTTAGAGAGGTCAGTTTTCTTTATAAATCTGTCAAAATAAAGCCAACTGTTAAATGAAATCAGGTTTTATTCCAATAAGTCCCTATTAATAAATAGGAAAACTCAATGGATTAGTATTTCGCATAGGCTACGCTCCTGCTAATGACTGCTGGGCGGCCATATTTTATCCCTGTGGGGATTCTTATTGCTGCTGTTCCGTTCATCCACGTTGAATTATCCCTTGGTTCATTAAAAGTGCGTAGAAATAATGAGAATAACCAGGAAGGCAGTAAATTTGTCAGGACCAAGCCCCAAAGTATCATTATACACGGTGCCCCATAAATAGCGAAATACCTAAATAACACAAAAACTAGCAGTTTTTCGAAAAAATGTTTCAAGCAAAACTTTTAGGGCTTATAATTATCTACTCAAATGTCATCTCGACTTTTATATTGACATATTGTTTGTAGGTTCTTTTGGAGTCAAACCACTTTTTTTAAAGAGAAAGCCTAATTTATTTTTATTGACGTTAAAAGATGTTTATTTATATTATAATTCCAAAAATGATACCTCCCTAGCTAGCCTATTAGCACACTTGAAGTGAAGCCATGATATATTAGCCTTGAAAATCTCAGAAACTAAAGCTCTAACGAAGTTTTTGGTTATAACACAAATTATTGAGCAAAGTCTAGCCTACTATACTACTACTACCGCATACTGATACGATGCTCCGTTAAAAATTAGCATTTTTAAAATTTTTTAACTGTCAACAAATAGTCATTAGCATTATTGGATTTTGACCTAAATCTAATAAGCTCTTTAGAGTATCGAGCACTATTTTACCTGAAAATTTTATGAAAATTACACAGACAGACATCACGAAAATAAGATAGGTCAAAATACACCAAATTTACAATTTTTTGGCATTATCTGAAAAAAAAATTATACCTTTTCTAGCCATTGCTACGCGGGCTAGGAAGGTAAAAATTTAACAAATAAATGTCAAGAAAAAATATGAATACTTTTATGTCTATGCGAAATGTTTTTGTCCTGAGATGTGACTTCCTCCATGGCCATACATACGACTCTGGAACGAAATAGCGCTATTCAAAATAGCGGTATTGTTTAAGCGCTGTTTTAAAATAGCGCTGTTTTAAAATAGCGCGTAACGAAATAGCGCTAGTATCAAAATGGCCCTAGTTTAAAATAGCGCTGGTTAAAATGCCGCCAGTTTAAACTAGCGCTAGTAACGAAATAGGGTCTTTGTCTAACATATTAAAAAAAAAACTTCCCGGACTTCTTTCGCGGGATCCTAGCGGGTGTGAAACAAAATCGAACCGAACCGGACCGAATCGAACGGAACGGAACTTAACCGAACCGAACCGGCATCCTAGAGGTTATGAAACCAAACCGAACTAAACCGATACTTCGATTCGGTTAAGTTCGGTTCGGTTCAGTTTTGTTTCACACCCGCTAGGATCCCGCGAAAGAAGTCAGGGAAGTTTTTTTTTGAAAAAATATGTTAGAAAGAGACGCCTTAGTCAAACAGTTGCTGTTTTTAAGGATGCTTTTTTAAATTTCGCTATTTTGATACTGGCGCTATTGTGTTACGCGCTATTTTATTACACGCTATTTTAAAACAGCGCTATTTCATTACGCGCTATTTTGTTACTGACGCTATTTCATTACGAGCTATTTTGATAGTGGCGCTATTTCGTTACGCGCTATTTTAAAACAGCGCTATTTTATTACACGCTATTTTTAAACAGCGCTATTTCATTACTCGCTATTTTGAACGACGCTATTTTAAACAACGCTATTTCCAACCAGAGCCCATACATACACCTACTTGGTTTAGACACAGAAAAGTTAAAATTAATGCATTATATTGTTAGGTAATATTAAATTTAGTGGAATGTAATAAAAAGTTGAATATGTGCAAACACCACTAATAGTAGAGTAAATTTGTAAAATAAAGCTGCAAAAAGGGTATATTTTTTTATATTTGGCATAGTAGTACCTAACATCAGAAGCTAAATTTTCATTCGAGGATCCCCGATTTTCCGGCCTCAGAATCCAAGATGGCGGCTGCCAAAGTTAAGAAAAAAAATGATTTCCTTGTTTTAAGAGGAATTAAATTAATTTTGATAAATTTACTTTAAGTGGGATATACTCAATGTAAAAATGTAAAAAATATTACACCTGTCACTGCAAAACAAAATGGCGGCTATATTTTAAAAAAATCGTTTTTTTTCGATATTTTCTTTATTTTTTGTGCGATATTTATTTTTAATACCTCAAATTAAAGCTACTGACCAGTTCTTTAAACCTGCTTAAACTAAATGATAAGTTTCCCAGCCAACACAAAGATGGCGCTTAATTTGTCAAAAATAAAACAGACCTTTACAACCAGTAGACCAAATTAAATTTTGACAAAAACATTTTTTGGATTTTATCAGTAGTAAGCCAGATTTTGTAAAAATTTATAAAAAGTTACAATTTGACATTTAACATTTTAAGATGGCGGCCGAAGTTCAGATAAAAAAGTAATTTTTATGTTCTTGTTTGACACAACTAGTATTGCCGTGTAATATATTGATTTATACTAAATAGGGGTCGCCGATTGTAAATATTTCATAATAAATGACATATGTCTAATATTATCCAAGATGGCGGCGGTCAAAATATAAATACAACAGTATCTTTTTGGTTTAGTAAATCTTTTTACCAAGATATGTAGTTTTATATTAATCTTAATTAGTTTTAAATTGTAATGTACAAAAAAATAGAATTGATTTCTTTTTTAAAGATGGCGGCAAAAAAAACTGAGAAAACCAAGACATCTCGTTAAACAAAACACAAATGTATTAAATATGTCAAAAAAATTGACATATGTCACGTGCCGGCTGATTTGAATAAATTGACATATTTTACTTAATAGCTATCTTCGTTAGTATTGATCTAACAGTAACGTTTAAATTAGCAAAGTTAAATAATTTTTTCTAAATCATCAGAATCTTATGTCAAAAATGACATCTGTCATACACTTGTAAAACTATTGACATATGGTTTATTTTTTTAAATAAAACACCCTGTATATAATGTCTTTAATTGATAGGGCTCCTTTTTCCGATTTCAAAAATATATAATATGTTGACATTTAGTCCAGCCGTTATATTCATTAACAAAATGGCAACATCCGTATTGTTTATTTAGGTTATTAAAATGCAAATATTTCAATAACGGCTGGTCTAAATGTCAACATATTATATATTTTTGAAATAAGAAAAACGAGTCTTATCAACTAAAAAAATTATATACAGGGTGTTTTATTTAAAAAAATAAACCATTAGTCAAAAGTTTGACAAGTGTATGATATATGTCATTTTTGACATCAGATTACTTAAACATTACTGTTAGATTAATATTAACGGAGATAGCTATTAAGTAAAATATTGTCAATTCAATCAAATCACCCGGTACGTGACATATGTCAACTTTTTTAATATTTTTAAAATATCTGTGTTTGGTTTACCGAGATGTCTTGTTTTTTTCCAGTTTTTTTTGTTAAATTTCGAAAAAATAAACAAAAAAGTTTTTTTTTAACTTTTTTGTTTATTTTTTGTACATTATGACTTAAAACTAATTAAGAGTAATATAAAACTACATATCTTCGTAAAAAAAATTAGCAAACCAAGAAAATAATGTTGTTTTTATATTTTGAATGCCGCCATCTTGATTAATAATAGACATGTGTCATTTATGATAAAATATTTAAAATCGGCGACCCCTATTTAGTATAAATCGATATATTACACGGCAATACTAGTTCTGCCAAACAAGAACAAAAAAATAACTTTTTTATCAGAACTTCGGCCGCCATCTTAAAATTTTTAATGTCAAATTTTAATTTTTTTTAAATTTTTACAAAATTTGGCTTACTATTGATAAAATCCAAAAAAAAAATTTTTTTAATTTAATTTTGTCTACAGGTTATAAAGGTCTCTTTTATTTTTGACATATTAAACGCCATCTTTGTGTCGGCTGAGAAACTAATAACTTTTTTTCATTAGGTTTAAAGAGCTGGTAAGTGGCTTTAATATGAGGTATTAAAAATAAGTATCGTGCAAAAAATAAATAAAATATCGAAGAAAAACGATTTTTTTAAAATATAGCCTCCATTTTGTTTTAAAGTGACAGGTGGAATTTTTTTTTACATTTTTGAATTAAGTAGGTCTCACTTAAAGTAAGTTTATCAAAATTAATTTAATTTGTCTTAAAACAGGGAATTCATTTTTTTTTCTTAACTTTGGCAGCCGCCATCTTGGATTCCGATGCCGGAAATCAGGGGATCCTCGATTGAAAATTTAGCTTTTGATGTTAGCTACTATCATGCCAATTATAAAAAATATACCCTTTTTGCAGCTTTTTATTGAAATACCCTACAAATTTACTCTACTATAAGTAATGGTACATAGCATATGAATAAGGTAGTAAGCCGTATATAGCACTGACAAAGGGTGTTCACAGGCTCGAGCGTTTGATTTGGCGCCCCGAAGCGCTCGATAGCTCTTTAGTTCGGAGCTTAAGCCACTTTTGTCTGTATTTTTGCGTACCGTAATAATACTTGGCACGAATACAGTGCAGCACTATAGTATTATTTTACAAAGCGGTGCTCATCATGAACCCAGTGCAGAGCAAAGACACAGGGTGTTTTATTTTAATTGCATCTATCTCATTAAAATTCTGTATAAAATTCAAATGTAAAGCTAGAGCAATGAAACTTGGCACCGACTATAAGGACATAAGCAATAAAAAAAATATATTGACTTTCAAGGAATAAAAAAAATATTTTTTTTGAGAAATTTATGGTGTTGAGTAGAATAAAAAATTACAGGAGCTTAGTTATACAGGATACGGCGATAAAATTTAATGTGGGTATAAATATATAAAAATTGTTTCTCTATAAAACAAAAATTGCTGGACGGGTATGAAATATACACGGTCGAAGTACAGTGTAATTTTATTTACTAATTTTAAATTTAAAAAATCTAAAAGGATGGAAAAGTATGTGGATTTGCTAGACCTAACGATATTGTAAAAAAATGTATACCGAATAAAAGATACTTAGCTCCTATGTATATTTTATAAAAAGAAAAAGAGCTAGGTTGAACTGTTAAAAATACAGGGTAATTTTTAAAAATAAATTAAATTTTTATGATAATTTTAAGTAGTTTTTTTTATAACGACGTTACAAATCACTATAGAAAACTCAAAGTTAGCACATTACAACAACACTAATACAGCTTTTATTTTCTTAAATAAAAATTTTTGTGCAGAGTGTTAAAAAGTAACTACACAACAAAGTTTTTCGTATTTTTTTATTTTAGTGCTAAAAATTAAAAAAACTCTAGATATGTCAAATAAACATGTCATTGAAATCACTATACTCTCCTTTATAAATCATTAATCGGACTCTATTCTTGTGTTAAGCGCTACATCATAACCATTCTCTGAACTTACATACTGGGCAACAACTACTTTACTGTCATTTTTACTGTTTTTTAACATTATCTACTGTAGCTACTGCGTTAATAGGAATTTTGCAATGAAACTTGGCAAAATTTGTCGACTTGTTATAGGCTATAACACACAAATTTAAGTTTGCGTAATTTGGTAATATATTATAAGATACAGGATGCTAATAAAAAAATCATGTAAAAAGTAGTAGTCTCAAATTTTTGTTCATACCGGTAATGATGTTGAAGATATCTTCTTAATTTTACTACTTGTTATAACTAGAAGCACGTCTTTTTAACGCGGTGTACACTGTGTTACTTAGTTTTGTAATATTAAGAAAATACAGGATGTTTCTTTTGTCAAAATATACAAAATTTTAAACACGTAAAATTTATAATTTTTTTTCTTTGGCACTATTTAAGTGCACTTTTTTATTGCACTAAGAAATAAAATTTTGGAAACAAAAAAAAGTCGAAAAACGCGTACATGAGTTACAGTAACAAGTAAAATTTTACAGAATTTTTTCTTCGCTTTAACACCCGTTACATAGTACCTCCAACCGATAGAAAGTTTAATTTTAAACAAAAGTTGTCCTTGGACTTTTTCTTCTAATGACAAAAAATATTAACGATTTTCTAAACAAAGACAGCTTCCGATAGATTTAAATACCAAAGTTGTTAATAACTTCGTTATTTTTAAAAATGTCATAAAATAATTTTGTTTAAAGCCAAATGTTCTTTTTATGAACTGAATACGGGGTGTACCATTTCAAAAATTTGGTTTTTTTTCATAACTCACCTACTCATTTGATTTTCTTTTCGTTCATCACCATCGTAATCAGGGAAAGAAATACCACATTTTTGTCTATTTAATCGAACCTGTAGCTCTAATATTAATGAAGTAAGTAATAGTGGCGACTTAACTCTTAATACTTTGTATATTAAAATTCAAAAATTCCAGAAACTCCACTTTTACTTAATTTATGAAATTTTATTAAGTTAGGCTTGGTTAGGTGTTTTTAATATTCTCTGGCGTAGATCTCAGAACAGGTACATTTAAGAAGTCAGTTTTTGACCTATCATGTGAACAGTTTGACGTTTTGACTTAATTTATATCTATTTTAGAATACGAAATTACCTAGAAATCGATACCCCACACGACCACTTTAGATGAAATAAAATTTTAACAATGTTTGTCTTCCTTCCTTTTTCTCCCCCCCCCCCCCCCTGAAAAAAACCGTTTTCAAAACTTTATTTTTTGTAAATTTTTTGGATTTATAAGCTATAAGGTGAAACAAACAAAAAACTGTGCGCGAAATGAGTTTCATATTTAATTTATAAATTTTTTTTTGCCCAAGTACACCCCTGTATCTGGGCCCTGCACCGGGTTCCATCGAAGCACCACTTCTAAAATGGCATCTCTAGGTGTCTACTTCCTGTGTGCCAAATTTCGTTACGGTACGCGAAAATGCAGACAAACCCCAAAATTTCCCTCTTAGGCCCCGAACTACTTCCTCTTTTTTTGAATGAGTTGCATAGAAGAGCATGCAAATGCAAACGCCCTAGTAACACCGGACGTTCCAGGAACGTACTTTTGAGGTCCCTTTAGGTGCCAACGTCCCTATAGATAAAAAATACGTTTTAAAAACCTTCAAAATTAGACGATTAAAAAACATCCATTTAGGTCTTTCTGTCCCCAATAGTCTGGTACCTAAAAATTACATGTTTAAAACCTACTAAAACGGACGTTTTAAAAACTCGAAAAACAGAACGTTTTTAAAACGTACTTGTAAGGTACCGCAGAGCCCCAACATTTGCATACCTATAAAGTACGTTTTAAAACGTCCTAAAAAGAAAGTTTCAAAAACGCGCAAATCAGGACGTTTTCAAAACGTACTTTTTAGGTCCATAGAAGTACCTAAAAGGTACGTTTTAAAACGTCCAAAGAGTGATGTTTCAGTTAAGTATGTTTTTAAGACGTACTTTTAAGGTCCCTCACATTTCTTCCACTAGCATCATAATCATTATCTACATAGGCCGGCCGATCAGAAAAATCTAAATTTCAAACTTGAAAAACACTTTAAAAAACGTTATAAAAACATAAGATTATTTTTCTAACGTCAGAAAACGGGTTATTAAGCTTCTGTTTCACTATGAATATGACGTTAGAACTAACATCCAACCTAACGTTATGTTTTAAATTAAACATTATTTTGACATTATTAAAATGTTTTTGTGTTTAGTGGGACTATTTGCCTAGTTTTGTTTTTTTACCTGTGTCGCGAGATGATAAAGGTATTATAAATTGGAGACTATAATATACCCTGCCCTACAGACTTTTAATTGTTTCCTTTGTTTCGGAGATGGTGAACATTTTTGTCGGCCATTTATAAAGGCCGCACTCACTAAACTTCTTTTCCTCCCCCTTCATTTGAACGCAGAGTTAAATTACCCGCATCACTTTAATGACCTCAAATAAGTTACTTTTTTGTGTTAAAGGCAAGTTTGAGATGACGGCGATGAGTCGATGCACAACCAGCTTTTGTTCTGTATATAGGGGTGTCCGGGGCATTTGTTGTTTTTTCTTTTAAGTCTTTCTTTTTTTATTCGTCCAGTACCAACAGCTATGGAAGGGTATTATTGTGGTATGGTCATTTATTTTTATTTCTAGTTAATATTTGAGTTAAAAAAGACCTAATTACCAAATGTTGTAATGGTGTCTATGTCAGACTGGAACGCGGAAACTCAACAACAAATTTCAACCAAGTTTAAAGTTACCCAACAAACATCAATTTAACAGAGCTGCGTGCTAATTTTGTACTTCAACTGTTGTCAACTGCTAATAAACGGTAATAAAGGGCTTATTTTTGACTAATTTAGTATCGTCTATATTTATATATATTTAAGAATGAAAAAAAAAGCAATATTTTTGTACAGCATTTGTAGCAAGATCTGTACTACTAAGTTATTGTTAAAAAATAGTAAAAAAATATATTTGAACAGATACATTAAAAGCACTTCTATATTAGTATTTAAAAAAATTATTTTACTGTAAAAATAAAATATTCACAAAAAAATAACATTTCGCAGAAAGCACTCTTAAAGTACATTTAACTTATTATTAAAAGTTTAAAAGTTTCACTGCAAAATTAATATAACAGTGAAACAAACTTTTAAAAGTATTTTTAAGCGGTTGCTTTTAAAGCACTTTATTTTCGTACAAAAAAATAAGTATTTTACTGTGAAAATAAAATATTCAGAAAAAAACGTTTTAATAACATTTCGAATGAGGCAAAGTTCTGAGAAATTGATGTTTGCTGGTTTTGCCACTAGATGGCAAACACTAGTCAACATTTCATATTGCATTTTATAGGTACAATGAAGAATGTCAAGCTTATGAATGTGAATAATTTTATATGTTATTATTTATTAAATTGGAGTGGAGTAGTAGGTTTAAGCGGGTGCTGGACCACTTTTGAGGAGGGAATGACCTTGAATGACCTTGACGGTCGTTGCCTTGTTTTATGTAGAGACGAATAGTTTGAGTAGTATATTTGACCTTGAAAAGTTGTGAAGGTCATTATGTTGACCTTGAATGACCTTGACGATCGTTGCATTTTTTATATGTAGAGACGAATAGTTCGAGTAGTATTTTTGACCTTGAAAAAAATAATCCAAAATTATAGTAAAGATGTGTATTTTTTAACCTTCAGAATCTTTAACATTGCTTTATTTGCCCGCTTTTTAGATATATTATTTTCTGTAGACTTTACCCCCACTAAACTAACACCCAACAAGTATTTAAAGAAAAATAAATATCAGAAGAGTACTATTAAAGTTTCTTTACTTCAACAGCGAATTTCAAATTAGTAGAAAATGAATTCAAAGCAGCAAATTATTGATTTGGATGATTTCACCAGTCAAGACATCGACAATTTGTTAAAAGATATTGGGAATGAGTTTCAAGCCGAACAGCAGCCAGAGCCACAGCTAGAGCCACAGCTAGAACCACAGCCAGAATCACAGCCGCAGCTACAAATGGAGCTACAACGTGACGTACATAAAATCAAAAATGGAAGAGTTGGTAAAAGAAAGTACATTAAAAAAACGAAGACAAGCATTTTATCAACAGCTCCAACTCCGACAGCAATTCCAATAGCAATTCCCTCAACATCGAGGGATCAGCTAGTCCAACAAACCGTAGCCGCAAATGTCACAACAATAGAAAGCCAAACGATAGAGCAGGCTATCCAAATCCTACGGGTGAAAAGAAGCTGCGTGGAGCAGCTTAAACAAAGAGTGGATCTACTCAAAGTAGAGATTCAACGACTACAAAGAGAGACCGAAGGTGTGGAGGAAGAATTCCAAGCAAAATTAAATGACTACAATAAGCTAAAGGATCTTTTTTATGCTTTTCTTTAAATTTTTAACATTTTTTTATTGTAACATATTTAGTTTTTATATAAAATTATTAGTTAGCCAATATATAACTTTATGAAACAAAAAAAACAATTTGAATATGTAAAATATAATAAATCTATATTAAGAAAAAAAACATTATGGTAATTTAATAACAAACAAAAAAATTTGTATAATTTTTTAATTTTGGTTACTATTTTATAGTTGAACTTAGAACTAGAACTAGAACTATAGAATAAACTTTAATATAGAAAAGAATATTATGCTAATGCAAAAAACAAAGTATTAAAAATAATTTTTAAACTTTAGTTTGTTTATAAAAGAGTAAAATTTCATAGTGTAGAATAAACCAATTTGTAGAAAAGATCTAATTTAAAAAAAATACAAACTTTTAGAAAGAATTTTTAAACTTTGGTTTGTTTATAAGAGAGCAAGATTGCATGGAATAGCATATAAAAATGAAACTTAAAAACGTTTTTTTTTACCATTTTTAACTTTAGTTTGTGCATAAATGAACAAAATTTGCGTTACTATAATTTAAAAATTGAATATTGATGTGATTCAAAAGATAGGATTTTTACAAATGGTTTCATTTTAAAATTGTTAGATGAAAATTTTTAATTGTTTGGTTTAGTGCCACAGTGCCCCAAACCTCGCACTGAGCTGTGTGTACCAGCCATTTTTATTGTACACCCCAATTAAACTAAACCAGACTACCAACGTTGAGCCTCCTCAAAAGGAGAGTCAGCTCTTTCGCTTCCTACATCAGACATCTCCTCAGAAGGAGGAGAGTCAACTCTCGCTACTTCCCACACACCATAATTGGTATCAGAATCATCATCATCACTCTCCACCACCTCATAATCATCACTGTCTGAGATGTAGACAGGTGATTCGGGTGAATATGGAGGATTGCTCTGCCTCTCCATAATTCTTTGATATTGCTCACTACAGACATCGCATCGTCCATTAATTGTAAAAACCTCTACCGGTTTCCAGACATTGCAGAAATTGCACTGCACATGCCCATTTTTCAAAAACGGACGAACGATGAGGGTAGGGCGAGCGGTGGATGACATTATAGGAAGACAAATCGAGCAAGAATGAGTGTTTGCCAAATGAGGAGTAAAATATATATACCCATTACAAGGTTATATCAAGGTCAGTGTGAATCGTTGACAATTTTTTCCAAGGTTAAATATGTAATTGCTCATCAATCTTATTCAAGGTTAAATGAAGGTCACTGTATAATTTTTTCCAAGGTTAAAGATGTAATTGCTCATCAATCTTGTTCAAGGTTAAATGAAGGTCAATGTCACCTTGAGAATATTTTGCAAAACCAAAAATAAATTAAAAAATAATACATTTGGTTGTAAATTTTGTTCAAGGTCAAACTATTTAGATTTTGCTGTGAAATATGATTAAAAAAAATATATTTGAGAGTTATCAGATACAGCTGAAGAAAATGAGGTGGAGTGGGGTGTCTGTTATAAAACCCACAACGGGCATAAAAAAAGCATAGTGGTTAAAACAGAGGTGTTGATGAAAACACCTAATAAATAAATAATTTAAGGTGTAACAAGTAAAGTGACCATGTTGAAGTGTTCAAAATGTGACAAAAGTTTTACTCGAAAAGATAATATGGTTAGACATAATAAAACAGCTTGCAAATATAAACATAATGATGATAATATCAATGAGCAACCATTAAAGAAAAGAAAAATAGCTAGTTTAAAAGTTGATAAAGATGGTGATAAACAATTGGAAATGTGTAGAGAATGCAAGATTTTCATACCCAAAGATAAATTTTTTGCTCATTGTAGAACACTTCAACATAAAAATAACTCATGTGCACCATACTCCAATGGTGTATGTGTGGTAAGAAGTGGTCTTAAATGCAGAATAGCAAGTTATAGAATTGCTTCAGAAACTCAGCAAAAAGACTACAGAAGGTTTTTTTATGAGATAAAACCCAAATGTCTAACATTAGTAAAAGAAAATATAGCAAAACACACCTCAATAAAAATTAATATGGAATTATTTGCAACGTTTCTTCACCAATCAAAAGAAACCCTAGCTGATAAATCATTTAACACAAATAATAAAATAGTGTGTGATGCCTCTGATTTGGATAATATTTATGAGTTTTTTATAGATAAAATAATTTCCCAAGCGAGCGAGTTTATGGAGCGAGATTCTGGTAAGATTACTCATTAGTAAAATAAATAATTTTTGTTTAATAATAATCAGTGAAACATTTTTTAAATATGGTTGTTTAATTAATAATGTTTTAATTTATTTACAGGTTGGACTTTACAACATATATTACACTTGGAAATCAACATCAACAAGTTTCGCCCTATTGGGGGCAATTCATACTTCAAGTTACCCAAATTCATTGAATCTAAACATGCTGTAGTGAATATAAAAAATCAGGATAATGCATGTTTTGCATGGGCTGTTACATCAGCTTTATACCCAGTTTCACTTCATGTAGACAGAGTTTCTTCCTACCCCCATTATTCTACAGTTTTAAATCTTGCAGGTATGGAAATGCCGGTTAAATTGACTGATATATCTAGGTTTGAACAAAACAATAATATTTCAATTAATGTTTATACATTGGAAACCAGATTTGCAAATAAAAAAATTCAATATGAAGTTGTTGGTCCACTTCGCTATTCCAAGAGAAAACTTGACACTCACATAAACTTATTAATCATAAGTGAAGATTGTAAAATTAAAGAAGAAACTCATGAATGTAATAGCGATTGTAATAGAACACATTATTGTTGGATAAAAAATCTTTCAGCTTTGGTTTCCAATCAAATATCAATGTCGAAACGTAGACTTTATTTATGCGATGGTTGTTTAGTACACTTTATAACAGCAGAAAAACTAATATTTCATCAAAAATATGACTGTGGGCAAGTTTACGCGATAACCCCATCTACAGATTTAAAAACTGATAGATTTGGAAAAACAACACAAGAAAACATGTTAAAGTTCGAAAGTTATGAAAAACAGCTAACAGTTCCCTTTGTAGTGTATGCTGACTTTGAATCAATTTTACAACCAATGGCAGGTTGTGAACCAGATCCATTAAATTCTTTCACAGTCAAAAATATCATACATAAACCATATTCATTTGCATACCTAATTAAATGTTCATTCAATGATGATTTAACAAAATTTAAATTATTCCGTGGTTCAAGCGCAGCAGAAGAATTTGTAGCATGTATTGAACGTGATCTTAGAGAGCTTCACAATAATTATTTAAGAGATATAGTCCCAATGACACCACTAACACCTGAAGAAAGAAACATAGTGGAAACATGTGACAAATGTGGAATTTGTGGTAAACCTTTTAACTTATTTGATAAAAAAGTAACCGATCATTGTCACATAACGGGAAAAAAAAGATTTTTAGCTGCACATTCAACTTGTAACTTACAACATCAATTACCAAATTTCATTCCAATAATTTTTCACAATCTAAGTGGTTATGATTGTCACATGTTTATTAAGGAATTGTGTCATCATGGCGATAAAATAGATGTTATTGCAGAAAACAAAGAAAAATATATTTCATTTACAAAATCCATATATGTACATGATTACATGAATTCTGAAGGAAAAATCATAAAAAAATATCTACGTCTAAGATTTATAGACAGCTACAAATTTTTAGCTGCATCCCTGGATGAGTTAAGTAAAGGTTTAGATTCAGACTCCTTTTTAGAAACACACAAACATTTTACATCTGAAGAAGAATTTAGTTTAATGAGACAAAAAGGTGTGTTTCCATATGGATTTATCTCTGACTTAGACAAATTAGACGTTACTAATTTACCCACGAAAAACCAATTCTTCGATGATCTAAATGATCAGCATATTACAGATTTAGAATATGATAGAGGGAAAAAAGTATGGAGTCTATTTAATTGTAAAACTTTAGGAGACTATTCGGATTTATATTTGAAAACTGATGTTTTAATTTTAACTGATGTTTTTGAAGCATTTCGAAGAAATTCTTTAAAGACTTATAACCTAGATCCAGCTCAATATTACACGTTGCCATCATTATCATTTGATTGTATGCTTAGAATGACAGAAGTAGAATTAGAGCTATTGACTGAAATTGACATGATTCATTTCTTTAAAAAAGGGATTCGAGGGGGTGTTAGTCAATGTGTTGATAGAATGCATATAGCAAATAATAAGTACCTTCCAAATTATGATCCAAGTATAAAGTCATCCTTTATAATGTATTTGGATGCAACAAATTTATATGGGCATAGTATGTCACAACCACTACCCACAAAAGGTTTTAAATGGCTCTCACAAGAAGAAATGATAAATTTAAATATTCATAATGTACCAGATGACAGTCCCATAGGATACATTCTTGAAGTAGATGTGTATTATCCAAATGAGTTGCATGAAGCTCATGCTGATTTTCCATTTTTGGTGGAAAATATAATCCCTCCAGATTCATCATCCAAATTCCCCAAACTCATTCCAAATTTGCATGATAAAATAAGGTATATTGTACACTATAAAACTTTAAATCAGGCAGTAAGAAATGGGTTAATAGTCATTCAAACTCATAGAATGTTAAAATTTGAACAATCACCCTGGTTAAAAAAGTATATCGATACTAACACAAAGCTTCGAAACTCTGCTGATACAAAATTTAAAAAAGATTTATACAAGCTTTTTAATAATGCAGTATTCGGAAAAACTATGGAAAATGTTGAGAATCATAAAGATATAAAATTAGTTACAAGTTGGGAGAGTATTCGTAGAAGGGCCGGTGCTCGTGCTCTAATCAGTAGACCCAATTTTAACAATTGCTCGATATTTACCGAAGAATTAATCGCTGTTCATATGAGTAAACTCAAAATTGTATACAATAAACCAATATATTTGGGTTTTTGTATTCTGGATTTGTCTAAAACAGTTTTGTATGACTTTTTTTATAATACTATAAAAAAAGAGTTTCACAATAGTGCAAGTTTAATGTATACAGATACAGATTCTCTAGTACTTAAAATTTACACTGATGATTTCTATAAATTTATGATTGAAAACCCTGAGAAATTCGATACATCTAATTATAAGAAAGTAAATAGGTTTAATATAAGTAAAAACGAATCTGTTTTGGGTAGAATGAAGGATGAATTTCCTGAAGATCCAATTCTAAGTTTCTATGGAACAGGAGCTAAAGCCTACTATATAAACTCAGTCTCAACGGAGGTAAAAAAAGCAAAGGGGGTTAAAAAAAGTGTAATCGATAAGCATTTATCCATTAATGATTATAAAAAAGTTGTTGAAAAAGGTGGTTACTTATTTCGAAAAATGAAATCATTTAAAAGTGATCTACACAATATATACACAGAAACCAGAAACAAAATTGCATTATCTTACCATGATGATAAAAGGTTTGTTATACCTAACACAAGTCATACACTACCCTGGGGGCATCCACATATCAAGTCATATGAAAAATGAAATATTAGTTATGTTTTAATAAGCGTATGGCTTAGTTTTCGAAAATATATAAAAATAAAAAGTATTCTAAAATACAAAAAAAATTTTTTTTTCATTTTTCTACAACCTTTTTGTGAGTGAGAAATGGCATTTTTGGCAGAACATGAAAATATTTACAGAAAGTGAAATGATGACAGATGTATATAGCCAAATCCTATGAATTCACCCTCAAATTATACAGTCGATGATGGAGCAGTTATTATTGATTGATTTCCAACTGATGAATAGTTGAATTATTAGGATTTAAAAAAATTATCAATAATTTAGTGCATCAAGTTGATGATAGGTGGCGCTATTTCGGAATATATTTAAATAATTGAAAAAATTATGATAGATGGCGCTTTTCAAAATTAAGGGCACCATAATTCTAAAACAGTTTAAGGAAACTAATATTCTATAATTGTTTGCTTAGTGACCTTATTAAATTTAAAACTGAAAATCTCAACACCAGGGGTGTTTGTAAATCTTATCAATAGGTGGCGCTGATGTTGATAGGGTGAGATAAATGGTAGAGGGGGTAAATGGTAGTGGGGGTAAAATTGCTTACTTGGATGCATGATGTGGCGGTAAGCGTTCTTTCTCGTTCTTCTCTTAGTCGAAGCAACAACTCCTCCTTTTTTTCAAAAAGTTTAAGTAATTTTTTTCGAAAATGGCCTCATTTAGTAGTTCAAGTGAAAGTTATGTGAAGATCGAGAATGTGGTGATGATTGCGGATGCATTACCTGATTTGTCCGCGGAATCGCTCGCGAACTTTAATTTGTCCGCGGACGCACTCGCGAACTTTAATTTGTCCGCGGATGCGGTCGCGAGCGGGGATATGGTCGCGGACTTTAACGCGTTCGCGAACTGTAACGTGTCCGCGGATGCGGAAATGGCGGCAAATGTGAATGTGGTGGCAGGTGCAAGTGAGGTTGCGGATAACGATTTGGCGCCCATGCGTGAGTACATGATTGACTTTACTCAAAAACTAAGTGACGGTGAAATGCAACAGTTTTTGGAATCACCAAGCATCGCTGCTTGGTCACCCGGAGCTGCAGATAAATTCCTTAATAATTTGCAGCCGGTTGCGAGTGACTCGGTGGTGGATCTGGTGGAGGAGCAACAGTCAACCATTTTTAATGCCATTGTAGGTGAGGATGGTGTATTGGCCCCAACATCTCCATTCAACGTGGGTGTTTCCGGAGAGAGACCTCTTTCTCCGGAATTAAGTAATCGTCGTGGAAGAGTATCGATGGCAGGGCAGAAGCGGGCGAGTCAATTCCCCGAACTACTGTCGATACTAACAAAACCAACAAAACCCATTGTGAAATCCGAGAAGCAGAGGGTAAACATCATACCCACAAAGAAAGGTAAGAAACCGAAGGTGGTCAAAACGAATCAAGTTAAAGCAAGGCCACCACCACCAAAAGAAAATATGATGACCACACCACCACCTCAAGACCAGATTGAATTGACCACACCACCACGTCAAGAGCGAAATGAATTGACACCACCCAGTCAGGGGGAGGAAGAGGTCCTTAGAATAATTGAGGCTTATAAAAAAAGAAAGTTTTCAGAAATACAATCGTTGGATCAGCAAGCGGAAGAAGAAGAGGCCAAACAAATGAAATTCTCTGAGGACATCAAAAAACTGGAGGACATGGTGAAAAAAGTTTCTGAGAGAAAAAAACAATCAAATTCAAAACTTTTATTGATTTTAAGTGAGAGAGAGAAAAAAAAGACTCGATATGAAACATTTTGTGAGAAGTATCATGTTTAATTTTATAATGTGAATATGATGTTGTTGGATGTTATAAACCATATAAATAAGTTGGATGTGATGAGTGACAGACAGACAGACAGACAGACAGACAGACAGACAGACAGACAGACAGACAGACAGACAGACAGACAGACAGACAGACAGACAGACAGACAGACAGACAGACAGACAGACAGACAGACAGACAGACAGACAGACAGACAGACAGACAGACAGACAGACAGACAGACAGACAGACAGACAGACAGACAGACAGACAGACAGACAGACAGACAGACAGACAGACAGACAGACAGACAGACAGACAGACAGACAGACAGACAGACAGACAGACAGACAGACAGACAGACAGACAGAAAAAAAAGTTTCAAACAAAAAAACACCTAAATGAACCTCCCTACGATTTTGACCAAACTGCGCATAATTAACTTCCACCGGTTAGAAGTGCGCACAAAAAAGTGATTTTTTAAGCATGAAGACGAGGTCCAAATTATGCGCACTATAGCGGAAAAGATTTTACGACCTCGGTGAGGGAGGGTCAAATAGGTTTTTTTTTTTTAAGTATCAATTAAAATTGAGACTTGTAATTTTTTTCATGTCTTAAAATAGACGTTTTTTCTTAATATCTTGTAAAGTAGCGTCTTAATTGAAAATTTTTAAGAGATAAAAATTGTGAAAAAATAGGTTAGCTTTCGATCTGTTAAAATTTTATTGTGATATTAATATTATTTTAACAGTTATGATCAATTTAATTAAAATAGTAACAATTTTAATTGGGCTATTATGTCATTATCTCCTAAAATTAAAGTCCAGCAAAAATTTTTATATGATAAGAAATGTCAACGCATTCTTGATTAATCGATTGAAATAATTATTTTTTGTAATAGCCTTATTAGTTTAGAAGCTAGACCCATTTGTAACTGAATAGACATCTACCCCACTTGACAAAATGTGTTTTTATTTGTTTTATTATGTAAATATCTCCAAAAATTAAACTTTTCCAAAAAATTTTATATGATAAAATTTGTTTGGATATGGTTGTTGAATCGATGGAATGAATTATTTTTGTAATAGCTTTATTAGTTTGGAGACTACACTTATTTTAATTGAATAATTTACCATCTATTCTCCAAGTAAATATGTGTCTTATCAATTTTATTATGTGAATAGGTGTGCAATTGAGTATTCAAATTTGTTATAGCTTAATCATAAGTATAAAAATATAAAAACAAATAGTATTCTATAAAATGTGTTTTATTTAAACTTTATTTAAGAAAAATATATTTATATCTAAATCATTTTAAAATACAAAATTCAAAACATTTATTTTCATTTAAATCATTAAAATACATTCAAAAATATTATAAATAAAATTACATTGAAATTAACCCCTTGTTACAGTACCATTTAGAATATTATAGGAAATTAGGGAATCATGAATAAGTAAAGCATACACTTTTACATCATTTGGAAATTTAGATTTTCTGGTGTTAAATTCCAATTTAATATCCACTGTTGATGAGGTTATTGAATCCTGTTGATGCGAAGCATCAATAACAATTAATGGGTTTTGAATAAAACTATTTAAATCAAGCATTGGTTCATTACATGTTTTTCCATAGTAACTGCTTTGAAAATTTTGATATGCATAGTAGGCAGGACCGCATAATCTTTTTGAAAAATCGAGACTCCACCTTTCATAGGGGAAAACTATCGAATTAATATATAATCTAATATCAGCCAAATCAGCAGAGATAAATTCTGTTGCATCTTTGTCTCTGGCATTGCAATTTTCAGTTTTTTGAAATCCAATAATAATGTATCGTGGTTTTTCCAAATTCGTACTACTTCTTACTGCCCACGTATCAGAAGCTGTGCTCCGAAGAAGAGGCAATTCATATAGGTCCCACATGCGATAGGCAGCTTTGATATTAACATTATTACCACCCTTATTAATCTTAGATAGAATTTTAATCCTTTGACGATCCTCTGGAATTATGTGCCGGATTTTCCATTCGATTTTATCTATGGAGATTTCCGCATCAACTTCACCAATATAACAATTATTGAAGGTGTGAGCTATTACGAGAATCAGTTCTTGTTTTTGATTAAAAATGCCCCTTCTATAGTCCTCTGCAAATCCCATCAAGTATTTTAATGGGAGTCTTCCACTAAATACATGACTTGTTTTGTCCAATATGCATTGATTAACTTCTGTTAAACCCCAACCGTATGTTGAAAGAAGCTTTTCTTGACTACTTCCAAATGAAACAATTGTTTTTAGTGCTGAAGTAATTCCTGGTTTTCGAACAACGCAAATTTGTTCACCACCCATTTCATACCGAATTTCTTCGAATAAAAAAGCAAGAGCATTATTTGATAAGTAGCATCTTTTAGATGCATCACTTGGTGTAAACTTTCCTTCTATATAAATATAACTTTCGGAAACATCCAAAATTAGATCTTGAAATTGAATTGGGATACGAATTTCATCTGAGTTTTTAAAAGATGGTGTTCCATAGGGTTTATAACTATGCTCTTCCAGACTTATAATTGAATTCTCAAAAATTGGTTCATTAAATGCTTCTAACTTTTCACTAGTTGAAATCATTTTAAACAGTTTTTTTTAAATGTAAACCAAGTGATTTCAAAAACACTTTTTCTTCTGTGGACAATTTAGATCTTTCTCTTGACAAGTCTTTAACATGAATGGTTTTTCTACTGCTTCTGCATCGGTTTTTATTTGGAATATAAGTCTTAACATATTTTTTTTGCGACACTGGATAGCTGTGATGATCAAAACAATAACCCATTTTCGTTATAACCTTTTAAGCTCTAATTTAACAATTATTTTTTCTCCTTGAAAATTAATGAGCTTTCCTCTATCATCCACGATCCTTAGTGTAATGTTGTCGATAAACTGACGACCCTCTGGTTGAATTGGCATATAAATGATATTTGTTGGTTCTTTAGTTAGCTTATACCCAGGTTCCACATCAATGTCAAATTCATAAATCGAGTGCGTCTGTTCTGAATTTAAATATGCACCGGTTGTTATATTGCAATCTACTCTTATAATGCGAACTTTTGTAATATCAACTATTGTTGAAGATTCATGAATCTCATTGGGCTTTAGTCGATCTTCATTTGCAAATCCCAACAACTGTCCAATTGAGTTGTAGTGCTTAAAGTGAAGTACATACTTTGACTTAATTTCGCATTTCAAAGTGCTATTGTTTGCACGTAAGCTAAAAATATTTTCATCTAGATCTTTTGCACCTTTTTGAAGAGCTTTAAGCATTGCATCATGTATTTGGGTTATTTCGTATGCACCAGGAGGTATTTTTAACATTACTGGCCCTCCCCAGTTTGGCTTACTAAATCCAAACCAATTGTTAGTTTCATCTATGTTAAAAATTGAATTATATGAATAAAATCCTATAAGACCCAGTCCATATTTTTCTCTGTTGTTTGTCTCTATAGGAGGATAGAAGTTGGCACTTAAAATACTTGAATAACCACTTAATGTAAAAGTATAAGACATTTTTTTTACTGTGTCTTACAACAACTGGATATAATGTCACAATCTACAATTTCCTCAGATTTAGACACTTTTGAACCGTTTGCATTACATATACAACAAAATATTTTTTTTGGTGGTGGACCATCAATTTGATCGTTAGAGTTGTTTGTAGAGTAATGGTCGTAGCAATACTGATATTTTAAAATATCAATGTCTTCTTTAACTTCTTCTGGCAACTTCTCCCACACCAAAGCTATTTCGTTTGGTGCACATGCTATCATTACTTCTTTAGGTAAACCACATAGTTCGTCACTCGTCATCGGTAGCAAACTTTTTGCATTGCTAAATGCTTTTAGTGATTTATACATTTTTTTTAGTTTTGCATACTCACTTTCGGAATTATTTCGATTCATTTTGTCTACATCTCAGACAGTGATGATTATGAGGTGGTGGAGAGTGATGATGATGATTCTGATACCAATTATGGTGTGTGGGAAGTAGCGAGAGTTGACTCTCCTCCTTCTGAGGAGATGTCTGATGTAGGAAGCGAAAGAGCTGACTCTCCTTTTGAGGAGGCTCAACGTTGGTAGTCTGGTTTAGTTTAATTGGGGTGTACAATAAAAATGGCTGGTACACACAGCTCAGTGCGAGGTTTGGGGCACTGTGGCACTAAACCAAACAATTAAAAATTTTCATCTAACAATTTTAAAATGAAACCATTTGTAAAAATCCTATCTTTTGAATCACATCAATATTCAATTTTTAAATTATAGTAACGCAAATTTTGTTCATTTATGCACAAACTAAAGTTAAAAATGGTAAAAAAAAACGTTTTTAAGTTTCATTTTTATATGCTATTCCATGCAATCTGGCTCTCTTATAAACAAACCAAAGTTTAAAAATTCTTTCTAAAAGTTTGTATTTTTTTTAAATTAGATCTTTTCTACAAATTGGTTTATTCTACACTATGAAATTTTACTCTTTTATAAACAAACTAAAGTTTAAAAATTATTTTTAATACTTTGTTTTTTGCATTAGCATAATATTCTTTTCTATATTAAAGTTTATTCTATAGTTCTAGTTCTAGTTCTAAGTTCAACTATAAAATAGTAACCAAAATTAAAAAATTATACAAATTTTTTTGTTTGTTATTAAATTACCATAATGTTTTTTTTCTTAATATAGATTTATTATATTTTACATATTCAAATTGTTTTTTTTGTTTCATAAAGTTATATATTGGCTAACTAATAATTTTATATAAAAACTAAATATGTTACAATAAAAAAATGTTAAAAATTTAAAGAAAAGCATAAAAAAGATCCTTTAGCTTATTGTAGTCATTTAATTTTGCTTGGAATTCTTCCTCCACACCTTCGGTCTCTCTTTGTAGTCGTTGAATCTCTACTTTGAGTAGATCCACTCTTTGTTTAAGCTGCTCCACGCAGCTTCTTTTCACCCGTAGGATTTGGATAGCCTGCTCTATCGTTTGGCTTTCTATTGTTGTGACATTTGCGGCTACGGTTTGTTGGACTAGCTGATCCCTCGATGTTGAGGGAATTGCTATTGGAATTGCTGTCGGAGTTGGAGCTGTTGATAAAATGCTTGTCTTCGTTTTTTTAATGTACTTTCTTTTACCAACTCTTCCATTTTTGATTTTATGTACGTCACGTTGTAGCTCCATTTGTAGCTGCGGCTGTGATTCTGGCTGTGGTTCTAGCTGTGGCTCTAGCTGTGGCTCTGGCTGCTGTTCGGCTTGAAACTCATTCCCAATATCTTTTAACAAATTGTCGATGTCTTGACTGGTGAAATCATCCAAATCAATAATTTGCTGCTTTGAATTCATTTTCTACTAATTTGAAATTCGCTGTTGAAGTAAAGAAACTTTAATAGTACTCTTCTGATATTTATTTTTCTTTAAATACTTGTTGGGTGTTAGTTTAGTGGGGGTAAAGTCTACAGAAAATAATATATCTAAAAAGCGGGCAAATAAAGCAATGTTAAAGATTCTGAAGGTTAAAAAATACACATCTTTACTATAATTTTGGATTATTTTTTTCAAGGTCAAAAATACTACTCGAACTAATCGTCTCTACATATAAAAAATGCAACGATCGTCAAGGTCATTCAAGGTCAACATAATGACCTTCACAACTTTTCAAGGTCAAATATACTACTCAAACTATTCGTCTCTACATAAAACAAGGCAACGACCGTCAAGGTCATTCAAGGTCATTCCCTCCTCAAAAGTGGTCCAGCACCCGCTTAAACCTACTACTGAGTGGAATGTTCCATAATCCCTCATCTGATATAAAAAGAAATATTAAAGATCCTTATGAGGAACAAATATTTATTTCTGTAAATATTAGACGTGAGTAAAAGTACAGGTTTTTTGTACTAAAAAAATGAATAAAATATTTTGTACTAAAAAAAAGTTTTAAAAAATTCAAGAGAAATGTATAGTTTTTTTTGTACTAAAAAAATAAAGAAAATACATTGCTTTAGAAGTACATGCCTTTGTGTATATTTTTTTTTTCAAAATTCATTGTTTAAAAGTATACCTTTTTGTACTATAAAGTATGTCTGCTGGCCTAATAAAGGCCGGTGTGCCACTGCGGTGTTACTAAAGCACTTCTAAGAATGTATTTTACCGTTACTGGCTGCAGACAATGAATTTAGTTTGTTGGGTAAGCAATTTTTTTCATTTTAAGTCTTTTGTGATACCTAGGTATATCTAGGCATATACTTACATATGTACATATATAAAAAACCAACAGAACTTTGTGACATTCAGGTAAAGAAACTAATTGACAATTCAGGTACTAAGTTACTTATAACAAATTATATATACTATCACTACCGAAAACAGAAAAATAATTTTAAAAAATCCCAAAAATAAAAAAGTACCAAAAAAAAAAGATTTTTTAAGATGAACTTTTATATACCATGATGTTTTTTAAAAAGAAGTTAAAGAAAACTGTGATGTCAAGGGTCTAAAAATAAAAATAATGCGTTCCCATATGAATCTGTGGCGCGTCACAAACATTCAAAAACATTGGGGTGGTATACGATCCGTGACTAACTAAAGGAAATGGCTCAAAATTTACAGCTTCCACACCCGTTTATGCCATTACGCATTGAATAAGCGATTCGAAAGAGAAATAAAATGGGAGTCATAAACTAGGCTAATTTATTTTGAGCAAATTGGTAAATTATATCATAACAAAAACATTTCATGTAAAAAAAGCCAAGTACGCGAAAAAAATGGAGATAAAATTAAAGTCAAGTTCTCCAATACAAATTTCAAAATGGTACTTACTAGTTTGAAAATGTTTTTTAAACTTTGCTATTACAGCCAAACTTCACTATGTTCAATTTAGCACTGTGCCTAAGAGTCATTTTTCTGTCGTAATAGCCAAGTTTAGAAAATCATTTTCAAACTTTTATCTTAATTCTTTTTACGGAATACCATTTTCGCGTACTTGGCTTTTTTACATAAAATGTTTTTGTTATGATTGACTTCTTTTTTAAAGGAATTGGATAATATTTAATTTTTAAAGTAGTAAAATATGCAATATTTCGTTCAAAACTTTTGCAATCCCTTATTTAAAAATTTACTGTTTTTAAATTTTTTCCTATAGCTTTATTATAGTTCCTATCAATCATAATCAATTTGTTAATTTTTTCCCATGGTTTTATCATAGTGCCTTTTAGTCTTCAAAAGCTCAGGTCTCTAGCGTTTCTGGAAGTGGGCAGTGTTAGTTTTACATACCTTTACATTTTTAGGGAAAGAAGAATTAGAATTTCGGAGTGTTTTTTCTATAGTTTCTATCGGCCTTCCAAAGCTCAGCTCTTTAGCGTTTCTGGAAGTGGGCAACGTTACTTTTACATTAGATAGTTTACATGTATAGGGGAGAGAAATAAATTATAATTTTGGGGTTTTTAAATTTTTTCCTATAGTTTTATCATAGTTCATCATATATCATAGTTTTATCAGTCTGCCAAAGCTCAGCTCTCTAGCGTTTCTGGAAGTGGGCAATATTACTTTTACATAACTTTACATGTATAGGGGAGGGGAGTAAATTAGAATTTCGGGGTTTTTAATTTTTTCCCATGGTTTTATAATAGTGCCTTACAGTCTTATGAAGCTCAGCTCTCTAGCGTTTCTGGAAGTGGGCAATGTTACTTTTACATACCTTTACATTACCTTTTTCGTAGCCTCCCTATTAATATCATCTATTAGCTGCTCGAAATCCTAATTCATCCGTATCCGTCTATCCCCATCTTCTATTTGCACTGGTCCAAAGATCTTATGAAGAATTTTCCTTTCAAATGTTTTTAGTTGTACGTTATTCGCTTTTGTAAGTGTCCATGATGCGCACCCATATGCCACCACCGACCTAATTATTATTGTAGTGTAATTTTTACCTTCCTAGCCCGCGTAGCAATGGGTAGAGAAGGTATTATTTTCGAGAATTTTTTTTTTTTTGAGATAACGCCGAAAAAGTATTATTTGGGTGTATTTTGACCTTTCCTATCAATATCGTCGTGATGTCTGTGTGTGTGTGTGTATTTTTTTTTGTCCGTAACACGATAGCTTCTAAACCGCTCAACTGATTTTTATACAATTTTCAGGTAAAATAGCATTCGACACTCTTACGAGCTCATTAGTTTTTGGTCAAAATCCATTAATGCTAATGAGTTTTTTGACAATTAAAAACTTTAAAAAATTCTAACTTTTTAACGGATCATCGTATCAATATACGGAATATGGTAGAGTTCATTTTGCTCAATAATTTGTGTTCTGACCAAAACCTTCGCAGGAGCTTTATTTTCTGAGATATTTACCAAAAAGTGTTTTCAAGGCTGATTATCATTCAGTGTGCTAATAGGCTAGCTAGGAAGGTGTCAGATCCGTCATGGAACCATTAATTTTGTTTGAGAGATATCGTTAGAATCTTTGACTTTTACAGTTCTTGATGAGCGTAAAATACTTTATTTCCATTGATTATCTCTCGAAACTATAACCAAGTACCTGAAAATTATGAGTTATATCTTTCGTTGTTTTTTGAGAAGTTCATTCCTCGTTTTATGGTTTCTATATCAAGCACTGTTACAGTTTCGTTTGTTAGGTGATCCGTGGTTTCGGTGAAAGATCTTTTGTCTCTACTATGAACACCATATCGTCTGCATAGTGAGTTATCTGCGTTGATTTGGTGCCAATATATCCGCTTGTGTCAATCATTCTAACAGAAGCTTTATAGATCAGATTTAGTTCAAGCTGGAAAGCCCAAATTGTCACAGGTGTACATTCAAAATATATATTTGTATAACTAAAAAATAATAACATATTATTTTTTTTAAATGGCTGCAAAAACCTCCAAAAACCCCCCCAGACCCCCCAAAATCTGAAAGTTTGAGGTTTTTTCAAATTTTCTTAAAAACTAAGCTTCTAAGAGAAAAATGTATAATATACTTTATTGTAGTTCCCTTTCAAAATGGTATAACTTAATAAAGTTAGACTAATAACAAGCTCTCCAGCGGCGTCCGTTAATTGAAGTAATTAAAAAAAGTTGAAAAAATACCTATGTTTTTTCCAAGATTTATTTAATTTTTTTAAAAACTAATATTTACAGAAAACCATGTATTACATTTTGGTATACTCAATAAAATTTCCTTTAAAATGACGTATAACATGATTAAATCGGTTTTATAAATAAAACTTCAGGGGCATCCGTAAATTAAATTTATTTTGAAAAAACAGAAAATAAACCATTTTTGTTACACGTTTTATCTAATTTTCTCAAAAACTAAGCTTAACATGAAAAAACTTGGTATACACTTTTTTGTAGATAAGGAAATTACCTTTTTAAAAATGTGAAACCCAGTGGGGTTTGACTTAAAGCAAACTCTCCAGCGACGTCCGTCATGGGGGTGATTTTAACAAATCATTAAAAAAAACATGTTTTTCATACGTTTTATTCAATTTTCTTGAAAACCAAGCTCTTTATCAAAAAATGTGTTCTTTACTTCGTCATAGCCAATAAAATTTCCTTTCAAACGATGTATAACAAAGTGGAAGTTATTTTATATTTACCGCTCCAGTGGTGTTCTTAATTATTTAAGATCAATCCAAACTAATCAATTTTGTGTCTTATTAGCTTTTCGGTGGATAATAAAGTACAAAAGGTCAAAATACAAAAGATCAAAAAACAAAAGGCCGAAAGTTCAAAAGGTCGAAAGTACAAAAGGTCGAAAGTACAGAAGATCGAAAGTACAAAAGTACGGCCGCGGGTCCACATCGACTGGACAGGTCAATTCGACTTGATACGGTAAATTTGTATTTTTAATATTTTGTTTTGTCGATTTTTTTTTGACCTTTTGTACTTTCGACCTTTTATGGCTTCGGCGGCGGGCCCGATAATAAAATGTCCTTTTAAACAGTGTGTCACAAAATGTGACCCATAGTATAGAAAATTCTCCAGGGGCGTCCGTAAATTGCAAAAATTACCAACTTACTTCCTAACAGGTTGGTTGTTGATCCCAATGAGTAGCTAATTATGATTATGCCCCCCCCCCCAAACCGTTGCATAAGATTCACCACTTTATTTTTAGTTCCATATGCTTAAAAAAATAACCAAAAACACCTGGGTCAAAGTTGCTACTGTTACTTTCTGCACAAAAATATTGCTTAGGGGGGGCCATGACCCCTATGCCCCCTCCCCTTATAACCACCGGTGGTTTTTGCTTTAAAGAACTTATTTAGATAAATCAAAATATCTAATCTAATCAAAAAACAGTTTATTTTAATTTGGAAACATTTTATTTTAGTAGGTATAAATTACGAACCTTTTTGAAGTATTTATCATAACATTAACCTCACTTTGTAATATATTATTCAATTGTCTTATCCTCAATAAAGAATAAAGGCACATTTTTTTCTGAAAATCTTAGAAAAGATATTTAAATATGCAAGAGAAACTGATCATTTCAGTTATTTTTGAAAATAAGTTTATATTAGTACGCCCCTGAAGCCTTAAATATGGCAACAACCCGACATTTTAATAAAGTTTTCAAAAGAAAACGTTATGTTCTACAATAAAGTATACTACATATTTTTTCCTAAAAAGTGTAGTTTTTGAGGACATTTTGAAAAACCTATAATAAACATGTTTTTTTTCTAAATAATCCCAATTTACGTACGCCACTGACGAGCTACTTGCTTTTCCTAACCTTATTAACCACCGACAAAAAACTGTTCTTTGCAATTTTTGATAAAAAGGTTAGTTTTCGAGAAAATTGCATAAAACTGAAAAAAAAACAGGTTTTTGGGGGTTTGGAGGGGATTTTCTCAGTCCCTGTCGATTTTTCGAGTTGGCAACAGAGATATTCGAATTCAGCGGGGTCAAGTTAGGGGGATATGGTGTGTTGCCAGAAAGTAATATGATTTGCTTCTAGACCGAAAAGCGTTTTAAAATAATATGCTTTGACTAATTAAACAGTAATGAAGAAAAGACAGTGTTTATTACAAAATTTAAATATCTATTTAAAATAAGCGGCTTTGTAGATATTAAAATATTTTCAAAAATTCCCCGCATAAAAACTATGAGTCAAGGCTTATTTCAAATCAGAAACTACCCTTGAGTTTGCTTAATTTTTAGTAAAAATTTTCAGTTTGGTTTGTTGTTATTTCATTATTTCATTCTAAACCCTGTTTTCTATTCAATGGATTTTTATGACAATAAAATTCGAAAAACGTTTTCCTTTTTTTCTTTTTACGAGCTTGAGCGGCGAAGGTGATCTCATATATTACTGCGATATTTATGTGTCGTTTCTTTAAAGGGTGGATAAAGCGTTTATACAGTGCCAAGTTTTATATTTAAAAAAAAATCGGCTTTTACAGCTAAGGGCTCGAAGGTGCTTATTTCGTGCGCAAATATAAAACGTGCCCGTTTTGTGCGTTATCCTCTAGATTAGACTGTGCGTACCTATGTGGAAAAAAAGTTCGTGACTTTCAAAGCAACACTTTTTAGGGATTTTAAAACAAACAATCCACGAATTTCCACTTTGCTTTGACACGTCAAAGCCTTTGTCTATCCATTGTTTTCTTATTTTTGACCCGAAAACACGCTCTTTCCGTACAGTTTTTTAAACAGTTGTCACCTTACAGACAGATCCTTTCGGAAAATATTCCCATTACAAAAAGGGACCGGAAATAAACCAACAGTCTAAAAAATGTATATTTACGGTGTCTCTTTCAGTCACTATATAAACTCTTTTTACATTTTTTTGCGAATGAAACAAGTATATCTTGTTCATCAAGTAATTAAAATGTAGTTTGATGCAAATAAGCTGGCATTAAATTTAGAAATATAGATGAACATAAATTTTTCTTATCAAGCCTTTATGCGATATACATAACAAGAGAGACTTTAAATCAAGAGGCAGCAGTTGAGGTCTATAATTCTCTTATTTTGAGTCACACATCAGATAGATACTGTATTTCTTCCTGGGGATACACTACAACTTATAGAACGCAGTTAAAGAAATAAATAAATAGGTCTTTATTTTCCAGTTGCCAATTAAATTAACAAATCATACTTACTTACATTTACAAAAAAATAACCGGAAAAATGCCGAAGATCAGTAGGACACCTTGTTTAGTGACGAAGTGTACTCTGTTTCTCATCTTGAGCAAAAAAAAACAATAAAAAAAGTAAATTTAGTTAACTCTAAAAAGTAAGTATTCTCGCATATACATGTACTAAAAGCTACCTAATGTATTAAAAATACTTTCCCTATCCAACAGCATAACCTAACCTAATGTTACATTTTAGACTATAGACTACAAGAAAGTGAACATTTAAAGATAAGACTCATTATTAATATTTATTGTTAAATGATAGTGCAAAGGTTTTGTTCTTCCTTAATTAAGTCCTGTTTAAGGTGATATTTAAAACTTAAAATAGATTTTGTCTTTAAACTATAAGGATATGCATTGTAAACCTTACCAATTTGATAAGAGAAAGATCTCTTATAAAATTCAGTTTTATGTTATGGAATTTCAAATAAGTTCTTATGTCTAAGGTGCTAAATGTTTTTGGTTAAAATTTTGTTATGCAAATATTTTGGGATTTTGTTACACACTACTTTATGAAAGAGGCAAGAAGCGTGGAGAATTCGTCTTCGACTCATGTTTAGCCATTTGATGTTAGGGTCACATAATTTATGATTAATATGTTGTCTCTTTCTGATTCCGGATATTAAACGAAGACACGCATTTTGTACAACTTGGATTCTGCGAGAATTATTAGAGTTCAGGCAAGGCCCGTATACCACATCTCCATAATTAAACCCAGATAACACTAGAGAATCGCAAACAATTTTTTTCATAGTGAAACTTATGTATTTTCTAACCTGATAAATTGTTTTTAAATTAAAATATGCTGCTCTTATGCAATTATTAATGTGGGGTTTAAATCTTAGTGAGCTATCAAATATAACACCTAAGTTTCTTGCCTTTTCTACTGGATATATTAGATCATCCCCCACTGTTAAGAAAATTTGTTGGTCGTTAACTTTTGCAAGATTTTTGTTTGTGTCTAAAATCATAAGATTTGTTTTTTTAGAATTTATATTAAGGCAGTGATTGACCATTCTATCAGGTTTTTCAGATCTTCGTTTATTAACCTAATTGCAATGTGCCATTCCTTTGGGCTAAATGAAAAAGTAAGTTGTTCGACGTCGGTAAATATTCTTGGTTTGCAGTTTTTTACAGGTGTATCAATTTTATATGTATAACAAATATACATTAAAGGTCCTAATATTGAGCCCTGAGCAACTCCTTTAGTTATTTCTCTTGAATTTGATACTGAATCATTATAAATTACTCGTTGGGTCCTCCCTGTCAAAAAACTTTTTAGAAGGTTTAAAGCAAGGTTCGATAGTCCCATAGATTTGAGAATGGCAATTAGGAGCAGATGGCTAATAATAGTATCAAATGCTTTACTAAAATCAAGTAGCACAAGAGCTGTAAGCTTAGTTTTATCGGAGTTATCACAAATCTCATCAGTGACATCTAAAAGTGTTGTTTCACAGCTGTATCCTGGTCTAAAACCACTTTGGTTGGGAGGCAATAGACTGTGATCCTCCATAAATTGTCGTAACTGTTGATTCATTACTGTTTCTAGGATTTTTGACAACGTACAAAGTATACTGACTGGCCGCAAATCTTTAAATTCTTCTGGTTTATTGCTCTTAGCTAAAAGTCGAACGATTGCACTTTTCCAGGCAGCAGGAAAAATCCCAAATATCAAGCTACAATTTATTATGTGCGTTAAGTATACAGTATATTGGGACAACACCATAAAAGCATTTTTAAGTTTATTCCGTCATTACCTGATGGTGAGGTTAGGCCTTCTGTAGAAAATAAAATATACCGAAGGACCACTCGAGATAGCTCGAGAAAAACGTGGGGGAGTTAAGAGGGACTGTATCTTTCCACAGGGCTCCAACAGGGAAAAAAGGGCCTAAAAACTTAAATACTAAAAAGAGCGCAGCAATGAAAAATTATCAAGAAACGACTTACCATTAGATGTCTTTTGTAGCTGCTTGGCTGGCCAGCCCGATTATACGCTAAGTACCGGACTCTCCATTGTTCTATAGTTCAAAATGTTCCAAACACTAATATCTAATAAACTAAAGCGTAAAATTAATAGTTTCCACAATTTGAATATAAAATGATAGCGGTGCGGTGCAGCGGCGTAGCGTGCCCGAAAGGGCGGGGGGGGCGACAGCTAAAAAGGGCGCCTCTGACAACTGATGAAAAATCTTGTGACAAAAAAAAAACAAAAAGGTCAAAAGGGCGCCTCTCACAACCAAAAAAAAAACAGGTCATCATGTGTGAGGGGGCGGCCGATAAGTCACAAGGGCGCCTCTCACGAATCTTGCAACCAAAAAAAAAAAAACAAAAAGGTCTTCATGTCGTCCTTTGGCACCCACTCAATTGGCCGTTACCGGCCCGACTTAATAACTTAATAAAGCTGAGGGCGCTTCGGCCACCTATGGGGCGCCACTACCCTAGAGGCGGGGGGGGCGACGAACCCCCCGCGCCCCCCCCCCCCCCCACGCTACGCCGCTGGTGCGGTGACTTTCCTTGCACGTGGTTGTGTGTTCGCGCAGACAATCGGCGTTTTCGTCTGCTAGGCCGAATTTAGCCGCTTATCTCAAATCCTTCATTGCTGGAAGAAGCGCGCAAAGTTTAAATTTAAAATATGGAAAGATATAGCGTAAAGTAAATCAAAATAATATTCTACAAACGCTTGTAAGCGTAGAAAATGTAACCCAAAAATATTTAAAAACTAAGAGAGATAGCTTCTCTAATTTTAAGGGAAAATTAGAGAATATAATTATTTACAAAAATAAAAACAAGTTGGGAAACTTGTTCACCTGATGCATTTGATTTGAGTTCATAGACAATTTTTTGTATAGCTTAGCTTAGCTAGTTAGTACTTCTATTACAAAAAAGGGCAAATAGCCTTATATATTATATAGATCGCAAGAACAAATTAATACAAACCATATTTTAGAAAATTGAAAATCTTAACATTCGATAATCTAATTTTATATTAATTTGTGACAATGATCCACACCTATAGTAAGACAGGGTTCTACTTTCTACAAGAAATTAAAATAATCTAGTTACCGACAGGCCACTAACTTCACTTTCAAGGATTTTTTTATATGGATAACAGCAATTTTTTGTGACCAAATAATGCACTCCACTGAATCGTAGTGCCTTATAATAATGCAAATTCTTTTCTTGGGTACGCCAATGCAAGTATCCATTTAAACAGGTGTGGTGGTGTGGATAAACCACGAATCACCTAACAAAAAACGGCTGCCTATCACACCCTTATCCCTCATCCCTTTTGTGTTGTGAAGACATAATAACAGGTAGCTAATCTCACAAACCATTATCCTGTTTACATGGATGGCTAGCTTGAACTTAAGACAGGTTTGTAAGCAATCTAAACAAAGTAATACATTAGAGTTCAGTCGGCAAAGTATTTCATTTTGATGTAGGGTACAACTCAAATTTTATGGTTGAATTTAGTTACCTATTATTTGTTATTATACTGAATCAAAATATGGGCGGTGCCAGAGCCCCTAGGCGAAAATAGGTGGCATGACCACTGAAAAAATTTGTCCTTGTAGTTTTTACCTGATTTTTGGCATGTTTAATGAAGTGCCTTGTAGCTAAATACACGTTTCAAATTTGTGCCAAATATCTTAAAAACTGCACGAGCGATAAACAAAAAACAAACAAAAATTGAAACTTTGACACAAACTAAGGATTTGCGGAACCATATTTATTTGAAGTTTTTTTCTTAAAATCACCATCCTCTGAAGTTTGGCGATTTACTTTACTAACACCCTTTATGTATACTTAGAGCCAAAGTGCAGCAGATAATAGATAAAAAATCTGTTTTTAAGTTATAGGATTTTTACAGTTAGAGGAGTGGGTGAAAAAGGTTTAAAAAAAAGAAACACAGTCAAATGAATACTTAGCTATTATTATCAATGAGTATATGACACATTTAGAGTGGCAACCGGCGAGCCTTCCAACATTGAGGGGCAGATGGCCTGAAATAAATTCGTCTAGTGCGCAATATTCAGAAAAACCTACTATGATCTAATGGCATTTGTATGATAGGCATGAACCTCATAACTCGCACAAAATCGTACTAGTTTTCTCTGAATATTGCGTACTAGACGAACTTATTTAATCCCCTTCTGCCCCTCAATGTTGCAAGGCTCCGTAGATTTTTATTTTTATTAACAAAAAATATCAAGAAAAGCATTGCGTTTAATATTACATTATAAAAGTTTGTTCCAAAACAATAGTTTCACCTGAAAAAAATTGCATATATTTTTATCTCCACTTATTGCTGTTGTTCTAACAAACGACTTTTAAAAAAGTTATTATCAAAAAATTCTAAAAATCGCAAACTTTGATGCTCTGTAACTCCAGAAAGCTGCCCTATGGCCTCTAAAGTATATAAGTATAAGCCTATTTTTGTGAGTAAAATTAAGATGATGAAGTAACCTGCATCTAAAGACTCACTTATTTCATTGAGTCAAAACTTTTCTTTCCTACACGGGGTTAAAAAAACAGACACCACCGAATTATTGGGAATAAAATTAAATATTTGTAGTTTAATAAATGTTGGCTAATGTGACAAATAGCAAACAGCTTTAACTTTTATAAAAAAGACTGGGGTAAAAAGAGCAGATAGATTCCTACGAAAATGTTGCCACTGGGTACATATTTAGTTTTACAGAAATGTTGAACATTAAAGAATTTATTCCTATGTCATTATAGTATAAACGTAAATATAAATATTATAAAATTAAGTTCAAATCGAGATTCTCTTGCAATTGATTTATACCCATATAAACGTAGGACCACAAGACTCTGTGGTAGACCTACAGGTATGCTCTTTTCAAAGCTAACAATAAAAAATGGTCTTTTGTATTGTGCAAATAGGAGGTAAAAGATTCTTAAGGGTGCACCACCTGATGAGATTTAAAAGTATCAGGTGTTTAAAATTCGGGTGGTTCCACGAGTGGATTCACTAATGAGATTTAATTTTTTTTTCCTAGAATGCTTAAAAAATTTCTGTTACGATTGGGATATTGCTGAATGGTAGATAAATGGGAGAGATGCCCAGGTGGGAACAAGCGCGGATTTGGGGGGGGAGGGGTAACGTGGTAATTACCCCACCAAGAAAAAAAATATGTACTTTTTGTTAATAACTAAAGGGAAAACAGTAGAAATACCCCCTAGAAGAAAAGGTTTTAAACAATTTCTTTTTAAAAAATTATAAGTTTTTACTTATTTTTATTTTTGGGTTGTAAGTTGTCGTTCTGACAGTATAGAACTTTTGCTTTGATATTATTTTTTATCGTAGTTTATTACCCGCCTTTTGTTTTTAATTTCCCGACAGTTTCGGGTAATTTTGCTAAACCGCATTTCAAGGTGCAGAATTTATATTTTTAGTATATATATATATAGTATATAGTTAAGTACAATCAAATTTTGCGTTGACACAGTTTTAGGTGTTAGTTTTGAGTTTTTCCTAATAAAAATTAATATTTTCGTTATGTGTTCCTGCTTACGCTCCTCTCCCCTATTAATCTGAGTGTTATTGAATTACCTTGAAAACGGCGAGCAATACAAAATTAAAATTTAGCAGTTATCCGTACTACTTGTATATTTTTTCCGTAAAAAATACACCAAATAATAGATTCTAAGTTACACACTTGTATCCACGAAACGTTAACATCGTAACTTCACAAGTGTTTACCGTTATCGCTGAGTATAAGAAACTCAAACCTCAAACAATGAACATTACTTCCAGTCCATAGCCGCCCTTCACTTAGAAAACTTTTAACCGGAGTTGTGTTAATGGTCCTTCTGAGACACTTATTTTCTGTGTTTTTGGGCTATTTTTGGGGGAATATACCTATAGGACGGGCTAACCTCAGACTAAATAAAGAAAAGGAAACAGGAAAGTTAGCAGAGCTTTACCAAAAACACTGAAACTCTATTTGCAGAGACCTAACGGTGGTGGTGGCTTTATGCAAGGCCGTACCTAGTACCACAAAGTGTTTTTAAAGATTTCTCAGTAAAAAAATAAGAAAAATAAATCATTACAAAAACATTTCATGTAAAAAAAAGCCAAGTACACGAAAATGGTATTCCGTAAAAAAATTGAGGTAAAAGTAAAGCCAAGTTCTCCATAGCAGATTTCGAAATGAAAAATTCTTGCTAGTTTGGAAATGTTTTTTTCCAAACTTTGCTATTACAGCCAAACTTTTCTATGTTCAATTTAGCACTGTACAATCGAAGAAATAAGTGGTATTCCTTCGATGACTGTACCTAAGAGTCATTTGCAGCCGTAATAGCAGCAAGTTTAGAAAATCATTTCCAAACTAGTAAGATTTTGAAATTTGTATTAGAGAACTTGGCTGACGACCAAGTAATTGTAGCTAATGATAAAGAAGACATGGAGTATATGATAAGAAAATTAACAGAAGAATACCAAAAGTGGGGATTAACAGTGAACGTGGCCAAGACACAGTACTTATGTATTGGAAACGAATCCAGTGAGCTAGAACTAGACCGGTCTAGGACAACTGGGCGCCGCCAACTCGGCGCCGCCAACTCGGCGCCCCCAACTGGGCGCCGCCAACTCGGCGCCGCCAACTGGGCGCCGGGCCAACTCGGCGCCGCCAACTGGGCGCCGGCCAACTCGGCGCCGGACTAAAATTTTTTTTTTGATAAAATGTGTAGATGAAAAATAAAATATTTTATTTATATAAAAACATCTTTAAAAAATCCTTTACGAACTAACTATCTATCAAATCTTGTGAAGCGTTTTTAACCCACTTATCATTATCCGATTTGGATGAAATTTGGTACACACGTAGTGGTCCCATGACAATACAACATTAAGAAAAAAATATCCTTCCACCCCTACCCCCACCCCTTCTATAGAAAAATGTGTTTTTGACACACTTCCCGTTATCCGATTTGGATAAAATTTGGTATACACCATTGAGTTGTATAACGCCCTAAAAGGGCGTTAGAGACGGAAAGACAAGGCATTTTTTATTGACCCTATCCAATTTGGTTCCTATGGTCGGGTATTTCTTTTACAATAAAAACAGAGATAGACATTATTGAACATGTGAAACGGACAAAGATAGGGTGATTTTGCATGCTAATAATACCCTAGATAATATAAGGGTACTTTTATCTCTTTCACACTGACGGCATAAGTGCGACAGAAAAGCAGCTGGCTACCTTTAATCCACCTGCCGTATTTTGAGTTATTCTACCTGTTAGTCCGTGTATACAGGGAAAACTGATAGACAATGTTGTCTAAGTACGGAAATGATTTTTTTTGAATTTTGTGCGGGAATATTACAAAAAGAAATCTTAAAACGTTTAAAAACAAGTTTAGAAGTAACTATTTGAGTTTAAACATGGTCCAAAATTGTTTTTTGTGCAAAAGAAGAAAAAAAATCCATAAAAAAACAACATTTCATGGGTAAGTCGTCTTGACAGATAGTTTTTCCTAAAACACGAGAAAGTTCAGTAGCGTCACGATAGATAGTTTTTTCTGCGACCGTGCGATTTTACCCTCACACATTTTGATTCAGAAAGTGTCACTTCCCCGCACTTTTTTTTGCATTGCATGAAAATTAACAAAAAGTATTTGATTTTCTTAAAAATGATTTCTTTTTAAATTCTTACATACCGATTTTTATCCAGTTGTTTTTGTTTTTTCGAACCAAACTTTTGACATGTCACGGTCGAGTTTCATACATCTTGATGAATTGTTACACACACTGATCTATGTTTTTATAAATTTCGATAAATTTAATGTTTTTTGCGGACTTTACAGTAATTTTAAGTTAAATTTTGGTCTTTCATCGCGAAAGTATATATTTATTATTATATGACCACCGCGACCGGTCTACAGGCCGGTATCATATGTTTATGTCCTTCTAATGTCATTTGACTATCATGCTGTCTTACTTAATAAGGTCACTTAGTTTAATTAATAATTTTGTCCTATATAATATAAAAGAAGAATAGAAACCAACAAAAAATTTGTGACACTTCGATTACCCATTTTCTTTGATTGCGATGGATTAGAGTAACCAGATTACGGTTTGTTAGGGTGCCCAGAGTGCGCAAAAAAAGATTTTGAAAAATTTCCCTAAAAAAATTGAAGACCAAACACTCACTCGCCACTCAATGTTTATGGTCGCATACACTAATCCTAACTCGATTTCCGACGATTATGGACAATGGTTACCCCCTGGACATAAACCTAACAACTTTTACTATATTTATTAACAATAGGTAGGTTAGGTTTGGTTAGGTTGGGTTAGGTTGGGTTAGGTTGGGTTAGGTTGGGTTAGGTTGGGTTAGGTTGGGTTAGGTTGGGTTAGGTTGGGTTAGGTTGGGCTGGGTTGGGTTAGGTTGGGTTAGGTTTGGTTAGGTTGGGTTAGGTTGGGTTAGGTTGGGTTAGGTTGGGTTAGGTTGGGTTAGGTTGGGTTAGGTTGGGTTAGGTTATGTTAGGTTGGGTTAGGTTGGGTTAGGTTGGGTTAGGTTGGGTTAGGTTGGGTTAGGTTGGGTTAGGTTGGGTTAGGTTGGGTTAGGTTGGGTTAGGTTGGGTTAGGTTGGGTTAGGTTGGGTTAGGTTGGGTTAGGTTGGGTTAGGTTGGGTTAGGTTGGGTTAGGTTGGGTTAGGTTGGGTTAGGTTGGGTTAGGTTGGGTTAGGTTGGGTTAGGTTGGGTTAGGTTGGGTTAGGTTGGGCTGGGTTGGGTTAGGTTGGGTTAGGTTGGGTTAGGTTGGGTTAGGTTGGGTTAGGTTGGGTTACGTTGGGTTAGGTTGGGTTAGGTTGGGTTAGGTTGGGTTAGGTTGGGTTAGGTTGGGTTAGGTTGGGTTAGGTTTGGTTAGGTTGGGTTAGGTTGGGTTAGGTTGGGTTAGGTTGGGTTAGGTTGGGTTAGGTTGGGTTAGGTTGGGTTAGGTTGGGTTAGGTTGGGTTAGGTTGCGTTAGGTTGGGTTAGGTTAGGTTGGGTTAGGTTGGGTTAGGTTGGGTTAGGTTGGGTTAGGTTGGGTTAGGTTATGTTAGGTTGGGTTAGGTTGGGTTAGGTTGGGTTAGGTTGGGTTAGGTTGGGTTAGGTTGGGTTAGGTTGGGTTAGGTTGGGTTAGGTTGGGTTAGGTTGGGTTAGGTTGGGTTAGGTTGGGTTAGGTTGGGTTAGGTTGGGTTAGGTTGGGTTAGGTTGGGCTAGGTTGGGTTAGGTTGGGCTAGGTTGGGCTAGGTTGGGTTAGGTTGGGTTAGGTTGGGTTAGGTTGGGTTAGGTTGGGTTAGGTTGGGTTAGGTTGGGTTAGGTTGGGTTAGGTTGGGTTAGGTTGGGTTAGGTTGGGTTAGGTTGGGTTAGGTTGGGTTAGGTTGGGTTATGTTGGGTTAGGTTGGGTTAGGTTGGTTCAGTTTGAGTATGTTCGGTTAGGTTCCGCTAGGATTGTTTAGGTTAGGTTTAGCTATATTCGGTTAGGTTCGGTTCAGTTTAAGCAAATCGAACCGAACCAAACCGAACCGTTAGATTCGGTTTGATTTGGTTCATTTCGATACGGATGGGTTCAGTTTGCTTTTGTTCAGTTAGACCTTCGATAAATTTTAAAAAAGTAAATAATTATTAATTTTTAGTGTTTTAAGGAATAAAAATTGATATAATGTTCAATTAAACTAATTTTTATTTGTAAAAATGTAAGAATCATAATTTTCTTGATTTTGTTTTGAATTTCATGCTTTTCTAAAAATTGTGCATTTTCATAAAAGGACCAAAAAAACTGACCCGATTTGGATCAGTGACCTTAGTTATTTCAAGTTTTTGTTGACAGCTGATAGACGTCAGGGACCGTTTTGTTTCAGTTTGAAATGAGAAAATGGTTTTTTTGTAGCAATTTTTAATGGGGTTTTAAGAATGTTTCAATTTCAATTTTTTTAACAAAATCAACGATAGTCCGCGATTTTTTTTTAGAAATCATAAAATGGTCTAAAATTATCATTTTTCAAAAAACTTCGTAGTTTTTAGAAAGGTGGTAAAACGTACCAGACCCCTGAAATGTGTTGCAGTCTAGGACAACTGGGCGCCGCCAACTCGGCGCCACCAACTGGGCGGCAGGCCAACTGGGCGCCGGGCCAACTTGACGCCGAGCCAACTGGGCGCCGGACTAAAATATTTTTTCTTGATAAAATGTGCAGATGAAAAACAACCTTAAAAAAATTAAAGTGGCGGATCCAAAATGGCGGACTTTCTTATTTATGCATCGATATGTATCGAATATGGAACTTGGCGGTGTTTCAAGTCGCAGAACACTACACCTACCAAATTTCAACACTCGACTTAATAGATGTTGAAAGTTTTGTATAAATAACATATTTATTTTGTTTTTATCTGCACATTTTATCGAAAAAAAAATAGTCCGGCGCTGAGTTGGCCCGGCGCCCTTTAGGCCCGGCGTGGCGCCCTGATGGCGGCGCCGAGTTGGCCCGGCGCCCGGTTGTTCCATTTCGAATTGAAATTTTTAGTTCCGAAATTTCATCTGACTCGAGCATAACTTGTAGTCCACCCAAGAAAAGAAGAGTTGAAGAAGACCCTTGTTCAAAGAAAGAAAATATTTTACCTGGAAGGTACAACATTTGTAAAGTTCTAAGATGAAAACAATAATTTTAATACATCCACTGCACTTAGCATGCTTAGAAATTCTTTTTACTCTTTTTTTTTACTGAAGAGAATTTTGTAAACACACACAAGTAAGTATTCATGAATTATTTATTATTCAAACAGAAAATTGTTGATAAAAAAATTCTAGTGGAATTCAAAATTTTTATTTTGCGCCGCCACTGCCCTTTTTTATCCAAGACAAGCAAATAGAATATTTTTGCGATGTTGCATGTTTCCGGACTCACCAAACCGAAATTCTATTTTCATCCCTATTTTGCTCATTAAATTCTTACTTGTATTTGGTCAATTGCGATAAAAGCTTGATATAATGGCAATTTTGGCCCATGCCGGGTCTACCCGTAGGGTATAGAAGTCAATGGTATACACATAGTGGTCCGATGATAATACAACAATAAGAAAAAATATCCTCCCACCCCTACCCCCACCCCCTTCCATAGAAAAATTTGTTTTTGACACACATCCCGTTATCCGATTTGGATGACATTTGGTATACATATAGTGGTCCGATGACAATACAACATTAAAAAAAAATATCCTCCCACCCCTACCCCCACCCCCTTCCATAGAAAAATTTGTTTTTGACACACATCCCGTTATCCGACTTGGATGAATTTTGGTATACATATAGTGATCCGATGACAATACAATATTAAGAAAAAAATATCCTCCTCCCACCTCTACCCCCACCCTCTTTAATAGAAAAATGAGTTTTTGACACACTTCCCATTATCCGATTTGGATGAAATTTGGTATTCACGTTGTGGTCCGATGACAATACAACATTAAAAAAAAATATCCTCCCACCCCTACCCCCACCCCCTTCCATAGAAAATGCGTTTTTGACACCCTTCCCATTATCCGATTTGGATGAAATTTGGTATACATATAGTGGTCCGATGACAATATAATATTGAAAAAAAAATCCTACCACTCCTACCCCCACCCTCATCTATAGAAAAATGCGTTTTTGACACACTTCCCATTATCCGATTTGAATGAAATTTGGTATACATATAGTGAACCGATGACAATACAATATTAAGAAAAAAATATCCTCCCACCTCTACCCCCACCCCCTTTAATAGAAAAATGAGTTTTTGACACACTTCCCATTATCCGATTTGGATGAAATTTGGTATTCACATAGTGGTCCGATGACAATACAACATTAAAAAGTTTTTGTTGACAGCTGATAGACGTCAGGGACCGTTTTGTTTCAGTTTGAAATGAGAAAATGGTTTTTTTGTAGCAATTTTTAATGGGGTTTTAAGAATGTTTCAATTTCAATTTTTTTAACAAAATCAACGATAGTCCGCGATTTTTTTTTAGAAATCATAAAATGGTCTAAAATTATCATTTTTCAAAAAACTTCGTAGTTTTTAGAAAGGTGGTAAAACGTACCAGACCCCTGAAATGTGTTGCAGTCTAGGACAACTGGGCGCCGCCAACTCGGCGCCACCAACTGGGCGGCAGGCCAACTGGGCGCCGGGCCAACTTGACGCCGAGCCAACTGGGCGCCGGACTCAAATATTTTTTCTTGATAAAATGTGCAGATGAAAAACAACCTTAAAAAAATTAAAGTGGCGGATCCAAAATGGCGGACTTTCTTATTTATGCATCGATATGTATCGAATATGGAACTTGGCGGTGTTTCAAGTCGCAGAACACTACACCTACCAAATTTCAACACTCGACTTAATAGATGTTGAAAGTTTTGTATAAATAACATATTTATTTTGTTTTTATCTGCACATTTTATCGAAAAAAAAATAGTCCGGCGCTGAGTTGGCCCGGCGCCCTTTAGGCCCGGCGTGGCGCCCTGATGGCGGCGCCGAGTTGGCCCGGCGCCCGGTTGTTCCATTTCGAATTGAAATTTTTAGTTCCGAAATTTCATCTGACTCGAGCATAACTTGTAGTCCACCCAAGAAAAGAAGAGTTGAAGAAGACCCTTGTTCAAAGAAAGAAAATATTTTACCTGGAAGGTACAACATTTGTAAAGTTCTAAGATGAAAACAATAATTTTAATACATCCACTGCACTTAGCATGCTTAGAAATTCTTTTTACTCTTTTTTTTTACTGAAGAGAATTTTGTAAACACACACAAGTAAGTATTCATGAATTATTTATTATTCAAACAGAAAATTGTTGATAAAAAAATTCTAGTGGAATTCAAAATTTTTATTTTGCGCCGCCACTGCCCTTTTTTATCCAAGACAAGCAAATAGAATATTTTTGCGATGTTGCATGTTTCCGGACTCACCAAACCGAAATTCTATTTTCATCCCTATTTTGCTCATTAAATTCTTACTTGTATTTGGTCAATTGCGATAAAAGCTTGATATAATGGCAATTTTGGCCCATGCCGGGTCTACCCGTAGGGTATAGAAGTCAATGGTATACACATAGTGGTCCGATGATAATACAACAATAAGAAAAAATATCCTCCCACCCCTACCCCCACCCCCTTCCATAGAAAAATTTGTTTTTGACACACATCCCGTTCTCCGATTTGGATGACATTTGGTATACATATAGTGGTCCGATGACAATACAACATTAAAAAAAAATATCCTCCCACCCCTACCCCCACCCCCTTCCATAGAAAAATTTGTTTTTGACACACATCCCGTTATCCGACTTGGATGAATTTTGGTATACATATAGTGATCCGATGACAATACAATATTAAGAAAAAAATATCCTCCTCCCACCTCTACCCCCACCCTCTTTAATAGAAAAATGAGTTTTTGACACACTTCCCATTATCCGATTTGGATGAAATTTGGTATTCACGTTGTGGTCCGATGACAATACAACATTAAAAAAAAATATCCTCCCACCCCTACCCCCACCCCCTTCCATAGAAAATGCGTTTTTGACACCCTTCCCATTATCCGATTTGGATGAAATTTGGTATACATATAGTGGTCCGATGACAATATAATATTGAAAAAAAAATCCTACCACTCCTACCCCCACCCTCATCTATAGAAAAATGCGTTTTTGACACACTTCCCATTATCCGATTTGAATGAAATTTGGTATACATATAGTGAACCGATGACAATACAATATTAAGAAAAAAATATCCTCCCACCTCTACCCCCACCCCCTTTAATAGAAAAATGAGTTTTTGACACACTTCCCATTATCCGATTTGGATGAAATTTGGTATTCACATAGTGGTCCGATGACAATACAACATTAAAAAAAAAATATCCTCCCACCCCTACCCCCACCCCCTTCCATAGAAAAATTTGTTTTTGACACACATCCCGTTATCCGATTTGGATGAAATTTGGTATACACATAGTGGTCCGATGATAATACAACAATAAGAAAAAAATATCGTCCCACCCCTACCCCCACCCCCTTCCATAGAAAAATTTGTTTTTGACACACATCCCGTTATCCGATTTGGATGAAATTTGGTATACATATAGTGGTCCGATGACAATACAACATTAAAAAAAATATCCTCCTACCCCTACCCCCACCCCCTTCCATAGAAAAATTTGTTTTTGACACACATCCCGTTATCCGATTTGGATGAAATTTGGTATTCACGTTGTGGTCCGATGATAATACAACATTAAAAAAAAATATCCTCCCACCCCTACCCCCACCCCCTTCCATAGAAAATGCGTTTTTGACACCCTTCCCATTATCCGATTTGGATGAAATTTGGTATACATATAGTGGTCCGATGACAATATAATATTGAAAAAAAAAATCCTACCACTCCTACCCCCACCCTCTTCTATAGATAAATGCGTTTTTGACACACTTCCCACTATCCGATTTGAATGAAATTTGGTATACATATAGTGAACCGATGACAATACAATATTAAGAAAAAAATATCCTCCCACCTCTACCCCCACCCCCTTTAATAGAAAAATGAGTTTTTGACACACTTCCCATTATCCGATTTGGATGAAATTTGGTATTCACATAGTGGTCCGATGACAATACAACACTAAAAAAAAATATCCTCCCACCCCTACCCCCACCCCCTTCCATAGAAAAATTTGTTTTTGACACACATCCCGTTATCCGATTTGGATGAAATTTGGTATACATATAGTGATCCGATGACAATACAATATTAAGAAAAAATATCCTCCTCCCACCTCTACCCCCACCCCCTTTAATAGAAAAATGAGTTTTTGACACACTTCCCATTATCCGATTTGGATGAAATTTGGTATTCACGTTGTGGTCCGATGACAATACAACATTAAAAAAAAATATCCTACCAAATCGGATAATGGGAAGTGTGTCAAAAACGCTTCACAAGATTTGATAGATAGTTAGTTAGAACATCTGAAGCTAAATAAAGGTTGTAAAAAATTGCGTAGGATTTTTTAAAGATGTTTTTGTATAAATAATATATTTTATTTTTCATCTACACATTTTGTCAAAAAATTTTTTTTTAGTCCGGCGCCGAGTTGGCCGGCGCCCAGTTGGCGGCGCCGAGTTGGCCCGGCGCCCAGTTGGCCCGGCGCCCAGTTGGCGGCGCCGAGTTGGCGGCGCCCAGTTGTCCCATTCCGAACTAGACAATGGACAAACAATATCTCCATGCAATGAGTATGTATACTTGGGTGCCACATTTGATAAGACAGAAACAAACTGTAAAGAACTGGAAAAAATATTACTAAAAGCAAAAAAGGTTATTGGATGTCTTAACAGTATTTTATTGAGCAGAGAAATAAAAAAGAATGTAAAATTTAACATATATGAAACAATGGTGAAAAGCAAGCTGTTGTATAGAATAGAGACATGTCGCGTAACAGAAAAATACAAAACAAAGACAGACAGACAGACAGACAGACAGACAGACAGACAGACAGACAGACAGACAGACAGACAGACAGACAGACAGACAGACAGACAGACAGACAGACAGACAGACAGACAGACAGACAGACAGACAGACAGACAGACAGACAGACAGACAGACAGACAGACAGACAGACAGACAGACAGACAGACAGACAGACAGACAGACAGACAGACAGACAGACAGACAGACAGACAGACAGACAGACAGACAGACAGACAGACAGACAGACAGACAGACAGACAGACAGACAGACAGACAGACAGACAGACAGACAGACAGACAGACAGACAGACAGACAGACAGACAGACAGACAGACAGACAGACAGACAGACAGACAGACAGACAGACAGACAGACAGACAGACAGACAGACAGACAGACAGACAGACAGACAGACAGACAGACAGACAGACAGACAGACAGACAGACAGACAGACAGACAGACAGACAGACAGACAGACAGACAGACAGACAGACAGACAGACAGACAGACAGACAGACAGACAGACAGACAGACAGACAGACAGACAGACAGACAGACAGACAGACAGACAGACAGACAGACAGACAGACAGACAGACAGACAGACAGACAGACAGACAGACAGACAGACAGACAGACAGACAGACAGACAGACAGACAGACAGACAGACAGACAGACAGACAGACAGACAGACAGACAGACAGACAGACAGACAGACAGACAGACAGACAGACAGACAGACAGACAGACAGACAGACAGACAGACAGACAGACAGACAGACAGACAGACAGACAGACAGACAGACAGACAGACAGACAGACAGACAGACAGACAGACAGACAGACAGACAGACAGACAGACAGACAGACAGACAGACAGACAGACAGACAGACAGACAGACAGACAGACAGACAGACAGACAGACAGACAGACAGACAGACAGACAGACAGACAGACAGACAGACAGACAGACAGACAGACAGACAGACAGACAGACAGACAGACAGACAGACAGACAGACAGACAGACAGACAGACAGACAGACAGACAGACAGACAGACAGACAGACAGACAGACAGACAGACAGACAGACAGACAGACAGACAGACAGACAGACAGACAGACAGACAGACAGACAGACAGACAGACAGACAGACAGACAGACAGACAGACAGACAGACAGACAGACAGACAGACAGACAGACAGACAGACAGACAGACAGACAGACAGACAGACAGACAGACAGACAGACAGACAGACAGACAGACAGACAGACAGACAGACAGACAGACAGACAGACAGACAGACAGACAGACAGACAGACAGACAGACAGACAGACAGACAGACAGACAGACAGACAGACAGACAGACAGACAGACAGACAGACAGACAGACAGACAGACAGACAGACAGACAGACAGACAGACAGACAGACAGACAGACAGACAGACAGACAGACAGACAGACAGACAGACAGACAGACAGACAGACAGACAGACAGACAGACAGACAGACAGACAGACAGACAGACAGACAGACAGACAGACAGACAGACAGACAGACAGACAGACAGACAGACAGACAGACAGACAGACAGACAGACAGACAGACAGACAGACAGACAGACAGACAGACAGACAGACAGACAGACAGACAGACAGACAGACAGACAGACAGACAGACAGACAGACAGACAGACAGACAGACAGACAGACAGACAGACAGACAGACAGACAGACAGACAGACAGACAGACAGACAGACAGACAGACAGACAGACAGACAGACAGACAGACAGACAGACAGACAGACAGACAGACAGACAGACAGACAGACAGACAGACAGACAGACAGACAGACAGACAGACAGACAGACAGACAGACAGACAGACAGACAGACAGACAGACAGACAGACAGACAGACAGACAGACAGACAGACAGACAGACAGACAGACAGACAGACAGACAGACAGACAGACAGACAGACAGACAGACAGACAGACAGACAGACAGACAGACAGACAGACAGACAGACAGACAGACAGACAGACAGACAGACAGACAGACAGACAGACAGACAGACAGACAGACAGACAGACAGACAGACAGACAGACAGACAGACAGACAGACAGACAGACAGACAGACAGACAGACAGACAGACAGACAGACAGACAGACAGACAGACAGACAGACAGACAGACAGACAGACAGACAGACAGACAGACAGACAGACAGACAGACAGACAGACAGACAGACAGACAGACAGACAGACAGACAGACAGACAGACAGACAGACAGACAGACAGACAGACAGACAGACAGACAGACAGACAGACAGACAGACAGACAGACAGACAGACAGACAGACAGACAGACAGACAGACAGACAGACAGACAGACAGACAGACAGACAGACAGACAGACAGACAGACAGACAGACAGACAGACAGACAGACAGACAGACAGACAGACAGACAGACAGACAGACAGACAGACAGACAGACAGACAGACAGACAGACAGACAGACAGACAGACAGACAGACAGACAGACAGACAGACAGACAGACAGACAGACAGACAGACAGACAGACAGACAGACAGACAGACAGACAGACAGACAGACAGACAGACAGACAGACAGACAGACAGACAGACAGACAGACAGACAGACAGACAGACAGACAGACAGACAGACAGACAGACAGACAGACAGACAGACAGACAGACAGACAGACAGACAGACAGACAGACAGACAGACAGACAGACACACAGACACACAGACACACAGACACACAGACAGACAGACAGACAGACAGACAGACAGACAGACAGACAGACAGACAGACAGACAGACAGACAGACAGACAGACAGACAGACAGACAGACAGACAGACAGACAGACAGACAGACAGACAGACAGACAGACAGACAGACAGACAGACAGACAGACAGACAGACAGACAGACAGACAGACAGACAGACAGACAGACAGACAGACAGACAGACAGACAGACAGACAGACAGACAGACAGACAGACAGACAGACAGACAGACAGACAGACAGACAGACAGACAGACAGACAGACAGACAGACAGACAGACAGACAGACAGACAGACAGACAGACAGACAGACAGACAGACAGACAGACAGACAGACAGACAGACAGACAGACAGACAGACAGACAGACAGACAGACAGACAGACAGACAGACAGACAGACAGACAGACAGACAGACAGACAGACAGACAGACAGACAGACAGACAGACAGACAGACAGACAGACAGACAGACAGACAGACAGACAGACAGACAGACAGACAGACAGACAGACAGACAGACAGACAGACAGACAGACAGACAGACAGACAGACAGACAGACAGACAGACAGACAGACAGACAGACAGACAGACAGACAGACAGACAGACAGACAGACAGACAGACAGACAGACAGACAGACAGACAGACAGACAGACAGACAGACAGACAGACAGACAGACAGACAGACAGACAGACAGACAGACAGACAGACAGACAGACAGACAGACAGACAGACAGACAGACAGACAGACAGACAGACAGACAGACAGACAGACAGACAGACAGACAGACAGACAGACAGACAGACAGACAGACAGACAGACAGACAGACAGACAGACAGACAGACAGACAGACAGACAGACAGACAGACAGACAGACAGACAGACAGACAGACAGACAGACAGACAGACAGACAGACAGACAGACAGACAGACAGACAGACAGACAGACAGACAGACAGACAGACAGACAGACAGACAGACAGACAGACAGACAGACAGACAGACAGACAGACAGACAGACAGACAGACAGACAGACAGACAGACAGACAGACAGACAGACAGACAGACAGACAGACAGACAGACAGACAGACAGACAGACAGACAGACAGACAGACAGACAGACAGACAGACAGACAGACAGACAGACAGACAGACAGACAGACAGACAGACAGACAGACAGACAGACAGACAGACAGACAGACAGACAGACAGACAGACAGACAGACAGACAGACAGACAGACAGACAGACAGACAGACAGACAGACAGACAGACAGACAGACAGACAGACAGACAGACAGACAGACAGACAGACAGACAGACAGACAGACAGACAGACAGACAGACAGACAGACAGACAGACAGACAGACAGACAGACAGACAGACAGACAGACAGACAGACAGACAGACAGACAGACAGACAGACAGACAGACAGACAGACAGACAGACAGACAGACAGACAGACAGACAGACAGACAGACAGACAGACAGACAGACAGACAGACAGACAGACAGACAGACAGACAGACAGACAGACAGACAGACAGACAGACAGACAGACAGACAGACAGACAGACAGACAGACAGACAGACAGACAGACAGACAGACAGACAGACAGACAGACAGACAGACAGACAGACAGACAGACAGACAGACAGACAGACAGACAGACAGACAGACAGACAGACAGACAGACAGACAGACAGACAGACAGACAGACAGACAGACAGACAGACAGACAGACAGACAGACAGACAGACAGACAGACAGACAGACAGACAGACAGACAGACAGACAGACAGACAGACAGACAGACAGACAGACAGACAGACAGACAGACAGACAGACAGACAGACAGACAGACAGACAGACAGACAGACAGACAGACAGACAGACAGACAGACAGACAGACAGACAGACAGACAGACAGACAGACAGACAGACAGACAGACAGACAGACAGACAGACAGACAGACAGACAGACAGACAGACAGACAGACAGACAGACAGACAGACAGACAGACAGACAGACAGACAGACAGACAGACAGACAGACAGACAGACAGACAGACAGACAGACAGACAGACAGACAGACAGACAGACAGACAGACAGACAGACAGACAGACAGACAGACAGACAGACAGACAGACAGACAGACAGACAGACAGACAGACAGACAGACAGACAGACAGACAGACAGACAGACAGACAGACAGACAGACAGACAGACAGACAGACAGACAGACAGACAGACAGACAGACAGACAGACAGACAGACAGACAGACAGACAGACAGACAGACAGACAGACAGACAGACAGACAGACAGACAGACAGACAGACAGACAGACAGACAGACAGACAGACAGACAGACAGACAGACAGACAGACAGACAGACAGACAGACAGACAGACAGACAGACAGACAGACAGACAGACAGACAGACAGACAGACAGACAGACAGACAGACAGACAGACAGACAGACAGACAGACAGACAGACAGACAGACAGACAGACAGACAGACAGACAGACAGACAGACAGACAGACAGACAGACAGACAGACAGACAGACAGACAGACAGACAGACAGACAGACAGACAGACAGACAGACAGACAGACAGACAGACAGACAGACAGACAGACAGACAGACAGACAGACAGACAGACAGACAGACAGACAGACAGACAGACAGACAGACAGACAGACAGACAGACAGACAGACAGACAGACAGACAGACAGACAGACAGACAGACAGACAGACAGACAGACAGACAGACAGACAGACAGACAGACAGACAGACAGACAGACAGACAGACAGACAGACAGACAGACAGACAGACAGACAGACAGACAGACAGACAGACAGACAGACAGACAGACAGACAGACAGACAGACAGACAGACAGACAGACAGACAGACAGACAGACAGACAGACAGACAGACAGACAGACAGACAGACAGACAGACAGACAGACAGACAGACAGACAGACAGACAGACAGACAGACAGACAGACAGACAGACAGACAGACAGACAGACAGACAGACAGACAGACAGACAGACAGACAGACAGACAGACAGACAGACAGACAGACAGACAGACAGACAGACAGACAGACAGACAGACAGACAGACAGACAGACAGACAGACAGACAGACAGACAGACAGACAGACAGACAGACAGACAGACAGACAGACAGACAGACAGACAGACAGACAGACAGACAGACAGACAGACAGACAGACAGACAGACAGACAGACAGACAGACAGACAGACAGACAGACAGACAGACAGACAGACAGACAGACAGACAGACAGACAGACAGACAGACAGACAGACAGACAGACAGACAGACAGAGGGAGACAGAGGGAGACAGAGGGAGACAGACAGACAGACAGACAGACAGACAGAGAGAGACAGAGAGAGACACAGGGAGACAGAGGGACAAAGGGACAAAGGGACAGAGGGACAGAGAGACAGAGAGACAGATAGACAGATAGACAGATAGACAGATAGACAGATAGACAGATGGACAGATGGACAGATGGACAGATGGACAGATGGACAGATGGACAGATGGACAGATGGACAGATGGACAGATGGACAGATAGACAGATAGACAGATAGACAGATAGACAGATAGACAGATAGACAGATAGACAGATAGACAGATAGACAGATAGACAGATAGACAGATAGACAGATAGACAGATAGACAGATAGACAGATAGACAGATAGACAGATAGACAGATAGACAGATAGACAGATAGACAGATAGACAGATAGACAGATAGACAGATGGACAGATGGACAGATGGACAGATGGACAGATGGACAGATGGACAGATGGACAGATGGACAGATGGACAGATAGACAGATAGACAGATAGACAGATAGACAGATAGACAGATAGACAGATAGACAGATAGACAGATAGACAGATAGACAGATAGACAGATAGACAGATAGACAGATAGACAGATAGACAGATAGACAGATAGACAGATAGACAGATAGACAGATAGACAGATAGACAGATAGACAGATAGACAGATAGACAGATAGACAGATAGACAGATAGACAGATAGACAGATAGACAGATAGACAGATAGACAGATAGACAGATAGACAGATAGACAGATAGACAGATAGACAGATAGACAGATAGACAGATAGCCAGATAGACAGATAGACAGATAGACAGATAGACAGATAGACAGATAGACAGATAGACAGATAGACAGATAGACAGATAGACAGATAGACAGATAGACAGATAGACAGATAGACAGATAGACAGATAGACAGATAGACAGATAGACAGATAGACAGATAGACAGATAGACAGATAGACAGATAGACAGATAGACAGATAGACAGATAGACAGATAGACAGATAGACAGATAGACAGATAGACAGACAGATAGACAGATAGACAGATAGACAGATAGACAGATAGACAGATAGACAGATAGACAGATAGACAGATAGACAGATAGACAGATAGACAGATAGACAGATAGACAGATAGACAGATAGACAGATAGACAGATAGACAGATAGACAGATAGACAGATAGACAGATAGACAGATAGACAGATAGACAGATAGACAGATAGACAGATAGACAGATAGACAGATAGACAGATAGACAGATAGACAGATAGACAGATAGACAGACAGACGGCGCAACAAAAAAGTTTCAAAATCATCGGAAACGCAAAGATATATAAAAATGTTTAAAATTGGAGCAACTATTTTTTTCTCGAAAAAATTAGGATCACCATAGCTCACACTACTATACTGCCGTTCTTAGTAAGACCCACCTATCTGCAAAAAAATCAAAAATGAGTCAGGACCGAAAATGGCTTCAAATAGGTTACTTTTATCTGGTTTTTAAGAAAAATACCAACATTTTTGTTTGGAAGTATTTTATTTTGAAAAACAAAAAAAAAATATTACTGTGTACTCTTAGCAAGCATTTAAACTTTAAACTCGCTTTTCTCGAAACAAGTGAAACGTAGATAGGTGGGTCTTACTAAGGACGGCAGTATAATAGTATAGTACTAGTGTGAGCTAAAAATACAATGTAAGACAAAAACCACAATTTTTAAGTAAAGCTCAAAAAACAGCACAAAAAGGGGAAAGTAATATGCACTTATTTTATTAGTCAATTTCGTTCTAATTTAAGTACGTTTTAGCCCTATTAATCCTGACTTAAGAACCGCAAAATTTGGAAAAAAATCCAGTAGGTTCGGAGCTGCGGCCTCCTATATAGAACCCTGCAGGGCCACAATGAAACTTGGAAAGAGATATGTGCCGACCTCAATGATCTCTATATATATTACTTCGTATATAATTCAACGGCCGACCTACGCAAGCCATATATCGATTTGGAGATTTTTTAGGACAAGGAATCCGAATTTTACCTTTTCGTTCAATTATTTTGACATTTGGATCAGCGGCGTAGCGTGCCCGAAAGGGCGGGGGGGGGGGGCGACAGCGAAAAAGGGCGCCTCTGAAAACTGATGAAAAATCTTGTAATCTTGTGACAAAAAAACACAAAAAGGTCAAAAGGGCGCCTCTCACAAATCTTGCGACCAAAAAAAAAAAAAAAGGTCTTCATGTCGTTAGTTTCCTTTGGCACCCACTCAATTGGCCGTTACCGGTCCGACTTAATAAAGCTGAGGGCGCTTCGGCCACCTATGGGGCGCCACTACCCTCGGGGCGGGGGGGGGGGGGGGGCGACGAGCCCCCCACGCTACGCCGCTGATCTGGATGACGTACGTCCAATATTGCAGCAAATAAGTTGTTGTGAAAGTATCTTTAAGACAGACATGAAATATCTTGTGAAATAAGCAAGATTTAAAGGTTTCATGAAATTATATTATCTTTTCAAGATTCCCATGTATAATAAAAAATACAGGGTATGGCAAATAACAGATAACTCTATTTTTAAGAGCTCAAAAGAAGAGCACAAAATTTACTATGCACTAATTACATTGAACCAAGTCTTGGTCAATTTCGATATAATTTAAGAATCTTGCAGTCCTATTTTTCCTGACTTAAAAATCGCAAAAAAATTTGGAGGTAAATACAGTACGTTCTGAGCTGCGGCTCTTATAATAACCAGCTACGAATTTTATTTTTTCGTCTAATTATTTTGACATTTGGATGACGTACGTCCAATATTGCAGCAAATAAGTGGTTGTGATAGTATCTTTAACACAGAATTGAAATATCTTGTAAAATAAGCAAGATTTAAAGGTTTCATGAAATTATATTATCTTTTCAAGATTTCCATGTATAATAAAAAATACGGGGTATGGCAAATATCAGATAACACTATTTTTAATAGCTCAAAAGAAGAGCACAAAATTTACTATGCACTAATTACATTGAACCAAGTCTTGGTCAATTTCGATATAATTTAAGAATCTTGCAGCTCAATTAATCCTGACTTAAAAATCGCAAAAAAAATTGGGGGTGAATCCGGTAGGTTCGGAGCTACAATCCTTACATAGAACCCTGCAGGGACCCCATAAAACTTGCAATGAGATAATAGGTGCCTGCTTACGCAAACGATATATCGATTTGGAGATTTTCGAGGATAAGGATTCTAAATTTTCCCTTTTCGTCTAATTATTTTGATATTTAAATGACGTACGTCCAACATTGCAGCAAAAAAGTTGTTGTGAAAGTATCTTTTCCACAGAATTGAAATATCTTGTAAAATGAGCAAGATTGAAAGGTTTTATAAAATTATGTTATCTTTTCAAGATTCCCATGTAGAATAAAAAATGCAGGGTATGGCAAAAATCTGATCTGAACACAATTTTAAGAGCTCAAAAGAAGAGCACAAAAAAGGGGAAGTACTATGCACTAATTACATTGAACCCAAGTCTTAGTCAATATCGATATCATTTAAGAATCTTGTAGCCCTATTAATCCTGACTTAAAAATCGCAAAAAAATTTCAAGGTAAATACAGTACGTTCTGAGCTGCGGCTCTTATAACCGGGCTTATAGTAACCAGCTACCTACGAAAACGATATATCGATTTGGATGTACTTGAGGATAAGGAATCCGAATTTTATCTTTTCGTCTAATTATTTTGACATTTGGATGACGTACGTCCAATATTGCAGCAAATAAGTTGTTGTGAAAGTATCTTTAACACAGAATTGAAATATCTTGTATGAAATTATATTATCTTTTCAAGATTCCCATGCATACTAAAAAATACAGGGTATGGCAAATATCAGATAACTCTATTTTTAAGAGCTCAAAAGAAGAGCACATAAGTTACTATGCACTAATTACATTGAACCCAAGTCTTGGTCAATTTCAATTTCAACCCTATTAATCCTGACTTAAAAATCGCAAAATAATTTGGGGGTGATTCCAGTAGGTTTGGAGCTGCAACCCTTATATAGAACCCTGCAGGGCCCCAATGAAACATGCAATGAGATAATAGGTGCCTACTTACGCAAACGATATATCGCTTTACAGATTTTCGAATTTTGTTGAAATTATATGATCTTTTCAAAACTCCCACGTATAATAAAACATACAGGGTTTGGCAAAAAACTGATAACTGAGAGCTCAAAAGAAGAGCACAAAAAGGGTACTAGGCACTAACTACATTGAACCCAAGTGTTTTCGATATAATTTAAATATCTTGTAGCCCTATTAATCCTGACTTTAAAACCGCAAAAAAAATTGGGGGTAAATTCAGTAGGTTCGGAGCTACGACCTCTTACACAGAACCCTGCAGGAGCCAAAAAAATTTGAGGGTGATTCCAGTAGGTTCGAAGCTGCAATCCTTATATAGAACTCTGCAGGGCCCCAATGAAACGTGCAATAAGATAATAGGTGCCTGCTTACGGAAACGATATATCGATTTGGAGATTTTCGAGGATAAAGATTCCAAATTTTACCTTTTCGTTTAATTATTTTGATATTTGGATGACGTATGTTCAATATTGCAGCAAATAAGTTGTTGTAAAAGTGTCTTTAACACCAAATTAAAATATCTTGTTGCATAAGCAAGATTTAAAGGTTTGTTGAAATTATATGATCTTTTCAAAACTCCCACGTAGAATAAAAAAGGCAGGGTATGGCAAAAATCTGATAACACAATTTGAAGAGCTGAAAAGAGGAGCGCACAAAAAGAAGGGAAGTACTATGCACTAATTACATTGAACACAAGTCTTCGTCAATTTCGATATAATTTAAGAATCTTGTGGCCATATTTTTCCTGACTTAAAAATCGCAAAAAAAAATTGAGGTCAAATCCAGTAGGTTCGGAGCTGCGGACCTTATATAGAACCCTGCAGGGCTCCAATGAAACTTGCAATGAGATAATATAATAGGTGCCTACTTACGCAAACGATATATCGATTTGGAGGTTTGTGAGGATAAAGAATCCGAATTTTACCCTTTCGTCTAATTATTTTGACATTTGGATGACGAATGTCCAATATTGCAGCAAATAAGTTATTGTGAAAGTATTTTTAACAGAATTGGAGTCTCTTTAAAATAAGCAAGATTTAATAGTTTGTTAAAATTATATTATCTTCTACAGGGTATAAAAAATATCTAAAACAATTTTTAACAGGTCAAAAAAAGAGCACAAAAAGGGTACTATGCACTAATTACATTGAACCCAAGTCTTATTTCGATATAATTTAAATATCTTGTAGCCCTATTAATCCTGACTTTAAATCCGCAAAAAAACTTGAAGATAAATTCAGTAGGTTCGGAGCTACGACCTTTTATACAGAACCCTGCAGGGCCCCAATGAAACTTGCAATGAGATGGAACTCGGTTGACTCTGCTGGCGGGGGATCTAGCAAAGCAGTGGCGCACCCAGAAATATGTTTGGGGGGGCGAGGCCTTTAAGGGGGGGGCGAGGCCTGTAAGAGGGGGGACCCAAGGCCTCATGATGTCGTATTTCATGCTATTTTTTGTATTTATACATGAAATATGTGGAAAATATCAAAAAAATCTTAGGCTTGGGGGAGGCCCGGGCCCTGGGCCACCCCCCCCCCTAAAATATAATTAATTCTCTTTGATTTGACTGATTTCACAGAGATGACGGACTCATATCCTTTCTTTCTAGCACATCTAGTATTACCTGTAAAACCGATTTCTAGGGATAGATCCTACCTATACTGCTTTTTTTTCTTCCTAGACTTTTTCTTGACGTAAACAAAACATATTACTAACGACATAATGATTTTTTTTAACGTTGTTTATCTCGTTTAGCTTTTATTTTAGTCTGTTGACTAAGAAAATGTGGCTACCATTCTTGCGAAAACGGAAAGCTTTCGAGAGGGAAAGGCCGGGAAAGCTGATATACGTTTTCAATTCTACGCGTGAAAGCCACTTGTAAATGCCTTCGGGCCATTAATTTTTTTTATTTTCTGAAATACCGCACCGGGGTAGGACCGCAATTCCGGCCGGGTGGCTAGGGTGCTCGTTTCGGAACATAAATTTCAAAAAAGCGTGTAAACTTATGGATGAGTGTGTGTGTATAGTTGTGCCTACGTTTCGCGTTTTCTTTTTAAATGGTGGCAAGTGATTAGTAGATTAGTATATTATATACCAAGGGATAAAAGTGGTACTTTTTATCCCGTGTTGAATAGTTTGTAGCCTGACTATAAGCAATATTATCAATGGAAAAATTTTCTCGCACTAATACGGAAAACTAAAATTTTCCGCACTAAAAATAGTGTGGAAAATCAGATTTCGCAGAAAAAATATTTATTGCTAATAATCACGAAAATACTTTGTAAGACGTGAAATGCTTGGTTAGTAGGTATAGTCACAGTTCACACAAATTAAAATATAAGTTGCTGCACTTGTCAAAAATCAATAAAAATATAGGCTGTCGCTGGTCGTAACTGCAAACGAGGTGCGATTCCGTCGTTTGATGTCGGCCCCCGGCTCAAGTCCAGCAACTTATATTAGCTCACACATATACTATACTATAGTAGTGTGAGCTATGGTGATCCTAATTTTTTCGAGAAAAAAAAAGTTGCTCTGATTTCAAAATTTTTTATATATCTTTGCGTTTCAGATGATTTTGAAACTTTTTTGTCGCGCCGTCTGTCTGTCTGTCTGTCTGTAACGACCAACGCGCATAACTCAAAAACCGCTTGGCCGATTTTAATGGAATTTGGTACCTACGCTGGGTCTTGTGTCGAGATGGTCCCATTTAAAAATGAACAAAATCCACCGAACACAAGCCAAATAAAAGGGTGGGGGAAGATTTCAAAAATGAGAGTTTATGTGAAAATATGGCGTGTGTGATATCAAACGAAAGGTAATTGAGTATGGAGTTAAAAAAAATACATTTTAGTTTTTTTTTTCTTCAAAAAGAGTGGGGGTAGATTTTAAAAATTAGAGTTTACGTGAAAATATGGCGTGTGTGATATCAAACGAAAGATAATTGAGTCCGGAGTTAAACAAAATACATTTTAGTTTTTGTTTTTTTTAAGGGTGGGGGTAGATTTCAAAAATTTGAGTTTAGGTCAAAACATGGCTTGTGTGGTATCAAACAAAAGGTAATTTAGTCTGGAGTTGAATAAGATATATTTCAGGTTTTAGTTTTATTAGCTCGCACGTACACTATAACTATAGTACCTAGTGTGAGCTTAGGGGCCCATATATTGGCAGAGTATTTTAATTGTGTCATTTATAGCCCATCGCACCGACTTTTTTTTCGTTACTTAGCCTTAAGTGTTCCTTATTACGTCATATTATGATTATATTAAGAAAAGCTTTAACCTAAGTAACGAAAAAAAGGTCGGTGAGACCCTTAATATAATTGTGTAATATTAGTAGTGTGAGCTATGGTGATCCTAATTTTTTCGAGAAAAAATAAGTTGCTCCGATTTCAAATTTTTTTATATATCTTTGCGTTTCAGATGATTTTGAAACTTTTTTGTTGTGGTGTCTGTCTCTCTGTCTGTATGTCTGTATGTCTGTATGTGTGTATGTCTGTATGTCTGTATGTCTGTATGTCTGTATGTCTGTATGTGTGTATGTCTGTATGTCTGTATGTCTGTATGTCTGTATGTCTGTATGTCTGTATGTCTGTATGTCTGTATGTCTGTATGTCTGTATGTCTGTATGTCTGTATGTCTGTATGTCTGTATGTCTGTATGTCTGTATGTCTGTATGTCTGTATGTCTGTATGTCTGTATGTCTGTATGTCTGTATGTCTGTATGTCTGTATGTCTGTATGTCTGTATGTCTGTATGTCTGTATGTCTGTATGTCTGTATGTCTGTATGTCTGTATGTCTGTATGTCTGTATGTCTGTATGTCTGTATGTCTGTATGTCTGTATGTCTGTATGTCTGTATGTCTGTATGTCTGTATGTCTGTATGTCTGTATGTCTGTATGTCTGTATGTCTGTATGTCTGTATGTCTGTATGTCTGTATGTCTGTATGTCTGTATGTCTGTATGTCTGTATGTCTGTATGTCTGTATGTCTGTATGTCTGTATGTCTGTATGTCTGTATGTCTGTATGTCTGTATGTCTGTATGTCTGTATGTCTGTATGTCTGTATGTCTGTATGTCTGTATGTCTGTATGTCTGTATGTCTGTATGTCTGTATGTCTGTATGTCTGTATGTCTGTATGTCTGTCTGTAACGACCAACGCGCATAACTCAAAAACCGCTTGCCCGATTTCAATGAAATTTGGTACCTAGCCTGGGTCTTGTGTCGAGATGGTCCCATTTAAAAATGAACAAAATCCACCGAACACAAGCCAAGTAAAAGGGTGGGGGTAGATTTCAAAAATTAGAGTTTATGTGAAAATATGGCGTGTGTGATATTAAACGAAAGGTAATTGAGTGTGGAGTTAAACAAAATAAATTTTAGTTAAAAAAAAGGGTGGGGGTAAATTTCAGAAATTAGAGTTTACTTCAAAACATGGCTTGTGTGGTATCAAACGAGAGATAAATTAGTCTGGAGTTGAGTCTTGAGTACCATATATTACAGTTTTTAGTTATATTAGCTCACAGGTACACTATAACTATAGTACCTAGTGTGAGCTTAGGGGCCCATATATTGGCAGAGTATTTTATTGATTATATAGTGTTTTTAGTAGTAGTAGGGGAAGCCGTGAATATTTTTGGAACTTATTTTCTTAGTGGGTGTATATAAATAAGTGTGTTCTGTTAATGATAATAATCAACAATTTCTTATTCTTATGATGATTTTCCAAAGGTATATGAGTCGACTTATATTCTTGGTTCTAAAACTTTTACACTAAGAAGAAGAGATCATGAACATTATAAGAAGAGTACACTGGCTCATCTCAAGTGGTGGTAAATATCCCTTACTAGAAATTTTCGGATCCAAAAAATATAATTTATGCCCTTATTCTCTTTGTCTTAAAACTGAACGTATAAACTGATGTTATAATACCCTAAATTGTAACTAAAAATAACTCTGGCTGATTCACAAAGTTGGAAAATGCACTTACCGGCGGACAATGGGTTATATGAGAGGTCTAGCGCGACACTCAATTTTAACTCAGCTTTAACCAACTTTTAGACATCGGATCAACTTCAGATTCGGTACACGCTTAGAGTTCCTATGACAATACAATATAATGATATTTTGAAGTTCACAGCTCCCTCCCTTTGGTAATGCTGGAGGTGAGGTACTATCTAAGTATGTTCGATATCAAAATTGGTATGCAGGTACTTTTGGGGATGGGGATCAAGAATTTTTAATTAGATTCTTAAAATTGTGAAACTGACGCTCCCCTCCCCCTTGGAAAGTCTGGTAAGACAATTTTGACCAACTTGTAGATATCCGATTCACATTAAATTTGTTGTGGACTTATAGTTGAAGCTTGCCTTTCCAAAACGTTGTAGATGCCATTTTTATAATTTGACAGGAGAACCAAAAAAACTGATTTTTTCAGCTAACTGTAATAATATTGCAATTCCCTTCAATGAAGTTGGAGTTTATCTTATGTTTAACGTTTATCAAGGATGAAATCGGGTGAGCACGAAAATTACAGGTTTTTTCTGATGTAATGTCATCATAAAACAGTATTATCTAATAGAAAAACATTCTTAACTTTACTAATACATGTTCGTTACTTTAATTGTTGCAAAGTCGTCAATAGTTACTCCTTTTCGCAGAATATTAGTTTTTGTAGGAAACTGTAAGGCTCTATGCGACTTCCAGACTTCAGCTGTTCCAAACTAATCTCTCGACAATCTTATTTGCGCAGCTTCACTTATTTTAAGTTTTGTCGTATTAAGGTTCTTTGCTACAGACCTCCAGTTATGAAAACTGCTTTATGCTTGGGGTTTCCAAATGATTTATTCACTTTTTTTAAAGTTCTTACAACAATAAAAATTTGAATAGGTGTCCACTTATAAATTAATATACAAGTAAATAATCATTTATTCTAGCACAGTATATTTTGTCTATATGTCTATATGTCTATATGTCTATATGATTTTAGTCTTTATGGATAGTATAGGTATGCAAAGTTAAATAAAAAAAGATACAAAAAATGGATAGGTCCTATGTCACAGGCTTGTAGCAATAAAAAATAATGATTATAGTTGTAGGGGTTACTATTATAATAATCTATAGTTAAAAAAGCCAGTGGCATATATACAACAAAAGTTTCAGGGTGCGCCCAAGACAGTTTAGGGGGAAGGGGGGTGTCAAAACCCCATGAGGCCGTATTTTATGCTATTTTATGTTTGTATTCATGAAATATGTGGAAAATATCTACAAAAATCCTAGCTTCGGAATACTAGGATAAACCTGCCAAACTAAATTAACAAAATAAGTTCCTATTAAGAACTGGTAAACTAACCATGTAACCACCCAAAGAACACAAATATTATTTAAATGCTTTATTACCAAATTTTATTTAGGCCCCTCCCAAAAATTGAACCAGTTACATTCCTTATAAGCCTGCTACATATCCATTATATTGAATTTTTATACTCGTACTGACCTTGTATATCCTTATGTCATGAGGAGATTTTATAGGTGAGGCTTCGAGACTGTGTAGAACCACTGGTTACACCTATACACCTACAGAACCCCTAATCCACACGTGTGAGAAATCAACTTATCATTTTTTTATAGCTAATAGTATAATAAAATATTTTTTTCTATTTGTTATTGTGAAATTTCGTTCATATTAGAACACCATATTTATCTGTCAAATTAACCGTCAGAAAACAGGGCGACCTCGATTTTCTGAAATAAGTCAAAGAATTCTACCAAGCTGCACTGACAACACTGCCGGTAGCGATCAGTGATTTGTATGAACATTGAGAAATAAATTCGGCTTACAATTCGTGTCATAAAACGGTTTTTGTTTCCTTTTTAGAATCAAATTCGTAAGAAAATTAGCTCTAGAATGTTGTGTTTACTAATATCTAAGGTTGTTTCGCCTTTTTGGTTCAAAATATTGAGGAGAAACCTTCCACAATATTTTGGCAGTTCTAGCTGAACTCAATGCAGCCCAATTTTAGAAGGCTAAAAATTTTAGCCGGCCAAATTGGACGGGAGTCTAAACGGTCTAAACGACAAAAATCGAGCCCCCGAAACTTCCGATTCAGTTTCACTTACTGCCAGTCCCTGATAAGGATACTTACGGTGACTTTTAAGACACTTCCGTTCACTTTTGCAAAAGTTATAAAAAAAAATTTGAAACACTTTCTAGATCGGCAACGAAGTGTTGCGGACCTATGTGCATGAAAATAAATGTTTAGATATTTATGTTAGTTAATTGCATTTGGGTTTTTGAAAAAGCGAGTTGATTCCCCAGAAGAGTTTTTGTAAGCACTTCCTATGTTAACTATATATATATAAGTTATACAATACAAATGAATTTTTTGCAAATAAAGTTTGATTGTTATATTTATTAGTGTCATAACCCAGGTAATGCAGGGGTGCAATTGGTGAGGGGGCTCCTCAAACGAAATGAGCATAATTTATCAGGGGCGAACTGACTCTACATATAAGTAAGTAAAAATTTCCGAATTGTTTCATTTAAAACTATACGAAACGTTTTCATTTGATACCATTTTTACCGAAAAAATAAATTTTCGTGACATTTTTGTTTGTCCCCATTTTTTTCTTTTTAAAATTTGTAGCGCTAATTTCTTTAAAAAGTACCTAATATCTCTAATAAAATTTTTGCCTGCACTATTATTTTTGTCATATCTGCAAAATGTTTGCCACAACGCGATTTTTCCCAAAATGTATTTGAATTTTACATTTTTCCCTGCGCCGCAATCGATTTAAATTTTCCAATAGCTTTTTTATATTGCAAACATTTTTTCCTGTGGCGCCATTTTTACCGAAAAGAACTTAATTTTTCAGAAATTTTTACATGCAGTGCTATTTTAATTCCTTAGATCTACAAAAAATTTTCCGCAACACGATTTCTTCCGCAAAACAATTTTTTTTCCAAAATTTTTCCTGCGGCGCAATTTTTTTATAGTAGTTTTTTTTTATATTTCAATTATTTCCTTTATGTGTGGGTTAAGCCATCTTAAACCAATTCTGTAGTAGTATTTTTCGTTAACTATTATAATGGCCTGGCTAGTTGCGCCCTTGAGTCGATGGGTGAGTGGGAAAGTATAAAAAATATTTTTAAAAAATTTAGAGAAATCATTATATGACGGAAAAGAATTAATAGTACATTGAAAACCTAAAACCGGGACATTTACACTGAGAAAAATTCCCACTTACCATTTATAAGAATTCACTTATCCTAAATAGATACTTCACTTAAATATGAGACAAAAGATCTTTCTATTTAGGGTAAACGGATCGATCTATTAAAGGCTAATGAAAAACTATTTGTTGGTGATTTGAGGTTTTGGTAGAGCCGCGGGACTGTAAACGCGCTGGTCGTTTTATAAAATCTGGGTGCAAAAATCCTTAAAAGGACGATATAAAAATATTAATTTTTGCGAGCCACACAAAGACAATATAGAGGATTGGCACTCACCTTTTTATTTGTGTCCGTCGCACAGTGGAACGTTTGACTAATCTAGGTGGACATGGTTAAGTACTATAAATGAACATTTCAGCTACCTACAATTAAACAGCATATTCCATACATCCTAGTGACAAAATATTATTTTTTTATCCCCTCTGGTTGTCAAGAAATTTGCATTGAAAGTTGCATCTTAAAAATTTTCTCCTTGCACATTTTAATCTTATGTATGGGCAATGCTTTAAAACAATATTGTTTTTTCCCGCGTAGTAGGCGCTGGAGTAAAATAAGTGCCAGGCATTTTTAGAGTGACAGGTCCTTAAGACTAGGGAAGCATTTTGACTGTCATTGTTGCAGTGTTTTACTTGCTATGATTTTATGAATTCGCTGGTGTTTTGGTAAGGAAAATTTTATTTTTATATAGTTCTTGTTGGACTGAAACTTTAGTTTGTTAGAATTTGTTGATGTTAGTTTTATTATTTTCTAATTAACCGAAATCTCTACTTTCTGACGCAGTATTGAAATTTTGTCCTTTTTTTGCGGTAAACTTGTACTTAATTATTTTGTTAGCCTGCAACTCTGAAAATAGAAAACGTATTATTTGTATTCAATGACATTTTCTTTTTGATACATTCACAAATGTGCCCTTTGGGGATTTTCTAACCTAAATTAGTCAATCTTCGTGCATTTTTCTATATGACGATGAGTCAATGTGTGTGTTTGTCTACAGGGTGTCCAGATAAAAGTAAGTACATAGGGCTTTGTGGGATTTTCAGAAACGGTAACACTCACGATATTCGTTCAGAAGGAAAAAAGTGGCGCTATTGCGAGCTAATCGGATGCAGTGTCGAAGTTAAAAATATCTACAGGGGATTTCAAAATAATGCTTAAAAACTTAAATTGTGTTATTCGAAAAATTAAAATATTGTCGCCTTCTTTTAAACAAATTGAATAAAACTATATGACTAGGCCAATAAAATGAACAATTTTTTTAGGACTTTATTTTTTTCAAAAAGTCACAATTTTTAGTTTTTGCCTTCCTAGCCCGCATAGCAATGGTATTATTAATAGGTATTATATTCTTTTTTTTTAGATAACGCTGAAAATGTGTTATTTGGGTGTATTTTGACCTATCTAGCAATATCGTCGTGATGTCTGTCTAGGTGTCTGTGTGTGTGTTTATTATTTCTGTCCGTAACTCGATAGCTCCTAAACTGCTGAACCGATTTTCATAAAACTTTCAGGTAAAATAGTGCTCGACACTCTTACGAGCTGATTAGATTTTGGTCAAAATCTATTAATGCTAATGACAGTTTTTCGACAATTAAAATTTACAAAAAATCTATGTTTTTAACGGAGCATCGTATCAATTTACAGTTTTTGTAATATAGTAGACTATATTTTGCTCAATAATTCGTGTTATAACTAAAAACTTTGTAAGAGCTTCAGTTCCTCAGATATATACAAAAAACTTTTCAAAGCTGATATATTATCATGGCTTCACTTAAAGTGTGCTAATAAGCTAGCTAGGTATCAGATCCCTCATGGATCCAATTATTTCTCAATATTTTGAAAACGCATATAAATGTTTTCTTTGATACAGCTCGGAATAGCGCCACTTTTTTACCAAAATTGGTATGTCTTCGTCTCCTAAATCCTCATAAACCCTCTTGTAGTTTATGGGCCGATTCCTAAAGTACGTAACGCTCAAGGGGGAAGGAGGGTTATTAACATTGCGTTACACTGTCATGATTCTTGAATATATTTTTTCTTAAAAATGCATTACGGAGGGGGGAGGAGAGGTTACGTAATTTAAGAATATGCCCTATGTATGTCTGTAGGATGGTTTTTTGAAACTCTCGACTTTCACGAATTTTTGTAAACAGTAACTTTTCACTCTGTCACATGCTTAACCAAGCTTAATAAAAATGCATCTGCACCAAACCCCAAGGGAAGTTTTTTAAGGTTAAAAAAATCCAAAAAATTAAGTTTTAAACGGAGCGAGTTATTATTATGCGGTTTTAGAAATATGATAATATATTTTTCTTGTCTTTTTTGTGTCAGATTGAGAAATTAATTAACACAGTTTAGTTTCCAAGATAATAATAAAATGGACTTGTGTTAATTATTCTATTATTTGTTATGTTAAGTAATGATATTTTTCAAATAAAAATGGAATTTTTCAATTGAATAAATATTTTTTAAACTTTCTTAGTTATATAAAATTAAAATCCAAATATCTCTTAAATTTTCTCACATTAAACCACTTCAAAGATAATGCCATCCGATGAACATTTTCCATTTTAGGGGTTGGTTTCACCCCGGGCAAGGGGTGAGAGGTTTAAAATTTTTAATGCATTTATTTTTCATATAGTGACAGATCAGAGCGGAATTTTTTTCTTCATCGTCCCTTACCGCCTAAAATGTCTATTTAAATTTTTCAACACCTTGTATATTGCAAAACTGTTTTATTTAAATTCCTATTTGCAAAAACTAAAAAAAATATATACCGTTACTTCATTGTTCTAAAATTTGTTGAAACAATTTTCGTTAAAAACATACAATATGACTACAAATCTTAAAATCGTTAAAATCTGAATCACCCTATATAAGAGGTAGGTAATATTGCAAATACTAAATGCTTTTAAATATTTTATGTTATTTCAAAGCTAAAAAAATCAAGCATTAAAGAGTGTTAATGTTGCTCAGGGGTTGTCCACCTAGATCTTCAAAACGTTCCACTGTGCATCGTCCAGAGGAGCTCCTCTCGCTGGCCCAGTTGCAGTCGATCCACACTAGAATCACTTGGTTGTGTAATGGTTTAGTTTGATTTTCTAAGAATGTTATTGGATTTTTTGGTTAATAGAATTTATCACCATGCTGCGTGGTGATCTCGATAGAATACGACAGACGAACCTTTTTTGGTTACGCCTTTTTGCGCAGATTCATTTTTCGTAGATGGCGCTGGCGTTTTGCTTGTGCCAATCAAAATTGAAATTGTGTGGGTTTTCCGGATACGGGAATTTGGCGCAAAATTTGAATTTAAAATTAAAGTTGCACGAACATTTTCCGCCCACTTAAAACGAAGTTTTACATGTAGATTAAATTGAATAAACAAATGGCTATATAAAAAAAAGATAAGTTAATTCAAAACCTTAAAAAGTAGGTTATTAAAATCCGTTTTAGATTTATAGATTAAAAAGAAAAAAATATACATATATTCTAGATAACGACACACGAAACAAAAAGGAGTTGCTTGGGAGTTTAGTGCGCATCTAAAGGTAGTGGGCACAACTTGACCACGGGACGAGTGAAAAGTCCGTGTTGTGTTTTAAGAGTAGCAACTCGAATGTGATTATCCCGACCAGGATGTACAGATACTATTCTACCCAGCAACCAGTGTAATGGCGGCCTAGTTTCATCCTTAATTAGTACAAGCGTATCTAGCTTGATTTCAACCGAAGGGTCCGACCACTTAGAACGTTGTTGTAAAGTATTTAAGTACTCGAGTTTCCAACGCTTCCAGAAATCGGCATGAATTCGTTGGATAAGTTGCCAACGATTAAGGGTATAAACTTTAAGAGTAGAAAGGTCAGGATCAGGACACGAATTAAGGGGTTCCATTGTGAGGAAATGACCTGGAGTCAAAGACGTAAGATCGTTTGGGTCAGAGCTTTGCTCACAAAGGGGTCGAGAATTGAGTAATACCTCTATTTGGGCGAGGAGAGTATAGAGCTCTTCGAAGGTTAGTATCTGGTCACCGATGACCCGATACAAATGTGTTTTTATAGATTTGACTCCTGCTTCTGCTAGACCATTTAGGTGGGGGGCTCCCGGACTATTAAGACACCATTTGATTTTTAAGCTCTCAGAAGCTAATTTTGAAAGATTATGGAGCTCCTTAATAGCCGCAACAAAGTTTGAGCCTTTATCACTTGTGATTTGGACACAAGTGCCACGTCTAGCGACAAAGCGTCGTAAAGCAGCGATGCACGCCTCTGTGGTTAAATCCGAAACCAGCTCGATATGGATTGCTTTAACAGAAGTATCGACAAAGACTGCGATATATGATTTACCAACTTGTGGTCCACGACGTCTCTGACCTACAAAGGTTTTGATTGGGCCTGCATAGTCCAAGCAAACGTGTGAAAAACATTTTAATTGTGACGTTCTAAAAGAAGGTAAATCCGACATGTACGGAGTGTAAGGTTTTGGTTTTAAGCGAAAGCAGGGAATACATTGCAATAAAACCCTCTGAATAGCTCGACGTGATGAAATAATCCAAAACTTTTGACAAATTAAGTATTGGACTGTGTTTATTCCGGGATGTAAATTTGCGTTATGAAATTGAATAATGATCAATTGGGTTAATCTATGAGATTTCGGCAATAATAAGGGATGTTTTGCCTCAAAGGAGAGTTGAGAATGCCGTAAGCGTCCGCCCACTCTAAGGAAACCCAATTCGTCCAAAAAGGACGCGAGTTTGCGAAACGGCTTAGGTAATAGCTGAGTATTTTGAATGATATCCGAAAAACACTCTTCTTGGACCATTTTAACTAAAACAAGTAGAGCCTTGTGTAGTTCAAAAGCGGAAAAAACGCCGGATAAAGGTCAACTGAGTTTTTTCGATTGTGAATAAGTCTTAAAAAATGACAAATGATTTTTTGAATGGTATTTAAATTGGATATTTTATCGATTAGTCTATCAAAAAAGTTTTGATTTTGAATTTCTGCCGTCAGCACCACTGAATTTTCCGGTTTTTCTTCTTTGAGAACCTCGTCTGGAACTCCCAAAGAACGTTCATTTATAAACCTTTGAATTTGCCACTCCGTAGTGGGAAAGGTAATCCATGGAGGGCCGTGAAACCAAAGAGGGTGATTTATTAAGTTATTAGGCGACAACCCTCTGCTAGCGCAGTCGGCAGGGTTCTCGAGTGAAGTAATGTGATACCATGGGACTTCGGGGATTGTTTCTTGAATACGACTCACGCGGTTGCCACAAAGGTCTTCCACTTGTGAGGTGAAGATGTGACCCAATGAAGCGTGAGCTGTGAGTCCGAGAACGCAAGAATTTCATCGATTACGAGTAATGGTGAATAGGTGCGAATGACTAGTTCGATTAAATCAGCTAATAGAGTAGCTCCAAGTAGTTCCAAACGTGGGATTGAAATAGTGTGTAAGGGAGCAACCCTTGACTTGCCCATGACTAAAGCAGTTTTGATAATTTTATTTGGCAATTCGACGCGAACGTATACGCAAGAAGCGTATCCTAGCTCGGATGCATCGCAGAAACCTAGCAATTGACACCGTTGAATATTATTCGAAAAAATATGTCTAGGTATACAAAGATTCGAAAGAGTGGTTAATTGATTATTGAATTGATTCCAAAGAGTTTTGATTGGATCGGGGGGTATTTCATCCCAATCAGTTTTGCATAACCAAAGTTTTTGCATAATCACTTTGGCTAAAAATGAAACAGGCGATAAAAAACCTATAGGATCCCAAATTTTAGCGATAGCTGATAAAATATTTCATTTGGTGCAAGGTTTTTCACAAGGGGTACAAGAATAGGTAAAGGTATCTGTAGAAGGGTGCCACTGAAGGCCCAACACCTTAATCGATGTTGAAGAATCGTCTTCAAAGGTAACAGGGATCTGACAATCAGCGGGCGACAAATGTGAAAGAAGTTTCGGATTATTTGATGCCCATTTTCTTAATTCAAATTTTCCCAATTTAAGCAACGCTATGAGATCCTTTTGAAGCGATAAAGCACCTTCTAGAGAGTTAGCTCCACAGCAAATATTGTCCATGAAAATGTTATTTAAAAGGACCTGGGATGCTTCAGGATAATTCTTAGCCTCCAGGATGGCTAGTTCTCCAAGAGTTCTAATAGCTAAATAGGGACTTGAACTAACACCAAACGTCACTGTATTAAGCCTGTATTCCTGCAGGGGTTTATTGGGATCAAATCGCCAAAGTAGCCTTTGGTAGTCCCGATGAATTGGATTGATTTCAATTTGTAAAAAGTGCTGTTTTATATCAGTCAAAAATACGATAGAATAAAATCTGAATTTTAATAGAATTTCGGAAATATCGGCTTGTAATTTTGGTCCTATTAAAAGAGTTTCGTTCATGCTTAGGCCTTTCGAACCCTTAATCGAGGGGTTAAAAACCACCCGGAGTTTAGTCGTTGATTTGTCAAGACGAAGGACTCCGTGATGTAGTAAATAAGAACATAACTGAGGACTAGGTTCGGATCTTGGAATTAAAGACATGTGCCCGTTTTTGAGATATTCTCTCATAAAATCCGAGTACATACTATAGAAATTTGAATTTTTTATTAAGCGAGATTCAAGAGACAAAAATTGACGATAGGCCACTGAATATGTGTCTCCTAGGTCAGGAGGGTCAATGTGACGAAAAGGCAAATTTACAGTAAATCGGCCCGAAATATCTCTAGTGGTAGTTTTTTGGAAAATCTCTTCACATCTTTTTTCTTCGGGTGAGAGAAACGTTTTTGACTTAATTGATTCTAGTTTCCAAAATCTGCGAATATTAAAGTCGAGAGACTGCTCACAGGAAGTAAAGTAAAAATTGACTTGAGGTGAAATATTTATGTTTTGAGTTTGGCCAATCAAGACCCACCCAAAAACTGTCTCAAAAGCGGAGGGTAGGCCGTGAGGTCCTGGAATTCGTCCTGATTGGACGATTTCTGTGTAAAGTTGTGCACCTAAGAGTAAGTCAATTGGACCAGGGTTGTAAAATTGATTATCTGCAAGCTTTAGATTTGAAATATGACTCCAATTGGATGAATCTACCTGTACTGAGGGCATATTCGAACAGAGTTTCGGTAATACGAAGACTTGAATAGAAAAGGTAGGCTCTTGTTGGCCTAGGGCTCGAATAGTGCAAGTAGAAATGCCGTTAGTGGCCGACGAAGATTGATTTAGTCCCAGAACAGGGATCGAAATTTTGTTTCTTGGCAAGCCTAACCTGTTAAGACAAGCTTCGCATATCAGATTAGCTTGGCTACCGCTGTCCAGAAGTGCTCGGACAGGTTGGTAGTTACCCCGACTATCGAGTACCTTTAATTTTATAGTCGCTAGAAGCACTGTCGTCCGGGGCGTCAAGGTGGATAACGAAGAGTATTGATTAGTAGATGTATTTTGATTCGAATTGATTTGAATTGAATTTGAACTAGGTTGAACAAAACTAGGGTTCTGTTGGCTAAGACTTGAATTTGAATTCTGATACGACAAGTTTGTGCCTGTGCTAGGCACGGCCACTTGATTTGAATTAAAACTTTGATTTAAGTTCGAATTTTGATTTGAATTTTGGCTTGAATTAACAAAGGATTGACTTGAATTCCGACGGATTGAATCTGTCATTTACGATAGATGAATAAGACTATGGTGTCTATGTCGACATACCCTGCAGTTGTAGGTACTACTGCAGTCAATTATTTGATGATTTGAACGTAAACAGTTGATACATAACGATTGTTGTTTTACATAAGTAAAACGATCTGAAGGAGATTTGGAAATAAAAAATTTGGAAATAAAAACACCACACTGCGAGAGTGGATGAAAAGAATTATTGCATAATTTGCACTTATAGGGTTGTTGGTTTTGTCGAAATTGAATATTAGATTGTTTATTTGATACTTGTGAGTGCGTATGCGCTAAAAAATTTGATGGAGGGCTTGATTTGTACTGATTATTTGAATAAGAATTATATTTTTGGTTACTAGAATTCGAATAATTTGGTTTTTGCTGTTTGGAAGTCGAAGGTTGCATTTGCGTATTTTGGGGAGATAGCTGTACTGTTTCAAGAGCACGGCATTGGTTAATAAGAAACTGAATTAGATTTTGATATGTTGGAATCTCGGTAGTACTATACTTTAATTCGAAAGCGGTTCTTGTGGTTTGATCGATTTTTGATAATAAAATTGAAAATAAACAAAAACACCACGACGTTACTGGATATTCAAGATTTTCGAGCGCCGCAATATTCTCAGAAAAGGTATCTACCAAGACTCTAAGATCCTTTGCTGACTGGTTTCCCTTTAAAGAATTTGCATAGTAGATTGAATTCCAGTAGGTACTGGTTAAAAGTCTTTTATTTTGATAGCGATCTGTTAATACCTTCCAGGCTATTGCGTAATTACTTGCCGTTAATTTTATAGAACTTAAAATATTAAGTGGTTCACCCTCAAGGAAAGTTAGCAAATGTTGAAATTTCCTTATATCGGAATAATTAGAGTTTTCGCGAACCAAACAAGAATAAACATCGTAAAAGGTTGGCCACTTTTTTACGTTTCCATTAAAGCAAGGTACCTTTATAGGGCCCAGATCATCGCTACGTGAATAGTGTGAAGTTGCGGGGGTAAAATTTGAATGAACTGAATCGGAACATATACTCGAAAAAAGAACTTTAGCTTGGTGGTAGAATAGATCCGTATCTTTCCTAATTTTATCCTGTGCTTCGAATTCATCATCGTCGTCGTCCTTCAAGAGACCTATGATGTCATTATGAATGTTTTTAAATTGTTCATAGTGATCATCTAACGATTCGTAAAACGCCTTAAAAATTGGCAAGGAAGAACTATCTGATTTAGCTTTTGTTCCCAAGTTATATGTTTCCGTAATACGAGATATTGAAACTTTGCGTTGATTCTCAAGCTTTTTCAACGACATATTTTTAATTAAAAAAAATAAAATTATTTGAAAAAAATAAAACTAACACTTGACCCCTATTGACTTTAATCAGTCCAAAAGAGTCCAACAAGCATATATTTTATTATCGATTTTTCGAATAAAATGCAAAAAACTTATCAACCGCTGTTATCCTAGGTCGCGATTTTTCTCCCAAAATAAATGCACACAGACACAGTTATACCTACTACCGCTTCTTTTATTATTTACAGATAAATACTAATCCTACTAGATGTGTTTGTTCACCGGTAAAATAAGAATAAAGCATTTGCCCATTAAACTCACAAGCACTTTTGTTGTTTTGAAAATAACTATTTATGTAAACAAATTTGGATTTTTGAATCAAAACAAACGACGTACGAAGTGCAAATTTCGGCTGCAATGAAATGTGGGTGGAGCAACCGTGAAGCCACGCAAGGGGGGACGGAACCTCCTTCCTAAACTGGACACGGCAACTAAGCGAACCAAAATGGCGAAAAAATCTTTAATATTTTTAGCAAACAAATTTTAAAAAACTATCTGGGTAGTGGGACCAGAAAATGTTGGTGATTTGAGGTTTTGGTAGAGCCGCGGGACTGTAAACGCGCTGGTCGTTTTATAAAATCTGGGTGCAAAAATCCTTAAAAGGACGATGTAAAAATATTAATTTTTCCGAGCCACACAAAGACAATATAGAGGATTCGCACTCACCTTTTTAGTTGTTTCCGTCGTCCAGAGGAGCTTCTCTCGCTGGCCCAGTTGTTGCAGTCGATCCACACTAGAATCACTTGGTTGTGTAATGGTTTAGTTTGATTTTCTAAGAATGTTATTGGATTTTTTGGTTAATAGAATTTATCGCCATGCTGCGTGGTGATCTCGATAGAATACGACAGACGAATCTTTTTTGGTTACGCCTTTTTGCGCAGATTCATTTTTCGTAGATGGCGCTGGCGTTTTGCTTGTGCCAATCAAAATTGAAATTGTGTGGGTTTTCCGAATACGGCAATTTGGCGCAAATTTGAATTTAAAATTAAAGTTGCACGAACACTATTTATAGTTAATAAAAAACTATATATGGTAAATAGAAACTTAATTTAGTATTAATGCATTTTCTACTTACCTTAAACGATTTATCTATTTACCACAAGACATTTTCTTCTTTCTGCTTACTGTAAATGATCCTTTATTTACAGCAAGTTAACTATTTATTAACGCTAAATAAACTACCTAGTAGATCTTCGATTTCTATTATGGGTTAATAGATTCCTATTCAAGATTAATATATTTGTATCAATGTTTAATGGATTCATATTAAGGATTAATAGATTCATATTAAATGTTAATAGATTCATATTAATGGCTAATATATTCCTATTACCGTTTAACAGATTCATATTAACGGTTAATAGATACTTACTAACCGTTACTATATTCATATTAATGGCTAATAGATTCATATTGACGGTTAATAGATTCCCATTAAAGGTTGATAAAGTCATATTAATAGATTCATATTAGCAGTTAATAGATTCACCTTAACTGGCAAGATTCCTTTATTGGTTAATAGATTCCTATTAAAATTTCACAATAACAAATAGACAAAAATATTTTATTATACTATTAGTTATAAAAAAATTATAAGTTGATTTCTCACACGTGTGGATTGGGGGTTCTGTAGGTGTATAGGTGTAACCAGTGGTTCTACACGGTCTCGAAGCCTCACCTATAAAATCTCCTGATGATATACGAAAAGAAACATAGTAAGGTAGTGTCGGGTAATAAGGCCTGACAGGTTATAAGGCCATACTGTTCAAAATACCATTTGAATAAAGATTTCATACACTCAGGGCCATCTAGGTGCATAATAACTTCAACTGACACAAACTAAACGTGTATTTAGTGCAGCCAGCCATTCTGTTCTACCCCAGCACGCCGTAAAATAAAAACGTTAACCTGGTCTTATTACCCGACAGTACCTTATACAAAGTTTGTCATCCCGGAGAGGGGATCCATATCTTTTAAATATGCCCCTTACAATAAAAGAAATTCATAGTTCTACATGGTCTCGAAACCTTACCTAGAAAATCTCCTGATGATATAAGAAAAGAAACATAGTATACAAAGTTTGCCATCCTGGAGAATGGCCCCATTTTATTTAAATATGCTCCTCACAAAAGACAAGAAGATATGCTTAGTTCTACACAGTCTCGAAGCCTCACCTATTAAAATCTGCTGATGATATAAGACAAGAAACATAGTACCTATACAAAGTTTTTCATCCCGGAGAGAGGCTCCATTTCTTTTAAATATACTCCTCACAAAAGACACGGCCTCGAGCATAAAATTTCCTGATAATATAAGAAAAGAAACTTAGTATACAAAGTTTGCCATCTCGGAGAGGGGCTTTATTTCTTTTAAATATGCCCCTTACAAAAGACAAGAAGATATGGAAGTTCTACATGGTCTCGAAGCCTCACCTATAAAATCTCCTCATGACATAAGAATATACAAGAACAATACGAGTATAAAAATTAAACTACCTAGTAGTTCTTCGATTTCTATTAAAGTTAATAGATTCCTATTAAAGATTAATATATATATATATATATATATATATATATATATATATATATATATATATCGGTTTCACAACGTTCTACGTCTTCCGATACCCAATCTCCACTCGGTTTTGTTTGCCCATAATTCATCATCTAGGCCACTTAATCTTATTTCACTGTCTATTCCTTCTCTCCAGCTTCTCCTTGGCCGTCCTGGTTTTCTTCGGCCAGTTGGTTTCCATTGTAGTATTTGTTTAGGTAGTCTTTCATCATTCATTATTTGTACATGTCCGTACCACACCAGTTGCTTTGTTCTTATATCATCCACTAAAGTACGTTCCCCCACTGTCATAATTTCTCTTATTCTTTGATTTGTAACTGTTTCTCTTTTTGATTTTCCTGCTGCTCTTCTCCAATAGTCCATCTCCGTAGCGAAAAGCATTTTTTCTGTTCTATCCTTGATTGGCCATACTTCTGAGCCGTATGTAATAATACTTTTTACAATGGTGTTATATATAAGATTTTTGTTATGTTTTGATATACTTTGGTCCCAAGTCATCACAGGACTGAATTCGCTGCCCGGTATTTAAGATTAGATCCTGTCTCATTCCACCGATACACATATACTCTGTCTTATTGAGATTAACCTCTAGTCCCCACTTATTGTACTCTTCTATTAGTTTTCGTGTCATATATTCGAGGTCGTCATAATCCTGAGCCACTACTATCTGATCATCGGCGAAACATAAAGTATACAAGGGGGTTTCGTCCAACGGAATTCCCATGTTTTGGCATTCTCTCTTCCATACTTTAAGGACTTGTTCCAAGTATATCTTGAAGAGCGCAGGCGAGATGCCTTCTGCAAATCGACGTAAAGCAGATGCAGCTCTTGTCCGTATGCCATTTTCTTTTCAATAACTTGGGTTATACAAAAGAGATGATCTGAAGTCGATCTACCCGCCCTGAAACCAGCTTGTTCTTCTGCCTCCATGTCTTTATATTCGCTCTCCACTTTATTTCTTATTATTTTACCGTATATTCTCCTTAGCGTACTAGTCACAGATATACCTCTATAATTATCACATATATCTTTCCTTCCTTTTTTGTGTATTGTGGATATATATGACGTTTTCCACTCAGTTGGGACTACAGTTCCATTTAAATATTTTTGGAAAAGATTCCGTAATCTCCAAAACAGTTCTTCAGTGCCATATTTAATAAGTTCGGCTGGGATATTTCCGGGTCCGGCAGATTTACCGCTTTTTAAGGTTGTGCACACGTTTTTGACCTCAGAGATTGTGAGGGGTACTGGAGATCCCATCGTTCTAATTATATTGTCTCTTGCGTCTTCCTTGAATTCTGCTGTATCTTCAGTTAAAAGTTTTTTAAAATGCTCATCCCATTCTTTGTCTGGTATTGGTGAAATGATATCTCTGCATGTTTCTTTTTTAATCGATCTTATAGGTTTCCAGCTTTCGGTACTTCTCCTACCTCCTAAGTAAGAATCTATTTTCTGGCACTTTTGCGTCCACGAATGATTTTTCTTATCACTGATCATTCTTCTCACCTTTGATTGCGCGATTTTGTATTCTTGTCTGCTTCTAACTGTCTTTTGGGATAAGTAGGTGTGATATAATTTCCTTTTTTCCTCTATTTCTCTTTCAATCTCAGCATCCCACCAGTATGGTTTTCTTCTTTTAGAAGTTTCTTCCACTAATCCTAGTGCTTCTTTTGCAGCTTGGTGGATGCTTAATGTAATACATTCGTATTCCTCATCTGGGGTTTCACCTGAACTTGTATTAAGTTTTTCGTTCAGTCTCTTTTTGTATAAGTTTTTTACGCTGTCATGTTCTAGGCTTAGTAGATTATATTTACAGTGATCAATTTCTTCAATCACTGTATCATCAAGGTGTTGTTGATGCAGGCTTCGGCCTTGATAAGGAAAGAAAATTTTGGACTCCAGAAAATAGTGATCACTTCCGCATGTTGATCCACGCTTTGTTCTGACATCTTGAATTTTTAGTTTTGTCTTTTGTTTAGTGATAAGATAATCAATGACGGATTTCAGGTTTTGTGAGGATTTGGTCCAGGTATATTTGTGTATTTCCTTATGTTGAAAAAACCGTTTTGGATTTTTAGGTCTAATTGCTCACATAAATTAGCGCGGTTTCCATTGTCATTAACAACATTTTCTCCATATTGGCCAACTGTCAGATCATTAACTCTGTTACCGGTCCTACTATTTAAATCTCCCAATATGACAATTTTTCTAGATTAAGATTAATATATTTGTATTAATGTTTAATGGATTCATATTAAGGGTTACTGGATTGCTATTAAAGGTTAATAGATTCACGTTAAGGGATAATAGATTCATATTAAAGTTAAATAGATTCGTATTAACGGCTAATAGATTCATATTAACGGTTAATAGATTTCCATTAAAGGTCTATATCCATATTCATGGTTAATAGATTCATATTAACAGTTAATATATTCATATTAGCAGTTAATAGAATCACATTAACTGGCAACATATTAATATCAAATGTTAATAGATTCCTAGTAATGGTTAATATATTCATATTAACATTTAATAGATTCGTATTAACAGTTAATAAATTCCTATTAACGGTTACTGTATTTCTATTAACGGCTAATGAATTCATATTAAACGTTAATATATCCATATTAAATTTTAATAGATTACTATTAAATTTAAAATCACATTGGCGGTCCGGCTATTATTGACTTTTGGCATAATCTTTACTTAAAGTTGTTTAACTTTAAGGAAAGAAAAACTAAATTTAAGTACATATATGGTGTTTTGTACTACAAGCCCACTATTATAAAGTATTAACATTTTAAAACAAGTTACCTACCTACAGGGTGATAAAAATTTCAATAAGAAATATAAATATTGTTTTAAAATGTTACGTTTTTTTCTTAATTTGATTTGAAAAACCCTAAAAACTGATTTTTAGGAACTTTACTCTAGTGAACCTCAAGGGGGATTGTGGCGTAAAATATGTGGGGTTGTGTTCCAGATGCTATAAGAAATAACAATACAAAAATTCAGTTTGCATCAACTTGTATCCAGATTTCAGGGTTTTTTCACCTAATAGTTCAGGCCCTACATCCGAGATTCAAGCCATATGCTGCGTTTAATGATAGAAGTAACATACTAAGTATGGATAGACATAAGACTGTCCCAACATTTTACGAAAGGGAAGCATCCCCCCCACCACTGGCGGGGGTGCCCCCCTTAAACATGCTTTGTGATAGTTTTTTGCTAATAACTCGAAAACAGTCAACTTTTTCAAAAGTCTTCTGCAGATCATTTTTCAAGCATATACAATTTCCTTTCCAACGATGTACCCTAGTACCCTCTGACGGCAGTGGTGTACATTCCATTAGCGTACGAAAAACGGGGAAGGTGCCTGGCACTATTATAGCCTGACTTTATTTCAATAATTCTCTATTACTGCCTGAAAGTATCCTAAAGTCCCTAATAATATGCTCACCTCATCACTAACATCGCAGTTACCTTAGCACATAAAGACCAAATTATCTCAACCGATTTACCTCTTTCTTATAGTTGTATAGGGTTCCAGTAACAATAAAACTGAAGCATTTCCAGCAGTTTGGAGAGTCTTTAAACTTTCGAAAATGTAAATTCTGAACATGATGCCAAAATTGAAGAAAATTGAAAAGCCTTTCAGCAGATGCTAGACGAACAACAATTTCTGAAACAATCTAAAAAAATGCAACATTTATATAGGTTATGTTTATATTTTACACTTTTACACACTTACTTGAGATGAGCAAATTATGAAAATTGGGCTGGCTGGTAGAATTTGAGGTTTTACTGGAAAACACAACAGACCCAGTAAAGGGAAAATACAAATAAAACTTTGGGTAAAATTAATAATAAACAAAGGGAAAACGAAACACAGAACCCACAGAAGCTTCTGTGACACACAACCGCCGCAGAATCAGCTGATGTAGACATAAAAGTGTCCTTGGCCATTTTTCTGTCTCTTTTCATTTAATACAAATAAAAAGGTTCGGGGTGTTCTCAATTTTTGTCCCTAATGGCAAATACGTTAATTGAAAAAATTTATTATAAATAATAAATATAAAAACTACTAATAAACAAAATTTATTAGGAAAATCCTTTAGGAGCAAATAGAAAAATTGTTAAGGGTTAATAGTTACTTAGTTATTAATTTTATCGCTTGTGTTTATAGAGTTACTTATTTAGCATAGATAGATACTTCACTTGCCACAAATATATTAAAGTTAAATTAGTAAAAATTAATGACAAATAGAAAATTAACTTAGGGCCAATAAGAAATCACTAAGGACTCATAAGTTCAAGCCAAATAGGTAGATCGGCCTATGGTAAGTGAGTTTTTAGGCTGAACAGAAACTTCACTTAACTAGTGGAAAATGTTAAGTAGGAATCCTACTTGGCCATGTTTTCTCCGTGTATAATCCTAAGCCAAAAATGTTTAGCATAAGCTTATGTCTTCTCCAAGCTTTGTGTGTTTTATACTTTATTTAATTAATAATTGTGTTGGATAATTTGTGTTTGATGTAAATATCCCAAATTTTTCTATAAATGACTTTTATCGTTTTATTTTTAATAAGTGCTTTTGAAGTAATTTTATAAATGTAATGTAATGTAATATATCTTATCTTTTTTTTTGTTTATACTTTGTTCTTTCATTGTTTTATATAGGTATTAAGTTGACACGGACCTATATTATTTATATTTGAGACATTTAGTAACTAGTTAGGCTTTTGACTTTAATATTGCTATTTTACCATTTTTATTTTATAGTAAATTTCTAAAATAAAGCCTTAAAAAGTTTATATTTTTCTATATTTGGCATAGTAGTACCTAATACCAAAAGCTACATTTTCATTCGAGGATCCCCAATTTTCCGGCCTCAGAATCCAAGATGACGGCTGCCAAAGTTAAGAAAGCAAATGAATTCCTTGTTTTAATAGAAATTACATCAATTTTGATAAATTTACCTTAACCTACTACTCAATTTAAAAATGTTAAATTTTATGAATTTTAACCAAAATCTAATCATCTCGTTGCAGTGTCTAGCTGTAAATCATAGATTTTTTTCAAGGCCTTCTAGACTCTCTACTCTCGGAATTTATTATTTTAATTTAGGAAAGGTGTTTGGGAGTTTCAGTATGTTCTTAATGTAACTCTTTTGGGCAAAAAATGAGGTTCCTGAGCCAACGGTGCGGCGCCGGCGAATTATCCTAGACTCGTAGCAGGGGAATATCTATAATCTAAATTACATTTTTTATAGGTCACGGGAAAAGACCTTTTGTAAATTCTGTTGGCAGTATTTTTATGATCTGTCCACTATAAAAGAAATTTTACGATCAATGTTTTATTTTTTTCTGGGTTTAATTCTCTCAGCAGCCTTTTTTTATTGCAGTGATTTTATTTTCCCTTCCAAAAAAACGCAGCAATCATATAAAAAATTCAAGAACACGCGCGAAGGAAAATTCTGACTTCAGCTAAATTTTACATAAAAAAATTCACGTCAGAAAAGCAATTTATAGCCCAGTCATACCAGATGAAAAAAACCCTAAAACTTGAAATAAAAAATAGCTGTGCAAGCTGCATTTTTGTATAATTATTCCTTAGCATCTGGGACACATCCCCATATATTCTTCGCCAAAATCACTCTTCGTTAGATATAAGGCCCCAAAGGTCCTAAAAATCAGTATCTTGCGATTTTCTCGAAAACTAATAACTTATTTAAAAAAAGTGAAGAGAGAAAAAACTTTATTTTTTATTTTTTTCCTACCCTGTATTTAACTTTAAAATTTTGATACTTTATAACATTAAGCTTGATCTCCACTTGTACAAAACACCATGTACTTAAATTTGGTTTTTGTTTCTTTAAAGTTAAACGACTTTAAGTAAGGCTTAGGACCATTGTTAATAATATCCAGACCACCAATGGGACATGGAAAAAAATATTTTTATAAAATTAAGCATTGTATGAGAAAAAAAAGCGTACATAAAAAAAAGTTCAACTTCTGGGTAGAAACAGCTTTAAAATATGCGCAAATGTGCATACTTTTATTAGGTTTTAAATTCCAGTCAAACTGCTATTGATAGTAAAAATAATGTTTCGCTTTAAACAAAATAAATGTAACCTAAGGTTGATTTTTTAAGGGTTTAAAGGGAGTAGCCATTGTATCATGATTTTTCCCCAAATATATGTATACCAAAAGCTTTAGTTTCTGAGATATCTACAAAAAATAATTTATCCGTGTACATATAGCCTGGTTCGTGACAGCCTTGAAATAAAAAACTGAAAATTGCATATTATTACGAGTATTTGTTAAAACGTTATGTAAGTAACTCTGTTTATAAATTGCAACCCTTAATAAACCACCTTTATGATAGAGATCATTGCCCTTATGTGCCATTTATTTTGTCTAAGCCCCTTTGTCACATATAAGTTTAGTCAAACACTATTTTTGCTAAAATTTTATAAAAATTACTTTAATATCTGTTAAGCTAGAATTTTAAATAAAATAAAAGTGTGCGCGTTTGCACGAATTTAACACTGTTGCAAACCAGAAGTTAAATATTTTTAATATTGCGCTTTTTTGTGTCGTACAGTTTCTAATTGTATAAAAATTTAATTTTATAATAGTAGTAGCAAAATAGTATTAACCACTTTTCTAACCTTTAATTAAAGTTAACTTTAAAAAAACAAAAACTAAATTTTCGTAAGTGGTGTTTGATACAAGTGGAGATCAAGCTTAATATTATAAAGTGTTAACCTACAAAGTGGGAAAAAAATTAAATAATATATTTTTTTAAATGTTAGGTTAGGATTTTTTCATAATTTTGGAGTATAGACCGAATGATTTTGCGTACTTTTTCACTTTAGACATTTTTTAAAAAAGTTATTAGTTTTCGCGAAAATCACAAAAAACTGATTTTTAGAACATTTGGGGGCTATATCTAGCGAAGCTCAAGGATGATTTTGGCGGAGAATATGTGGGGATGTATCTCGGATGCTAAGAATAGTTATACAAAAATCCAGCTTGCACCTATTTTTGTCCAGGTGAATTGCTAATATGACTGGGCTATTACCAATAAAATAATAAAAGGGTTTTAGGCGGCCTCTAGACCTACAAGAATAGTGCACTATGTCTTTTTTGTGCAATATTATTGAATGAGCTCTTGAACACCGTATTTCTGTTGGGCGGCTTTTTGCGCAGTAATAAGCTGCGCGGTTCACTATTTGACGCGAATAAAACCTTCCACAGGGTAAATTTTGCACGGTTATGGGCTGCGCTGATTTTATCTTGAGCGGTAAAAACTTTGAGCGGTATTTGTTTGCGCTGAATTTCTTGCGTCGTTTTGGAACTTGCGCGGTAACAAATTTGCGCGTTATTTGTTTGGTAATAGGCTCCGCCGCTTTTGACCATGCGCGGTATTTTTTTGGACGGTGTTGGGCCGCGCTGTTATTGCGTGTACTGTAAATTTTATACATTTAAGTTCAAATAATAAAATCACCGTTAGAATATAAAAATGAATTAAAATATTTCTTTAAAACCTAACCCAATCTGGCCATATCACTAAATTATAGGGTTTAAAAGTTCATAAATTATTTTTTTTTGTAGTTTTTTCAGAGTAACAATAATTAAGCTAAAAAAAAAGTTTCATCTTACATACTTAGATAGATAGATATAGACAATATTTAGAATATTTCATACTACAAATCGTAAAAACAATTAGTTTTTATTCAATCTTTATCTTAAAAATAAAGAAAAATATTATTAAATGTAGTTACTGTAATTGTCTGAAACACACCAGAACCCGTCGAAAACATCTAAAATTTATATTTAGGAATGTGACATTTTGTTTGCCAATTGTAATTTAAAGAATTTTTTGAGGTTTTGTTAATTTGTTTGCCGAGATTCTGCCAGAATAGTGAGTTTTTGTGTATTTCGCAGACTTTTAGTGGCTCTAATAGAATAATATTTTTGTTTCTTGAGTGACATGAAATTTCGTATTTTGGCCATTTAAAAAAAACTCCCATATGTACGACGCATTATTCATTTGACAGAAAGAGAGATAGGGAAACAATTTACATGATAAAAAAGAAGTTCTTTTTACTGCAACATTCCAACCTTAGCTTACATTTAGCACTTCAACCATATTGGTCCAAAATATAAAATAAACCAAAGGGTATACTTTTTTTAAGGTACTTTTTGAAGTGTAAACTTCGTTAGGCGCGTTTAGCACTTTTGTGGGTACTGAATTAAACTGAGCCGTCACGCTCAGCTGTGTAACGCTCATTCGGATGAAGTCGGCTCGAGTCGACTAACTGTGAGAGGAACAGGCCACTCAGAGCAAAATTTACCAGAGGAATTTATACACAATTATAATTATGTAAATGTTATCACTTTGTATAATACTTTGTCAATATACAACGCAAAAAATCTTGTATTTCGTATTATTAATTTCGCCTTGTTGAAGTTTACGCTTCTGCTGTGTGGTCTCAAGCACACACAATTTTTTTTATAGGAGGTACCTATTTATGATTTTGATCTGCACGGTTGATTTAGATCACAAAATAATTTATTTAGGGTCCATCTCACCGACTTTTTTTCGGTTCCATAGCTTAAGCGTTTCTTAATATAATCATAATATGACGTAATAAGGAACACTTTAGGCTAAGTAACGAAAAAAAAAGTCTGGGCTATTAATGACGGAAATGACCTGAGTTTCCCGATTTGGTGCCATGTTAATGTATTAAGCCTAAATCATTTTTTGATGTAGTCTGCAGATTTTTCTAAGTACTGGGTGGAAAAAAATATGCCACTTTAGTCAAACTTATTAGGTAAGTGGGCACAATTGACCACATTAAATACAAAAATACAACGTACCATTTCCTCCATCTTTCAATTTCTTGAAACTAATTTTATTTAAGGTACTTTTTATACCTACGATTCTGTTTCACTTGGTCGGAAAATACACATAAAACAATTTTTAAGAAAATTGTACTTAAATTCAATCGATATAAAGACTCTTATTCTGATACTTTGTGCTTTTATTAGATCTGGATCAGCAACAAGGTCTTTATACTTTTACACAGGTTATCTACAGAATTTTAAAGGTCATTAAGCCTGACTGGCCAACTGTAATCAGATTAAAAAATCAACGTCATCGGGTTGCCTTAAACCATTTCTTTTATGGAAACCCGACGCGATGCAGCTACAGTCGTCCAGTTAAGTTCACATGACTGGTCAGATTCCGTAGGCAACCTATGTAAAAGTATAAACACCTTGAATCAGCAAAATATTTATTACTCCCTGCCTCCATTTTTGACGTTCTCGAAAGCTGTTACATTATTTGTCCAAAAGACGACGAGCTAGGTTTGAAGAGTAATAAAAGAATAGATGTGAGGCCTATGAAAACACCTAAACTTCTTACCTTATTGGAGGCAACTCTACTACACTCGCTTGAGATCCCCTCTTGAGAGGAACAGGAACCTCACTTTTAAGGGATGCGGCTGCAAATTGCGTATCCATTTTAGAAGCTGTTTTCCCTTTCTTCTTAATGGGTGCACCTGATCCTGAAGTAGATTCGGCTTGATTATTATTAATGGTGTGAGAACTTGGTTCCTAAATATATCCCAAGAAGAAAGTGTTAAAAAAATATTTGCAAATGGAAAAAAATTATCTAAATTTGTAAAGGTATTCGGCAGAATTTGTCTCGTTTCCGCTAATTTGGGGTAAAAGACAGCGGCTTTCTCGCCTAAAATCATTTCTTGAAAAGAGAGACAGCTAAATGCAGTGGCGAATATACGTGGGGGCCTGGCGGGCCTGCCCCCTCCCCAAAGCTAATATTTTTGTAGATATTTTTCACATATTTCATGAATACAAATATAAAATAGCATAAAATACGGCCTCATGGGGTCTCGCCCCCGCCTCAAAACTGTTTGCCCCCCCCCTCCAAAACTTTTTCTTCATACGCCACTGGCTAAATGTATTGATCCAACAGTATTATGTATATAAATCCAACCAACTTTAAAAATGCCGCGCATGTGAAAAAATATTTAAAATTTTACTTGTTATTACCATTTCATTCTTTTCGGAATTCTCCAAATCTTGACCTGTTGCATCAACCAATCCACTTTCGGTTGGAATCGAGGACTTGCTAGACTTAGAATTAAATCTGACCATTTCTGCCGCCACTAGACCAAAAGGTGTTGATTGAGCGTGACTTGAATGGGGGGACGAAATTAGCTCTACTTTTTTAACGGACTCGACGTTTTCTTCTTCTGGCTTTAAGCAATCACAAGGAAACGCTTCATCGCAGTTGCATTCCTATAAAAAATAAATGGATCCATGATGGATCTGACACCTTCCTAGCTAGCCTATTATCACACTTTAAGTGAAGCCATGATAATATATTTTATGTATTAGCCTTAAAAACAGTTTTTTGTAAATATCTCAGAAACTAAAGCTCCTACGAAGTTTTTGGTTATAACACGGATTATTGAGCAAAATATAGTCTACTATATGCCGAAAGCAGTGTATTGATACGATGCTCCGTTAAAAAGTTTGCATTTTTTAAAGTTTTTAGATGTCAAAAAACTCTCATTAGCATTATTGGATTTTGACCAAAATCTAATCAGCTATTGAGCAGTATCGAACACTTTTTACCTAAAAATTTTATGAAAATCGATTCAGCGGTTTAGGAGCTATCGTGTTACGGACAGAAATAATATACACACACACAGACACCGGTCTAGGACAACTGGGCGCCGCCAACTGGGCGCCGCCAACTCGGCGCCGCCAACTGGGCGCCGTGCTAACTGGGCGCCGGGCCAACTCGGCGCCGCCAACTGGGCGCCGTGCCTACTCGGCGCCTGACTAAAAATTTTTTTTTTCGAAAAAATGTGCAGATGAAAAAGAAATTTTACGCAATTTTCTTGAAATTTGGCTTTGTTAAGTAAAGTTAAATCCATTAAGTCAAGTGTTGAAATTAGGTAGGTGTAGTGTTTGGTTACCGATTTGTCTGAAACTTGAAATATTACATTGCTTGAGGTCATTTAACAAAATTTTTTACTCAAACTTAAAAAAATCAAAATGGCCGATCCAAAATGGCAGACTTTCTTATTTACCAACCGATGTGTCTCCAACTTGAAATATTACAATGTTAAAGGTCATTTAACAAAATTTTTTACTCAAATTTAAAAAATCAAAATGGCCGATCTAAAATGGCGGATTTTCCTATTTACTAACCGATTTGTCTCAAACTTGAAATATTACATTGCTTGAGGTCATTTAACAAAAATTTTTACTGAAACTTAAAAAAATCAAAGTGGCCGATCCAAAATGGCGGATTTTTTTATTTACTAACTGATTTGTCTCAAACTTGAAATAATACATTGCTTAAGGTCATTTAATGCAATTTTTTATTCAAACTTAAAAAAAATCAAAGTGGCGAATTCAAAATGGCAGACTTTCTTATTTACCAACCGATTTGTCTCAAACTTGAAATATTACATTGTTTAAGTTCATTTAACACAATTTTTTACTCAAACTTATACAATCAAAATGGCCGATCCAAAATGGCGTAATTTCTTATTTACCAACCGATTTGTCTCAAACTTTAAATATTACGTTGGATTCGTTCCCTTGGAATGTCATTTTACTTAGGTTTTATTGGGTATAGGGATCCCTATACCCAATAAAACCTAAGTAAAATTGAAATATTACATTGCTTGAGGTCATTTAACAAAATTTTTTACTCAAACTGAAAAAAAATCAAAATGGCCGATCTAAACTGGCGGACTTTCTTATTTATGAACCGATATGTATCAAATATAGCAATTGGCGGTGTTTTAAGTCACTGATTATGATTTTGACGTAAACTTATAAAAAATTCAAAATGGCGAATATCTATATTTAATACACATCGATTCATAAATAAGAAAGTCCGCCATTTTGGATCGGCCATTTTGTTTTCTTTAAGTTTGAGTGAAAAATTTTGTTAAATGACCTCAAGCAATGTAATATTTCAAGTTTCAGACAAATCGGTTAGTAAACAAGAAAATCCGCCATTTTGGATTCGCCATTTTGAATTTTTTATAAGTTTAAGTCAAAATCATAAGCAGAGACCCTTGAAACCCCGCCAATTTCTATATTTGATACACATCGGTTCATAAATAAGAAAGTCCGCCATTTTGGATCGGCCATTTTGATTTTTTTAAGTTTGAGTAAAAAGTTTTGTTAAATGACCGCAAGCAATGTAATATTTCAAGTTTAAGACAAATCGGTTAGTAAATAAGAAAATCCGTTATTTTGGATTCGCCATTTTGAATTTTTTAAGTTTGAGGATAAAACTGTATTAAGTGATCGCAGGCACCCCAAACTTTCAAGTTTGAGACCAATCGGTTTAAAAATAAAGAAATCCGACATTTTGGATCCGCTATTGTTGTAATAAAAAACAAAAATTTTAGTGTTACCAGGTTACCAAACACTACACCTACCAAATTTTAACACTCGACTTAATGGATTTAACTATACTTAACAAAACCAAATTTCAAGAAAAATGCGTAAAAATTTTTTTCAATATTTTTTATATAATCTATTTTGTTTTTCATCTGCACATTTTATCAAAAAAACATTTTTTTGTCTGGCGCTGAGTTGGCCCGGTGCCCAGTTGGCGGCGCCGAGTTGGCCCGGCGCCGAGTTGGCCCGGCGCCCAGTTGTCCCATTCCGTACAGACACACAGACAGACATCACAACGATATTGCTAGGATTGGTCAAAATACATCCAAATAACACATTTTTGGCGTTACCCCAAAAAAAAAATTTTCGTCGAAAGTAATAGCTTCTCTAGCCATTGCTACGCGGGCTAGGAAGGTAATAAATGGATTCATGAAGGATCTGATACCTTCCTAGCTAGCTTACTAGCCAGTGGCGGTTTCTTTATAAGTGCACATGTGCACGTGCACTCCCAAATTTTACGTAAAAAATATTAAAATTTGATCATTCTTTAATTTAATTAATAATTACCTCAAAAGGAATTCTCTAAAGCCTGGAATATTATCTAGAAATTAATACCCGGTATGTATGTGTTTGTATTCGTGTTCAAACCAGCCTGCGGTGAATGGCGGATGCGCTATATAGTTACTTCGAATCTAATTCTTTACTTTTATTTACTGAAACAAAATTATATGCACCCTAGTTGTTAAATCGCATTTTAATTGCGAAATATCGAAAGAGAGGACGACATGGCCCAATAGAATTTTACAGTACATAGAATCTGAGCCTTCCTTCGGTACTGCTCTTAAAATTAGCCTCGATGGCGCCCGCACCCCTGTGATGCCCCCTGCGTCCACGGTTAACGTTGCATGTGACAGCAGCTCACAAGCACTTTTAAAACTTGGCATTATCGGTCAGGTGCGGGCGGTTTGTTGTGATTTCAAAGATTAGGTATTTACGACAATGGCGGAAGTTTCTAATTCTGATAGCATTAGCGTGCAATATTAAAAGACAATTAAATTTTCATATTTGCCATTACAAGAGAAAATAAACTAGGTGTGATACATTTATTATTAATTTATAAAAACAATAATAATAGGTACCTAACTAATATCTAACTAAATATCTAATTTTTTAATTATTTGCTCTAAATTATATGATATGACGGCCCACTCGATGGCCCCCCAAAAAGTTGGGCGTGGCACTGAAAAAAAATTCGCCTGCGCCGCAATTTTTTTTTATTGGTGTGCATTCCCAAAGCTTTTTACCACGCGCCGCCGCGCTACTGCTACTAGCACACTTCAAGTAAAGCCATGAAAAAGTTTTTTTTTTAAATTTTTTAGAAACTTAAGCTCCCACGAAGTTTTTGATTATAACGCAATTTATTGAGCCCAATGTAGGTAGTCTACTATATTTTGAAAACCGCATATTAATGGGATGCTCCGTTATAAAGTTACCCTTTAAAAAAAAATAATTGTCAAAAAACTGTCATTAGCATTAATGGATTTTGGCCAAACTCTAATCAGCTCGTTAGAGTGTCAAACACTATTTTACCTGACAATTTTATAAAAATCTGTTCAGCGGTTTAGGAGCTATCGTGTTACGGACAGACATACACACACACAGACAGACATCACGACGATATTGCTAAGATAGGTCAAAATACACCCAAATAACACATTTTCGGCGTTATCTTAAAAAAAAACCATTGCTTCGCGGGTTAGTAAGGTAAAAAACGTTAAAAAAACCATACAATATATGAATGGATTCCTAAATCAATGGGCGTTTTCTTTAAACATACGACGCCGACGGTTTTCCACCATTACCAATGTTTTATGAGTAGTGTAATCATTGCCATTACCTAAAAACAATGATTACACATGTAAACATTGCTAAAAATGATCTCTGCATGCATTCTCTGCTAATAAATATCAGCTTGTTTAATTATAGTAATTTTACAAAAGTTCTGCAAAACTATACTATAAATGCTTGTAAATTTGTGTGGTACCTAATACACAGGGAATTTATAGTGGCGATAAAATTTGGGGCCCAAACATAAAGCTATATTACAATTCCAAAAAGCCCGCCGTATATCCACCCCTTAGAAACATTCTTACAGATTTTTTTTCCTCCTCGCATTTTATTTCATCCTCGGGAAAAATTTCAGATGATGGCTTCGTCAATTCTGTTCGAACAGACACTCCATTCACGGCCCAAGTGTCCTGAAATATTGTAATTTGTTATTTTCGTCATTCCAAATCAACGAGGTTGAATAGGGAAGAGGAGCTGCATCAATTCGATTTGCCTAGCAAAAGTGGTTGCATTAGGCGGAGCCTATCCTGGCACCAATATGGCGCTGATCTCAGAGCCGGACTACAGTAATTTAGAAATTGGACATTGGAATGCATATAAAAGACATTCTACATGACGAGATCCGACTGTCAATAAGAGTGCCAAAATATATATAAACTATCTCAGGTCCTGGAAGCTTTGCAATATAACAAACATAATAAGCTTAATTAGGATTAACAAATATTAAAAAGCTACCAAAAAAAGAATATTACGTGCAGCGGAGGGTCCAGGGGGGGGGGACTAGGGGCAAATGCCTCCCGCCAAGAATTTTTTGTATATTCGCAAAAAGGGTGAAAAGTTTGGATGAAAGCGTCTTTTTTAGTATTATTAAAATTCTACCACTCATCTTGAACAACGAACCTGCAGAATTTTTCGGCTGCGGTACCAATGGTGCCACAAGTACCTACTTACCTGTCTATATGATAAAAATATGAAGAAAAAAAAGTAAGAATCAGGAATGAATAGTGACAGATCAGAGATAGAAAATTCAGGAATTAAAAGGGACAGATTAACGATAAAAAGTAAAAATTAAGGATGAAAAGTGACAGTTCAAAGATAAAAAGTAAAAAGCCCTAAGAAAACCTAAAAACCCCAAAAAATATGTATAAATCTCGCAATAATTGTCTTTTTAACTCTTGATAATTGTAGTCTCTGATGGATAAAAATTTCCCAGATTATCCCTTGGCATATAATATAGCCATTAACAACACAGGAAAAGCACTTTTGAATCCGCTATTCGATTTTGATAAAAAAATTTGTTGTATATTGTACAGGGGGTTGTCTGGATTACTACCATTACAGTAAAAGCGTTATAACTATTTTGTGCCTTGGTATATACATATTTCTATTTAAAATATGATTTTCCTCATCATTTTTATGTAAAACTGTTATACTATTTTCATGTCGCTCAGAGCAACGGTTTTCGAGATTTTTGCATTTAAAGTTTTTATTGCATGGATAAAGTTATTAAAGAAAATAATAGGTGAAATAACAAAATTTTTACCCATGCAATAGTCAAATATCTTGAAAACCGTTGCTCGGGGCGACATTTAAGCATTTTACCTTTTTTACATAAAAATAATGGGGAAAATAGTATTAAAAAAACTAGTATACATCGAAGCACAAAGAAGTTACACTTATTTTAATGTAATGCTAGCAACCCAGAGAATACCCTGTTTAATTTACACCAACTTTTTACCGAAATTAAATCACTTGTCACAAAAAAATTCCTACCCAATTCGTTTTTTTTTTGGTAATTGGTAAAAAAGTTATTAAGGAAAGTAGATGTGAATTAAACATTTTTTTACATGCAATAAAAACTTTAAATGCAAAAATCTCGACAGCCGTTGCTCCAAGCAAAAAAGTATAACTTTTTGATAAAAAAATGAAGGGAAAACCCATATTTTAAATAAAAACTGGTATACACTAAGGCACAAAAAAACTAAACCTATTTTAATGGTGACCCAGAGAATACCCTGTATAATGTACAATAAATTTTTTGCCGAAAACAAGTTGCTCATCCCAAAAAAACCCCAATTTCCTTTGCAAATATATTGATTAAATTTTAAAATTTTGAACTAAAGCAAGTGAAGCCCAAATCGTAATATTTTGATCCAAGAAATCTACAGTTTTATTTTATACCATTAGTTCTAGGGCACCTTATTTTTTATAATTTATACCTACATGTAATACTAATTGTACTCTTTGTTTGAAATTCGAAGAGAATGATTGAGTACACGGTAAAAAAAATTGTCTTAGATCAAAGCAAATTACTTTGAAGTAAAATAATTTGTGCTTTGCTATTTACCAAGAGAATATTTTCTTGGTATTACACAAAAAATGTCTTGCCTCTTTATTTTAATGTGAAACATAAATTGTTTTATTATAAATTGGAACTGAATTATTCTAAGGTACGGTTTCCTCTGGAAGCAAAATATTACTTAGATGAAGACAATTTGCTTTGTTGCAAAATGTAGTATACTGAAAGAAAACAATCAAAGAAGAAAAATAAAATCTCATTTCAAGATTAAACGCTGCGTTGAACTAAAAAGAAATATTTTAATTCAAAACAAATTATTTTAAGGTAGAACAATTTATTCAAGAAAAGAACGTATTTTCACGTATTTGTGGAAAAAATTTTTACCGTGTAGAAATAAAATTTCGGACTTTCATTGTCTTTATTTGTTTTAAACACGACGTTTCGGTTAGTAAGTATCTCTGACCATTTTCAAGTGTAAACAGTTTACACACATAGTTTCTTAACAATTTTCTTCAAAAATATCCAAATTAATTCAACTTAAATTACTAAAACCCAACAAAAACCACACACCAAACTCGAACAGCTGACTTGACGTAAAGCTAGCACATATATGGCGGAAGTGAAACCATTTTGAAAACAGGCATGACGCCTCCCTCTATTTAACCTCGTTGTTCCAAATATAGCCCATCACACGGAAAGTTACATAATGCGTCGCAAGAGGCTTTCAACCAATCAGCGATCGAACAGCAGCTGCTATTCGATCGCTGATTGGTTGGAAGCCCCATGCTACGCGTTATGTGGCCTATGCGAGTTTGTGTGTGATGGGCTTATACCGGGTTCCTATATAAAGAGCGTTCGCTTTTTCGATCTGTACGCGAAGTAGAACATAAGTTGTGAATCATATGTTGCTTTATCAAAATTTGTATTTTTAGACCAGTAATTGTAAAAATTGTTAAAGTTTTGTAATTTAAACTAGCAAAAATAAAAAGATTTAAACAGAAACAGATCTGTACGCTCCATACGCTCCGTTCCCTCTTTGAGCCGTTTCGAGCCGTTCGTTTCTTCATGGAGCGCTCTTTTCTCTCCGAGCTTTCTGACCGAGCGTTAGGAGCTTTTGCCAGCGCCCTCTGAATTTTAAGGCATTTGAAACAAAAAACCATAAAAAACGGATTCATAACCACAATTTTTACGATTTTCTTTTTATTTTTTAAAAGGGTGCTTTTTTTCGGGTCCCAGTGCAAAAATTATTATTCTCACTATGCAACTTTTTTATCCCACAAAAGTTTCATAAAATTTAGCATGAAGAGATGCTTAGTCAGAGCAGGGCGATTTAGTTTTTTGTGCAACAAAACGTTGCGATGCCTATTGTACAACTATATGAAGTTCTACCAAATGTGGAAACTTTTACCCATTTCATTCACAGAACAGAGGAAATATTTGACAAAATGTTATACATAAGCTCCGCACGCTCCGAAAGCCGTTCGTTTATATTATAGTATTTCAAGCTCTATTTGCTCGATGATCAGCTGATCGCCGCTCAAGTTCCGGTCGCTCTATACTCCGCCATCGAATAAACGAATTATAGAATGCCAAACATGTGTGTGAAAGGAAAATAAATAAGAAAAAAATAGGCCGGTCTTCTTTGTCGGTTCTAAAAGGGGGTTAATGGGTTAATATATTTTTGTTGAATTGCTTTATCAAAACCTAGGAAATAAGCGCACAGGAAAATGGCGCACAGAAAAAAAAGCACTTAAGGAAGAAGTCGCCTAAGTGCATACGGAAAAACGCACACAGAGGAAAAACTTAACATAAACAAGAAGAATTCCGGCAAATAAAACAAAAAAGTGGTGCCGGTGTAAATATTACCTACGACTTTAGGGTAAGAACAAATATTTTACTCTAGGCCTACGACCTACCAATAATACTAGTTTAATGGCCCATTTATATTAGGATAATTATGAACCTAGACGTAAATCATATCAGGTTTATTTATAGTTATGGTGATTGCAAAGTCAATTGAACAAAGATAAAAACCAACCATCGGCATATCCGTTATACAAAGTGACATGGGCGCCGGTAGATATACTCATTAAAATTATTTCATTTTATTATGGCGTAAACTAAAAAATAAAAATAGATATAAACTTACTATTCCTACACCTACAGGAACGACACTGATTTATCTTCTAACTCTGCATACTGCCGACTAAAGAAGTCCCGAAAGGTACACTTGAAATCAATTATAAGCGCATCTCAAAAAAATCTGCCAATCAGGTGCTGTCCATCCACCTGGGCTCGGTCGGTCGGAAAACAAATACTTTGTGGTCGGACCGAGAATTTTGATAACTTTTGAAGGGCAGAATCAAGAAAAATTCCATGAAATCGATAGAAACCCCATATTGGGAGGTATTTCAATTGACTTTGCAAAGACTCTACAAAAATATTACAATGATCATGAACATTAGTTTTAAAGTTTTTGATTGAATTTGAATAAAAAACTTCAAATATAATAATATATACAATATCTTTAAAAACTTTTGCTATTTTGAAGAAAAATATCAAGGATAATAATTTATTAATTAATAACTGTCTCGTTGGAGACCTATTTATATAAACAAAGAGATCAAGAAAAACATTGCCATTTAATATGGCATTTAAAAGTTTGTAAAAAATTAGTTTTTTCTGAAAAAAATTTACCGCATATTTATTTATTTTTAAATTTTTGTCTTCACTTATTGCTCTTGTTCTCATACACGACTTTTAAAAAAGTATTATCAAACAAATCTACAAATCGCCAACTTTGATGCTCTATATCTTGAGAAAGTTGCCCTATGGCCCCGAAGTTACACACCTTGTATACTAATCTATTTTCATGAGCAAAATAAAGGTGATCAAGTAACATGTAACAGTAAGTACCATTCTAACTCTAAAGACTTTTATTTTAGTATGATTTTTCTATACGTCAAAACTTTTTTTGTTTCATTTTCGTGTGCGCTTTTTCCTTTCCGCACTTTTTTAGTGTGCGCTTCTTTCTGTGTAGATGTACTTTTTAGGTCTCGTTGGGTACCTAGGTCCTTACCTCCAGATTGGGGACGTAATGAGACGTCACAAGTATGTTTTAAGAACGCCTGTATACGTTTTTTAAACGTTTTATTTTAAACGTTCTTAAAACGAACTTTTTAAATTCCTAACTTTTAAATACATACAAAGTACGTTTTTAAAACGTCCTAAAAAGGATGTTTTTCAGGACAGGACACTTGTCCGGACTCATCAGAATACGACAGGATCCACCAGGACTGATTTTTTAATTGAAAAAAATATGGTTGTAAAAACTTATTTGCGGGACATGTCAAAATTTTTGAATAATAAACTTTTTTTTCTTGCCATAAACCTTTTTTGGATGCAATGAAAAGAAAAATGTTGGCTAAAGAGTCACCAGTCGCAGTCTTTGACCAACGATTATAGAGTAGACAGGATTGCTCAGTTGGCCGAATCTGTCTGCAATCGATGTTCAAGGTCAAACTCCCTGTTACGTCACCACTTGTGCTGGGCAGAAAGCGCGCCTATTGTTATATTGGATTTTATGTGCTTTTATACCTATTTTGTTTATGCAAATTAAATTTTATGCAAAATTGAGGAATTGTACATTTAAAAATATTGTCTTTATATTAAATAAAAGGATGATAAATTATTATATATTTGAAATATCTGTTTAATTTATTAAATTTAAATACTTAAAGTAAAAAAAAATACACATAATTTCGCACCACCTATATAATTTGTCCAATTGTTTTAAAAGTATGAAAAGAAATTATTTTGCGATAATAATTAAAAACGGAAATATGAGACGAAAAATTTATTGATTTATTTAAAAAAGGGAAAAACACAAATATTGTTCTTAGCAAATAGACAAAAATTAAAGAGAAAAAAATGCACATAATGTATAGTTTAATTATTACAACCGCTTTTTTCAGCATGTTAAGAAATTATTTAATAGATAATTAAAATATAGAACATAAAAAAAGTATTTATTATTACATTTTTACAAAAGCTATATTATTACAAAAAAAGATTTCATTTAGAAAAATATTCCTTTTTAATTCACAATCTTTTGTAATTTTCTTGCTCTACTCCGTTCAATGTCCTCACATCTTTTTCTTTTAAGATATTAGGTTTTCTGTGCTGGATCGTTATGGAAGTTTATTCTTATTATTGTACGCAATTTACAAAAATCAAAAATTATTTTAAGTGGTGGTTTCTTTTTTTAAATTTTACTGGCCAATCTACCCACAATTCTGGTACCAAGTCTAATAATACAATGATATAACTCGAAGTATGAGTTCCATTTTATAATTTTTTCCAACCAATGTCGAGAAGGTTTTATAAGGCCCCGAATGATAGTTGCTGGACCCAAAAAGGAACATGATATGTGTGGTCACTTTTCAAGTTTGTAAGTAAAGTCTCCCAAGTTTGAAAATGTTTCTTTGTATTTTTTCGCAAGCCAACCTGCAATGTATTCTAATGCATCGTCTGTCATTTCTGGATAATTTTCTTTTTTGATATAATGAGGTTCTTCCAGATAAATCAGGAGCTTGATCGGAGGTCTCTATTGACGAAAAAGATGAACTGGAATCTGACGCAAATGTTTCCTCAAAAGTGTTGGCATCAGGCAATTGAATTTTTACTTTGTCAAAAACTTTTGACGATATAAATTCGTCTGTGCCTTGGTCTGTCGTATTGACCTTTGCATCCAAAACTCCTGCATTTTTGCCTAGTATTATCATACGAATACGATAAATAGCTGCTAATGGGGTAGGGTGTTCGTTAGGTCCTCGACATCGGATCTGAGAAAAAAAAATTTCAAGCCCATCTTGATTTAGCTTATATGTTGATATATATTGTATATCAAATTTTGATTTCATACCAATATATAACATTTTCAGAGATGTCATCGACATTATCATGCCTTTTTGAAAAATCTGCAATGAATTTTTCCCGACTGCTCGCATATTTGAAACTGTTAAAATCATTTTATTTAAATGTTCATTGTGCATTTCGATTTATTTTATATTTACCACCATATGCACTTTTGGTAGGGACTGATCCATGTTCTACGTAACTGTTGAATATGTCAAACCATTTATTGATGTCTCCGATAAATTCTCCAAGGTCGGTAGCATTTTGCAAATTACCACCGGGTTTGTATCGCAAAAGAGCTGTGGATACAGTATTAGACAACAGCTGAGCGGCCAATTTTACGTTTTGTTTTGTCCCTTTTCACAATTTAAATGGTTTCAGAAATTTTCCAGCATGGATTCACCGCAGTATTGGTTAATTTAACTAGTTTCTGCAGAGGCTCCTTTGTGATCTTTTTATATCCATCCAAAATAAATCCTGTGTCCAATATCCAGTTTCTGACAAGTTTTAGTAGATGAGATGCATCTGCAAACATATAAATATTGCTATCTGTTATCGGATGTTTCAAAAATGGATTTTCCAAATCAACTTGCAGCTCTTTCCATAATCCAACATTTCCACCTCCACAGTCACTTACACATGCTACTACATTATAAGATATTTTTTGCAATTCACTGATAATCTCTAATAATATAGCTTTTGTCACTTTTTGGTCGAATGCAATATAAACAGGCTGCTTCCATTTAGAAAATAAGCCTCGAGCCTGTACAACTTGCATCTGGCTGTGAGGCCCAACCACTTGATCCTTGGCCACATCATATTCTTGCACTGACTTCACTTTGACTTCGTCAAGTTGCAGAACAACAGTTTTTTCAAAATTAGTAAAATCTTCACCAGCTAATTTCATTAACAATAGGATATCTTTAAGCAATCCCTGGTTTACATCCAAACGAGACGCCCAACGCCTTAAGCTTGATAACGCTGGCAAGGGATATTTCAAGTTATTTCTCAGATAAAGATAACATTTTTTGCTGTAATACCTCAGTGTGAAAGCAATGGAAATTTCTTCCTGAGTCCAATAAGCTATTTTTTTACGATTTGAAAGCAAATCTATCTGATTTTGTGTTAAAATCATTTTCAGTAGTTCGTCAGCTGATTTTAATTGGTCTCTTCTGGTAATTGAGCGGTTATAATACTTGTTCTTATAGTAGGTTAGAGACGCCTCCAAAGTTCTAATTTTTTTGTTAGAAGTGGCTCGTAATAAAGAATATTTACTAAGCAGCTTGTCATACATTATTTTATAATTGACTGCTTGGTGCTCAATCTCGGATTCAGTGGTCTCGGTTGTGGAGTGTGAATGTTGAGGTAAATCTTGAACTTCTACTTCTGCACAAATATCTTCTACTGGATTTAAGACAGACACATCAGGATGTTGTTTAGATGTTGATGGCAAACTCAAATCAATGCTAGATGACTGAAGCAAAGAAGCAACCACTGCCTTGTTTTCTTTCCTAAGTGCTCTTTTGTTACGAGTTGTCTCACTTGATTTTTTGTTTTTTTGTCCCAAATTCAATGTAGGCACTGCTGTCTTCTTGAGCATCTTGCGTGGAGGCAGGTCTAAAGAAAACGCATTTTTTAGTAACCAAGTAGATATAGTCTGATTTGGAAGGGCGAAAAAATATCGAAAATACAAAATATCGAAACACAAAATATCGAAAATATAAAATATCGAAATTAACAAATATCGAAAATCAAAAATAGAAAATTTCGAAACCTTAACCTAACCCGACCCTGACGTAACCTAACCTAATCTGACCAAACCTCATAAAAATAAAAAGTTTCAAAAATCTAACCTGACAAAACCTAATCAAATCTAGCCGAAACAAACTGAACCAAACCAAAGCAAACTGAACCAACAATTTTTTTCAAAAAAAAACTTTCCTGACTTCTTTCCCGAAATCCTAGAGGGTGTGAATCCGAACCAAACCGAACAGAACCGAACCCAACCGAACCGAACCGAACCGAAACCAAACTAAACTACAACACTGCTAATTATGTATGGTTAGGTTTAGATAGGTTCGGTTCGGTTTGGTTCGGTTCGAATTCACACCTTCTAAGATCCCGGGAAAGAAGTCAGGAAAGTTTTTTTTTTGAAAAAAATTGTTGGTTCAGTTTGTTTTGGTTCGGTTAGATTTGATTAGGTTTCGTTAGGTTAGGTTTTTGAAACTATCTATTTTCGTGTGGTTATATCAGATTAGGTTAAGTTAGATTAGGTCAGGGTCAGGTTAGGTGAAATTTCCGAAATTTTCTGTTTTTGATTTTCGATATTTTGTTGTTTCGATATATTGTATTTTCGATATTTTGTTGTTTCGATATTTTGTTATTCGATATTTTGTGTTTTCGATATTTTGTATTTTCGATATTTTGTTGTTTTAATATTTTGTAGTTTCGATATTTTGTATTTTCGATATTTTGTATTTTCAATATTTTGTTATTCGATATTTAGTGTTTTCGATATTTTGTATTTTCGATATTTTGTTGTTTCGATATTTTGTTGTTTTGATATTTTGTAGTTTCGTTATTTTGTTATTTGATATTTTGTAGTTTCGATATTATGTACTTTTGATATTTTAATTCGATATTTTGTTTTTCAATATTTTGTGTTTCGATATTTTTTCGCCCTTCCGTCTGATTTACACCTTTTTTTACTTTTGTGACACTGACATGACAGAAACGTTTTTCTTATGAAGAATATCGCAAATGAAACAAACTTTAAGAGAACTTGCCAAAAAAATGCTGCACTACCAAAGGCTACGGAAAGATAGAACAGTGTTATCTTTTTTTTTATCCTATGGTGATGCATGGCAAAGTTGCATCCTTTTGTTCTGTGTTTAAGGTAATCAAAATTATTTTAAACCTTTTTTATTTTTTTTGCTCGAATAAATTATTAATTTGCATTTTTTGGTATTACCTATATTTTGTGGTGAAATGTTTATTAAATTAAAGTTATTAAAATAAGGTGATGTATTATGTACTTACTTAACTCATGCTGAAGATCTCTTTCATAGTCATTAACTGTAAAATGATCAGAGCAAACTGACGAAGCATCTATATTAAAGTTGTCTTTCCTCCTACAGCGATGCACCCATTCTTTTCTCGTTGTGGAAGACACTAAATCCTTGCCTTTTGGAAAAGAATGGAAGACTATGTTTGAGCCTTGTTTTTTGAGAAACAACTGATTATTTTTGCACACAGCAACCGCACAGATTCTTCCAGGCATAGTGAGCTAAAAAAATTACCATGGAAATTATTTATCAATATACTTTAGATAATAATTAGAAAATAATTAATAATAATAATAACAATTAGGTATTAATTAGATAGTATTAAACAAGAAGCCCATTTGCTGAGAAAATCGTGGCGATTTTTTTTACCCTGTAAACAAACGTTCTTCTCTGTCCTGAATCGAATTTTTACACACTGTAAACAGTCCAAACGTGAAAATGTTTATTTATATGTCTTTTCTGAGTAGCACTGCACTGAAACAATCCAAAAAATACAAACTATTCAGCGAAATATCAACAAAACTCTTTTGAAAATACGAATAACATCATCTACAACGAACGTTTTAGCACAAGTGGTGACGTCACGCCGCTCTCCTCACCCCGCACAATTTGTTAACACAGGTTAAATGGAACTAAGCACTCCTTTATGTCTATAGTCCTTGGTCTTTGACAACGTTTCGGAATTAATAAATCCTTTTTCAACTACTAACTAGAGTATGGGCAGTGGCGCCACAGGTGCCCGGAATCGTAGAGTAACTATAATAAAAAAAACAAATTTTGTCTTTGCCCTCGACATATTTTACCCCAAATCCGTCACTGGAAAGGGCAAAAGAACCGCACAAATTCTTTGAACGGCACCGCAGCTTATTGAGATCCTACTCCTACTAAAAGTTCCGGGATGTGCCCGAGAAAGTTTTGGGGGGGGGGGGGGGCGAGACCCCATGAGGCTGTATTTTATGCTATTTTATGTTTGTATTCATGAAATATGCGGAAAATTCCTAAAAAGTCTCAACTTCGAAGAAGGGGGGGGGGGGGGGGGGAGTTCATTCGGCAGGCTGGCTGATAGTTATAAATTTCTTTTGGTTATATTAAAATACAATACCTACATGGCGTAACTTTCCTGTAGGCGGCAGCCAGCCCAAGTGCAATTTATTATTTTTTTAAATAAATTAAAAGAAACATCTTACCTTTGGCGAAGGTGCGATAGCTTTATCGGAGCTCCATTCGGACTTTTCTATATCGGGAGCCCCAGTGTGATAATAAAAGTTAATGGTCAAATATTTTACAAGGGCATCGTATGTGCACTGCACCAAAAAATTGATGGTCTGCTTTTTTAGGTATACTCTTTGGCATTCTTCTAGTACATTTTTAATTAATTCTTCTTTAATGGAACAAATTATGTTGTCGGTTTCCTCCGACTCCAACAGACAATCTCTATAAATAGATAAAATTAAAACCCAAACCGATATTTATAAATATAAACTTACGATATGACTACATCTGCTGGCTCCATATTTTACCAATTTTTTGTCAAAATGACAATTTTTCAAAAGCAAAAATTCAAATTTTTATGTAAAGTTAACAGCCCCTGTTCGTTAGAATAACCTTGTAGTGTCCTTATATACGTCGCCATCTGTTGACAGTCTACGTAACATATTTTGTCGTTAAAGTTGTTGCATTTACCTAATCTGTGGTTGTTGCCTTTAAATGTAAACAAACTAAAAATATAACCTCACATTTTTTAAAATGTTTTTGCTCTAGTTTTAATAATTTACTGAAATGATGGCAAATTTACAGTTAACACTAGCTATAATTAAGCCTCACATAGTAAAAAATCCAGTTTTTTTAAATCAGATTAGAAAATTAATATTGTCCTCGAATTTTAAAGTTGTAAGGTCAAAAAATAAACTTATATCACTCAAAGAGGCCGAAAGATTTTATGAAGAACACAAACACAAGTTTTTCTATCATAGACTCGTAACATTTATGACCAGGTATGGTATTTGTTCTTTCAACCAAAGAAAGATCAACATAAGTCCAGTGTTTCTAGAATTTAGCCACAGCTTATTTCAATAATTTTAGTGGACATTCCGATCTATACATTCTAACCAAAGAGAATGCAATAAAAGACTGGAGGGTCCTCATGGGGCCCACAAAAGTATACAAAGCACAGTTTGAATCTCCAAATAGTATTAGAGGCCAGTTTGGTTTGTCAGATACAAGGAATGCCACACATGGATCAGGTAAAAAATATATTCATCAAATATTACAGTCATAGATGCAGCAGACTTTAAAGTTGGACATGGGCAGCAATTCTTAAAAAAAATAACTGTTGAAATAATTGCAAAAAACTGAAAACTACTGTGTAGGGGAGAGTGGTCTATAGTGGGACACAGTCCATTGACGAAACACTTGACAACACTACAAAAATCAGGTGTAAAAATGTGTTGCTGTTTAATGTTATTAAACAGTTTTTTTCATAATTTTTTTAAAAATCTTTGGAAATAATTGGGATTTATTATAAAAAAGATAAGCAAGTTTTTATTTTATACATTTTCAAGATTCTGTTAAACCCTGTAACTTTTTTGATTCAAGATATTTTGACAAAATTGTTTATGTTGATTTGAAGCTGAGTTAGAGGCTTGGTTATAGGTATAATTCTGGAAATTAACTGTCACATTTTGTGTTTCCTAGTTTAAGGAAGTGACAAAAATGTAATAATTTTTTCCCTATTCCATACTGGGACACACATAAATAGTGTGTTTAACACACAAACTTACATTATAATGACTTACTAACCCTTAATCGCACATTAGAGTATATTTTATTGCTAAATAAAAAGTAAACAATAAAAAAATATATAGATATAGGTATGTCTAATATAATTTTATTAAAAGTACCATCAGAAACAAATATGAGCCCTAACAAGTAAATGTTTGGACAGGCTAATATTTGCATAGAAAAATTATTTTTGAGTCCCATGTTTAAATTTTATAAATTCCAAATAACTAAAAATATAAAACCAAATGTCTCAAACAACACCCAATGCAAATTTTTTGTTTAGTTGTTGGCACAGTAATTTTGTACAGTATTTATTGATTTATTTGTCAAATTTACTGACAACTTAATGTTCTGACAATATAAGTTTAAATCACTAAAATAAAAGCAAGCTTTGAAAAACAAAATGACATTTGTAACTATGTCAATGAAATGGGTTTCGCTGACAATAGCAACAACAAATTTATTATAAAATGGCTCAGGCTACCACTTTATGTATTGCCTGCAGTTAGAAAAACGATAACTGCAGTGGACTGTATATATTTTATTAAATGAAAGCGCAAACAAACATAAATATATTGATACAAAATCACGAAATAATCAAAGGTCCATAGGTTAATTGCTGTTACCCACACAACGGAAATCAGAAACAAAGTACTCACCAGTTTGCAGCCAATTTCTCCAAGTTCCAGGGGCCCCTTTCTGGATCTAATGATGGCACCACGTAGCTGAAGGGCTGAAGTTCCAGTTCTATGCTTCAGTACACCAAAATCGAGCACTTTCAAGTGTAGAAATTTGTAATAGTCAGGAGGCGGGACACCAACAGATAGAAAAGTATGTTTTTTTTTTTTTATTTGTCAAACACACTGTGTTTATTGTATTACAATCTAGTCAGTAAGAATAATTAGCAATTTTGTTTTAACTTAATTTACTAGAAAAGTCAGATTTAAACTTAGGGTTCACTCAACAGTTCTCCCCGCTTTGTTTAGTCTGTAACTCACAATTGTGTTGTGTTTATAGCATTATTTTGTTTCATGTGTAATTCACTTAGTTTACTAGCTCAAACGGCTTCACTCTTTTTAGTCTTCGAACTAGCATAGTATTGTCTAGAAGCTGAATTGCTTCCACATTCACATGCCGATGGAGTCTATCTTCATGGCTTTTTGCATACTTTTTTATAGTTTCTGCTACAGTTTCGATTTTTAGATCTCAAAGAAGGTCACTATTTCGAACGTACCAAGGTGCATTCACAATGTTTCTCTGTACAACTAGAATGTTACTCTCTTTAGCACAACCCCATAGTTGAATACCATATGTCCATACTGGTTTCAGTATTTGTCTATAAAGCAGTAACTTATTATGAATTGTTAAATTGGACTTCCTTCCAATTAGCCAGTTCATTTTTCTATACCTTATCTCGAGTTCTTCTTTTTTTTTTCTTAACATGTGCTTTCCAGCGCAATTTGGCATCAATTGTCATACCTAGATATTTTGCCTGATTTGAATATGGTACGGGAATGTTGTTAATTGTAATTTGTATGTGATTTATATTTTTGTTTGTAAAATCAACAATTTGGTTTCATTTAATTTTATTCGCCACTTTGTGGTCCAACTGTGAACTTGGGTGACTGCATCCTGAAGTTTTTCTATGCATTTTTCAATAGATTTTTCTACTGTCAATAAACCAGTATCATCGGCAAATGTTGCTAAGTGGCAATTTTCTGGCTTTGGGATATCACAAGTGAATAATAAGTATAGATATGGGCCTAGTACGCTACCCTGGGGCACGCCTGCTTGAATTTCTCTTAAATTTGAGTATGAGTCTTCCTGTTTTACTCTAAAATGTCTATCAGATATGTATGATTCCAAAATATCCGAATATTGTTTTGGCAGAAACCATTTTAGTTTAAAATTAAGGCCTTCATGCCACACTTTGTCAAATGCTTGTGCTACATCTAGAAAAACTGCAGAACAAACTTTTCCCTCTTCAGGTGCTTTTTCTATTATATTAGTAATTCTGTGTACTTGATCTATTGTGGAATGCTTGTCTCGAAAACCAAATTGATGAGACGGAATAATTTCTTGTCTTTCTATGATGGGTTTTATTCTTTTAAGCAATAATTTTTAATAGAGCTTGGATATAATTGGCCCGGTTTTGGAATCATGATAACTTCTGCAACTTTCCACAGTTTAGGTACATACCTAAGCCTAAAAGACGCATTAATTAGGTTGCATAGTTTTACGATAGCTTTTCTGGGGAGTTGTTTTATGACTACCCCGTTAATAAGATCATACCCTGGGGCTTTTTTCGAATTAATATTTTTGATTTCTGTTAATATTTCTTTTGGTGATGTAAGCTTAATATGGTCTTTGATTTGATGGGGTTTATTTAAATGAAAGTGTTCATCTGGTGCTTCGTGGGGCTGAAATATTTTTTCTAAATGACTTGCAAAAATATCTGCTTTTTCTTCGTTGCTCCTTGCCCACTGGTTGTTAGATTTTCGTATGGGTGGAATTTGGATCATTGGTCTTTTAAAATTTTTGGTTGCTTTCCAAAGGGAATAGTCGGTATTTTTATCATCTGTAAGTTCATTAAGAAAATGGTTAATAGATTCATTTTTTATTACTAGAATTTCTCGCCTAATGCGCTGCGTCATGTTGTTGAGATTTGTTTTGTCCCGAGGATCACGGCTTTGCTGCCACTTTCTTCTTAGTTTCCTTTTTTCCAATATAAGGTCTCTATCCTTTGGCTAGTTTTTTCCCTTAAAAATTCTCTTTGATTTTGGACTGTTTTCCCAAGCTGCTTGTTGAATATTTGTAACAAAATATTCAACTTCTTTATCGATTTGTTCTGGCGTTTGCAATGGTACTGATAGGTTTATTTTTTCTGACTGACTTTGTTTAAAACTAATCCAGTCAGTCAGTTTATTAACTAGTGAGATATTTGTTTCTTTCTTTATTATGTTTTTACTAAGAGTTAGAATAATAGGTGAATGATCTGAGTGTAATTCAAAACTTTCTTCTATATCCATAAAACTTAAAGATATATTTTTTACTATAAAAAAAGTATGTGAAATAATAATTCAACAGTATGCTTCCGGAAAATCAATGAGAAAAATTGCTGATGACTTACGAATTTCAAAGTCAAGATTGGAAACATTAATATTCGTGGTAAAAGTTTTGGTAGACCCAGAATTGTAACAGAAAGAAATAGAAGAATCCTTGTGAAAATCTGCAAAAACCAAAGAAGGGGTATTTTAAGAGACATTCAGGCACAGTGGAACCAAGATGCAGGCATAGATGTATCCAGAGAGTGTTGTTGACAGTGGATACACAAGTCAGGTTATGGATTTTATAAGGTAAATCGCCACCCCCGGTATATAAAGTCGAATCATTTATTTATTTAAAAGTTTGATTGGATTTTGACTGATTAATTGCCAAAATTAAAAATATTTTAATTCAATTAATTTTGGTAGGCTAAAGAAAAACCACTCCTTACTGCGATCCACAAAAAAACCCGTCTTAACTGGGCAAAATCTAAAGTAAGCTGGACAAAAGAAGACTGGGCTAAAGTAATTTTTAGCGATGAATCAAAATTTGATGTGTTGGCGATTATCGAAAGCGAGTTATCAGAACAAAATCTGTAGCTTTTCATAAGGACTGTATTAAAAGAACCGTAAAATTTCCTCAAGGAATTATGATTTGGGGTTGCATGTCAAGCAAAGATCCAGGCAGGTTTGAGTTCGTGGATGGTACCATAAATGCCAAAAAATATGAAGAAATCTTAGAAAGAAACCTATTGCCAAGTTCGAGGCAGCTTTATGGAAATGAAAATTTTATTTTTCAGCAAGATGGTGCATCATGCCGCACGGCCAAAACTACCAAAACATGGTTTGGGGACAATGAGATTCAAGTTTTGTCATGGCCCTTGAGTAGCCCGGACTTAAATATCATTGAAACACTGTGGCATCACATGAAAAGATCATTGAGAAATAACCCCCAGCGAACTGTTCCTGATCTTAAGGGTAAAATCCAGGATATATGGAATTCATTTACAGCACAATACTGTAAAACCTTAGTAGACACTATGCCGAAAATAATTAAAGCAGTTATAGCTGCGAAAGGTGATGTTACATCATATTAATTAATTTTAATCTGAGTTCGTCCGAATATTTTTTTGTCACTAAATTTTGTAGTTTTTTATTAAATGTATACATAATAAGTTTCTCTTTAATTAAAGTCTTCTTTAACGATCATAATATCTTTCTTTTTAAGGAGTAACAATAAAGTAATCCAGTGGAAAAATAAAATATAACAAAATTTATAAAGATAACAAACATCTTATAATTTATAAGGTGTCGTCCGAATATTTAGTTGTTAGGGCTCGTATCTGTCAAAATTAAACAGAAAAATCTAATGGGGTCTCAGAAACCCCAGTGTGCAGTATGTAACAAAAATATGTGTGGTTGTGTAGATGCCTGTGAAAATGGTGAATATATAGGATGTCCCAAATAAAAGCAACTACATGGGGATTTCGGAAACGGTAAGAGATATGAGTTTCTTTAAATGAGAAAAAAGTTGCGCTATTCTAAGCCCAATTAGATGCCGTTTCAAAATTAAAAATATCTACCGGGGTTTTTAAAATATTGAGCAAAAACTAAAAATTGTGTTTTTTGAAAAATTGAAATATCGCCGCCATATTACAAACAAATTTAATAAAATTTGGTAGTTTTGTATAAGCAACTACGGCCAATTGAGTGATGTTAACAATTGTTTTCTAGGCCTTCTAGTTTTTTTGAAACCATAGCCATCTTTGTTATTTCTTATGACCGCCATATTGGATTTATACTTCAATAAATAGAGCATAAAAGGAGCTTTTCAACCATGTATAATAAACCTATCTTTGGATGACGGAAAATGTGAATTTATTTAAAAAAAAATAGTTTTTCACTTAGTTTTGTTTGTTGTCATACCTACGTAACTACCTTTTAAAACTTTTCCGTTTATTTGATTTATATGCAAATCTTTAAGGCCCTTATTTTTCTCTGGCTAAGAAATAATACCATTTCTTAAAATCTATCTTGTATTTCTGAAACAAAAGTTTGCATTTATTATATAATTTAAAATAAAAATAAAAACAGATAACAAAGCATTTAATTAAATAAGCAAATGTTCGAAAATTCCACCGTTGTTATTCATGCAAATTTTGCATTGATGAATTAGAAACCATTTGTTCAGGAATTTCTTCTATGGCTTGAACAACGGCTGCCTCAAGTTCTATCGTATTATGAGTAGTAGAATAAACTTTATCCTTTAAGTATCCCCAAATACAAAAATCAAGAGGCGTAAGGTCCGGCGAACGTGCAGGCCAGGCAACTGGACCTCGATTTCGTATCCAGTTATTTCCATGTTGCTGATTCAAATAGTCAGTTATGATTCTTGCATTATGTAGAGATGCTCCATCTTGTTGGAACCACATGTTTGCTACATTTTGAAGAGGGAAATTTTCTAAAATTTGGTCTACGTAATTTTGTAGAATTTCTAGATAACGAGGTGCCGTCAAATTATTATGAAAAATGTTAAATAGTATGTGTCCGTTTATGACTCCTAGCCATACATTCAAACCCCGCCTAACTTGATGGTGCACCTCACGATTTAAGAACGGATTTTCATCGCCCTAGTACACGTAGTTATGTCTAAACACCCTGCAGTTTGTAAACCTGCTTTCATCGGACCGCAGAACCTTAAGCGGAAATTGAGAGTTTTCTTGCGATTTTTGAATGGACCAATTGCAAAACAAGGTTCTTCTTCCTAAGTCACCGTCTCGGAGTGCTTGACTAATATGTGTTGCATATGGATGATACTTAATTTTTTTAAGAATTCCTTGTGCAGTTGATTTGGGTACTTCAACATTATTTTCCAGTTCACGAAGACACAGAGGATTGTCAACGATACTTTGTAAAACCAGAGCTTTAATATTTTCATCAGGTTGTCGATTACGATTTTGTTTTTTAAAGGAACCATATTCAATTAAATTATTTCTAAGTATTGTGAAGATTGACAAACCTGGTTGTCGTCTTTCTGGATATCTCTGAAAGTACATATCTCGACTCTTCCAGCATTCTTATTACACAAAACATTTCTATGTTAAATTTGATTCATAATGTGACTCAAAAAAAATCTTAAGTAATTTAGAAACTTTAAAACAACAGATAAATCAAATAAATGACAAAGTTTTGACAGACAGTTACGTAGATATGTTAACAAACGCAACTACGGCATTTGTTTCACAGCCAACCAAGTGAAAAACAGTTTTTTAAATAAATTCACATTTTCCGTCATTCAAAGGTAGGCTTATTTACATGGTTGAAAAGCTATTTTAATGATCTATTTATTGACGTATCATAAAAAATAACAAGGTTGACTATGGTTTCAAAAAAACTAGGCCTCGAAAAAATTTGTTAACGTCATTCGATTGGCCGTAGTTGCTTATACAAAACTAACAAATTTCATTAAATTTGTTTGCAAGATGGCGGTGATATTTCAATTTTTCAAAAAAGACAATTATTAGTTTTTGCTCAATATTTTAGTAACCCCTGTCTCTCTTATCTTTAATATTAATACAGCACCTGATTTGGCTTAGAATAGCGCAACTTTTTTCTCATTTGAACAGACTCGTGTTTACCGTTTCCGAAATCCCCATGTATAGTCTCATTCTTACACAAAGTTGTGGGTAACAGTTTTGCATACCCTACAGACACCATTGCACCTGAAACCATTGTAAAGAAATTACCAAAACCTTCAGCAATAGGAGCTACTGAACGATCTGCCTGTCAACTGCAGGTTTGATTTTTCTGAATATTATATGTATAAAAATATTTAGTTATTATTCTGCTTGTTTTCTGTATTAACCTTAAATCTATACCTAATCCAACCTAGTAAAAATGTTTCATTAAAACTTTCAAGTATAAAACTTTATGTCCCAGTATAGACCTATATGTGTCCCACTATGGACCAATGTGACGTCCCCCTATGGAGCACCCATGATCTATACTGGGACAAGTAGTCCATACTGAGTCAGAGTCCAAAAAACTGTTTTACCTTCAACTTATTCAAAATGGAATTAAACCTTATAAAGGCATCCCTAATGCAATTAACTGAACCACCAATTATTCAAAAATAATAAACAGTCTAGAACAGAAAAATTAAAACTGTCCCACTATAGACCACTCTCCTTTACTGTTTTATTTACAGGTTGCCCCATTGTTAAGCTCTATCTTTGTTCCGTGTAGTTTTTTTATGAACATAGTATATCTATAAAATGGTTGAACAGTGCCAGATAAGGTCACTGTATAACGAAGTTCCTTCTAACTTTGTAATACAGAGACCTTAAGATAAGAGGGTTGGGAGGATGACAGGAGAGGTTGTTAGTTGTTAAAGTCTAGATGAAATAGGACATTTATTGGGCTCAATGCAATAAGGTAAACAATATGTCAGTTAGTAGTTGTAGTCACATGATTCTATTTAGTTGAAAGCACTTCATTAAAGTCATTTTACAATATTGGTATTCTCATACCCTATTTGCTTTCTGCATCATTCTGTTAATGGGATTATTATAAAGTGTGCAATTCAAGCCATTGTTTTTTATTTATTATATGCTATTTTTCTTATTGAATGAAGCATTTTTGGGATTGATGTTTTTGTGTCACACTTTGGGTACCACTCAACAATTTTTCTTCAAAGTATTAACCCTGGTATAAACATTTTCGATGTACATACCTATAAACATAATATTATGAAGATTATCTACTAGTTATATTAAGTGGTTGTTGATGCTTTTCTGGGAATCGCTCCTGCTTGGTCTTAAACTAAAATGGTGGTTTAGTAGGCTGATTTAGATTTTGATTTTCTGGGAAGTGCTCCTGCTTGGTCCAAAACTAAGATGTTAAAAAAATTACCTAACTAATTAGCGGCAAATTATCCACCTAGTCGAGGTTCGATTGGTAAAGAGGGTATATCGCCAACTATTTATAAAGTTAGCGAAGCAGCCAACAAAATGAATTTATTACCAACTAAAAAGCAAATAAATAGCGGCAAATTATCCACCATATTCAATTTCGAGAAGCGATGTCTAAAAAGATTTTGGACGACGGTGCTTCGCTAGCTTTATTTGAAGTTAACAAAGCAGCCAAAAAAAACATAAAAATAAAAGCGACAAAATTCTTTTATCCACAACTAAGTAGCGACTAACTAGCGGCAAATTATCAACCGTATTCGAATTTAATAGGCGATGTCTAAAGCCGTTTTCGATGAGGGTGTTTCGCTAACTTCATATGAAGTTGACAAAGCACCCAAAAAACACATAAAATTAATAATTGCTTAATTAAGTTAAAAGCGACAAAATTAATTTATCCACAACTAATTAGCGACCAATTAACGGAAAATTATCCAACTAGTCGCGAGTCGATTTGTAACGAGGGTCACTTGGGTTGGCGAAACACCCAAAAAACATAAAAAAATTAGCAACACAATTAATTTATCCTGAAATAATAAGCGGTAAATCATCTGCCATCTAAAGTCTAAAGCCATTTTTGAAAGGGGCGCTTCGCTTACTTCATATGAAGTTAGCGAAGCACCCAAAAAAGATGAAAAAATAAAAGCAACAAAATTAACGACTAATTAGCGGCAAATTATTCACCTAGTCGCGGTTTGATTTGCAATAAAGGTGCATCGCCACCTACATATGAAGTTAGCACCCAAAGAACAGAAAAAAAAATAATTTACTACAAGTAATTTATCCACAACTAATTAACGGCAAATTATCCACCTAGCGCGATTCGATTTGTGATGGGTGCTTCGCTAACTTTATGCTTATAAAAACGGCCAATAATGGCTTATACAGGTCCTAAAATAAATTCATATATCTTGAAATATATGCATATATGGCGTGTTTGAAAGGTCTTTAAAATACCTTTTGAATAAGGTACTACATAATGTAATTTTTGCAAAATACTAACTCAAAAGTTTTAAAAATCTTGTTAGTTTGTTTTTTGCAAAGATTACCTACATCATATGATACCTCATTGGAAATATATTAAAGAACTACACTGGTTTAATTAGTTCTAGAATTATTTGAATTTGTTTTGGTACATGTTTGAGCCAATTTGGCAGTTTTTTAATTACTGTACTTTTCAAAAATGAAATAAAAAAAGCTACAAATTATTAAATGTTGAAATTGCCTAGAATGAATGTAAATTATTAAAATCGGAAAGCTGGTCTGCAAAACCTCCTTTTTATGTTGATTTTATATGAATTGACCCACTTGGGAAAGTTACAGATGTCTAGGGACTTTTTTGACCCGGGACTCGGATTCAGCGTCAAAAAATATAGTCCTTGCCTTGCCATATGCAGTTACACTTTTGTGAAATTGACATGATATAAACATATTTTCTAACCAGAAATATATTAAGAAGTAAATATGTCATGTTGGTATAAAATTAAAGGTAAAACTGCCATTGTCTCTGGATAAAAAGGTGCTGACTATAGCTTGTCAAAACAAACGCACAGATAAAAATAAATCAAAGACATGCCATTTTTCAATTTTTTTTTCTTGCTCTCAGTATGCATACGATAAATAAAGAGGTTGGAAATGTCACAAAAGTGTAACTGCCTATGGCAAGGACTATACAACTATACATATCTGTATCTTTTTGTAGATTTTTTTTTGCGCGGCTATTTTTTCTTAAATTATAACTCCTCTTAGTTCGGGCCTAAGAGGGAAATTTAGGGGCTTGTCGGCATTTTCGCGTACCGTGACGAAATTTGGCACGAGGGTACCAGACACCTAGAGATGCCAGTGCAGGACCAAGATACAGGGGCGTACTTGAGGTGAGACAGGACAAGCTGATAAATTAAATATAAAGCTAGTTTCGCGTACAATTTTTGTTTCTTTAACTTTATAGCTATGTAGCTTATAAATTCAAAAATCTGTAAAAATTTAAGGTTGGAATTAACGTTTCTTTTTTGAGGGGGGGAGGGAGCAAAAGGTGGGAGAATAAATTGATAAAAATTTTATTTCGTCTAAAGTGGTAATTTAGTATTCTTAACCAAAATAAATATCAATTGAGTCAATACGTCAAACTGTTTACATGATATGTCAAAAACTGACACCTTAATGTGCCAGTGATTATTACAAATACCTGACCAGGCCTAACTTAATAAACTTTGATAACTTAGTGTAGTGTAGTAGAAGTAAAAGTAAAAATTCAAATTTCTAGAATTTTTAATTTTTAACATAATTCAACAACAAAAACAACAACAAATCTGCCAATTCTTGGGTACCAAAGCATACACTTTTAATAAAATTACACAATTGCATCCTCTTTGAGATTGATTGTCAGAAGTGATAATTAAATAGATATTTGAGAAATATTGATAATACATATTATGTAAAAAATATTTGTTATACAATTAAAATTACTGTATTTCATTAATAACTTTTACTTAAGAAGAAAAAGTCATAAGACAGCTTTTATTTAAATATCAGTTGCTGGTACTGTATACTATGCGTATCTTTTAAAAAATATTTCTTTAATATAGCTCACCTACGCGTCGTTTAATTTTGTTTTTGTTCCACCAATTTAGCGGAAAAATATTAAAATTTTGTCTAATTATTTGACCTTGTAGTTTTGGTACTAACAAAGCTAACAATATTACCGACCTTAATTTGAATACCCTGTATGGTTTAAAGTCTCTAACTAACACCTACATAGGTGATTCCATTGACTTCTATACCCTACGGGTAGACCCGGCATGGGCCTAAATTGCCATTATATCAAGCTTTTATCGCAATTGACCAAATATAAGTAAGAATTTAATGATCAAGACAGGGATAAAAATAGAATTTCGGTTTGGTAAGTCCGGACGCATGCAACATAGCAAAAATATTTCTATTGATTTGTCTTGGATAAAAAAGTCAGTGGCGGCGAAAAATAAAAATTGTGTGTGTGTGCCACTAGCATTTTTTATCAACGATTTTTGCATATTAAATAATTCATGAATACTTACTAAACTTTAAATCTGTCTGTGTGTTTCCAAAATTTTCTTCACTAAAAAAAAAGAGTAAAAAGAATTTGTTAGCATGCTAAGTGCAGTGGATGTAATAAAATTATTGTTTTCATCGTAGAAAGAACACCGCACCCGTTTACACAGGCCTTATGTTTTTTGGCTCGGTGGAATTGGCTATAATTTTAGTATGTTATAGTGGGATATGTAACTAAAAAAATTTAAGTAAAGTTAAGTATTTCTATGTACAGTTTTTGAGATATAAACGATCAAAGTTCGTTAAATGGTCGTTTTTGGGTATGTTATAATAATAATAACTCTTACATCTTGACCAAAAAAAAAACAATTGACCATAAAAATGACTTAGTAAAGGTCTATGGACAAAGTCACTGATGATGTCATTCTTGTCAATTTATTAAATAATATAGGGGGGATAGTCAAAAAAACATTTTTTTATATCTGCACTATTACCGAATTTTTATTATTACCAGCAATTTTTATTTTGGCACGGATTAATAATTTTATATAATATTTAAAAAATATATATATTTTTGTTTTTTAACTGCCCCGACTTTTATAGATATGAATTTTTTTATTGCAGGTATTTTTTCTTACTAAATAAAATTGACTTTAGCTGTTCTAAGCTATTTTCCGTATGACAAAAATTAATTTGTTAAATATTTTGTAATAAAATACAGCTCAAGGAATATTTTTATTATATAAAAAAATACTATAGCTTTTGGTTGAGTCAAAGTTTGGTTGAGTCATGTTTTTTTATTTTTTTTGCCCTTTTATAGTTTTAATTTATTTTTGGAAAACGGCTAGGTGAATTTTAATTAAACTTAACCTGCTAATTTTTGTAACTTAGCGCTACATAAGGAAAAAAATGTGTTTTTTTCTCTGTCTAGTTTTAAAGATATTAATTTTTGTAGCTCTAACTATTCTTATATTTACAGGACGGCGACAAAAAAAAGGTATTTACAGTTCAATTTTTGCTGTACGTACCGAAACTCTAAACAAATAAGAGCCAAAACAGTAGAAAAATAAAATATATACAGGGCGTCTCAAAAAATAGGTTTATTTGATGCATGAGTTTTATTAGTACTAATGTAGTACTTTTTTTTTACTTAACTAGAAAATGTCAATAGTACGTAACTTATTGTTAAGCACCAGTTATGGGTGTCATTCTCGGTAATTCCCAAAGCCCTCGTAGACCAGCGTATCCTAGGATACTACCAGTAGCGTGTCGTGGATAAAAGGGCGGGGGGGGGGGGGCGATAGGTATGGAAGTCAAATAAATTACAAACCTTTTTAAAATAATAACACTATTAATTCTTTTTCGAACCGAACCGATCCGAATCGAACCGAACCGACACCCTGGCCCCCTATACGACACGCCACTAGATACTACTGTATATGTAAAAGTGGAGCAAGGGCAGTAGGATGCTGCTCTCATATTTGCAGTGTACTATGGTACCTAGGATACGCTCGTCATCAGGGGTATATAATGTACTCCAGGCAAAGTTTGCTTCAAAATGGATGCCGCAAATAGATCACATAATATTAATCAATAAACATATAAATAGAAATTATGAAGGTTATAGTACATGTTTAAGATAATTTTAATTTAAGTTAATTTGTTTAGTTACTTGTTAGCATTATTAGTATTAAAACAGTACAATAAAACAAGCTTTTTTCTTGAGACGCCCTGTACATATTTTATTTTTCTACTGTTTTGGCTCTTAGTTGTTTAGAGTTGTACGTACAGCAAAAATTGGACGTTAAATATCTTTTTTTTGTCGCCGTCCTGTAAATATAAGATAGTTACAGCTACAAAAATTAATATCTTCAAAACTAGACATAGAAAAAAAAACACTTTTATTCCTAGTGTGACGCTTTTACAGTTACAAAAATAAGCAGGTGAAGTTTAATTAAAATTCACCAAGCCGTTTTCCAAAAATAAATTAAAAATTATATAAGGGCAAAAAAAAATTAAAATGTTTTTTTTGAACAGACCCTTTGACTCCACCAAAAGCTATAGTATTTTTTTTATATAATAAAAACATTCTTTGAGCTGTATCTTATTACAAAATATTTAACAAATTGATTTTTGTCATACGGAAAATAGCTTGAAACAGCTAAAGTCAATTTTATTTAGTAAGAAAAAATACCTGCAATAAAAAAATTAATATCTATAAAAGTGGGGGCAGTCAAAAAACAAAAATATTTTTTTTCTTTAAATATTATATAAAACTGTTAACCTGTGCCAAAATAAAAAGCGTCAGTTATAAAATTCGGTAATAGTGCAGATATAAAAAATGTTTTTTTGACTATCCCCCCTACTTTGTTCAACAGATCTACAACAAACTAGACCAAGGCGATAGAGTTGTTGCACTATTGTTTGATCTAACCCGTGCTTTTGATACCATAGACCCTAACTTTGTATATAAAAAACTCGAAAAACTAGGTATCCAAAACCCCCTTAATAACTGCATTAAATCTTTTCTTACAGATAGAAAATTTAAAATCAAAATAGGAAGCACATATTCAGAATCTACAGAATCAAACATAGGCACGCCCCAAGGCAGTGTGCTTGCACCTTTAATATTTTTGCTGTTTATTAACGATCTTCCCGAATATATCACGTGGGGACTTGTGTTTATGTTCGCCGATGATACGTCCATCGTTGTATCCGCAAAAGACACAAATTTTCTTCATGAAAAAATCAACTTTACCCTAAATGAATTTTCGAACTGGTGCAAGCAAAACAATCTGATTATAAATGTCTCTAAAACTGTCTTTATGGAATTTAAAACAAAGTCCCGTAAACCTACCGACCTCAATATAATCTTTAATGACATCCCTTTGCCAGTTAGCGATAGCTCAAAATTTTTGGGAACTATTGTCGATACTCATTTCGAGTGGAGTTTACACATAAGTAGTGTATGCTCAAAACTTAATACATGCTACTTCATGATTAAGTCACTTAAAAACTCTCTCAGTATAAAAAATTTCATTACTGTGTATTATGCTAATGCAAACTCGGCTCTAGCCTATGGTGTGGCAGTATGGGGTAGTGCTCAGGATGTGGAAAGAGTATTGGTAGGTCAAAAGAGACTTATAAGATTAATTTTCAATATACCTTACAACGGTACTTGTCGCTCTGCATTTAAGGATAATAAAATTATGACAACTAGTATTTACATACAGGGTGACCCGATCTTAAGGGATCAAACTTTACCAGCGTGTTGGGCGTTCAAAAATAATTTAAAAAAGTCTATACAACATAGGTCGAAAAATGTTTTGTAAAGAAAATACAGGGTGTCAAAGTTTTCTTAAAAAAAAAGAAAAAAATTATTATCTAGAAAACTACCTTGGACAACAACTTTAAATTTGGTACAGAATAAAGGTTAATAGAGCTGCATACTTTTCTTTATAAAGCAACAATGTAGGCCCGCCACGGGCGTGCGCACGGGTGGTGACTTTTAGAATTTTTTAAGAAAAAAATGATACGCCAATGGATTTTTTTAAATTTTAAATTATTTTTGAGTTCACTGTCCAATTTAAGTAAAAAAATGTCACTTTACTTTTTTTCGTACAATGCTTCATTGTGGAGAAAAAAATTGAAAATGTTTAAATTTGTTGCAAAAAAAATAAAATAATTAAGTTATTGAATTGAAGAAACTACATAACTGGATTCTTTAATTTAATAGAGCTGCACACTTTTCTTTATAAAGCAAAAATTTTGGTTTGTCAGGGGCGTGCGCACGGGTGGTGAGATTATTTGAAGAAAACATGTTACGCCAATGGTTTTTTTTTGTTTTAAATTAATTTTTGAATTCACAGTCTAATTTAGGTTAAAAAATGTCTCTTTGCTTTTTTTTGTAGGATGCGTCGTCTTAAAGTTAAAAATAAAAATCGTTTTATCTGCACCTAAAGATTTTACCAATAAAAAAAACAAAAAACAGCATTTTTCGTAAATCCCATAAAAAAGTCAAAGCTAGTAAAAAAATTTTAAATAAGGTAATAAGTAAATTAGTAGTAGGTGGTAAATTTTTGTTCACGTTCAGTTCACTTTTTAAGTTCTTTATTTTGACGGTTGTTAGGCTTCTTTGTTTGGTTGTTATTACACTTGTCAAAATTTATCTTTTCATTTTAAAGCATTTGTAATATTAAAACCTGATACATAATGCCCACGGCCTGCGCACTGATAGTTCGGTAAGCATTCCCGAGATGGCACTAATTCCATAATTTTTACAGTTTTTTCACAAAAAATACCCGCGCTGTTGCTTCCTCCCGGTATAATTTTTTTATACCGTCAACTTTTCAAATTTATCAATTTTTTATATTTGTCAATTTTTCTCTGTCATTCATAAATGTTTGTTTTTTTTTTAAATTTATTGCGTATTTTAAATAAGATCTTTATTTGAAAATGGCTTCAACGTGTTGCGTACTCAATTGCCCTTTCAAAATTAAACTCTTTCATAGATTCCCAAGATATTTTCATGTAAGTAAAAATATATATTTATATAAGCATTGCCTTTAGTATGTATACAGTGATATAAACTTGTTTTATAGAAAGATTTTTTATGAAAAACGCTTTAATTACTTTTAGCTCCGCCAAAAATGGGAGAATGCCGTTGGACATGAAAACGCCTATCGCCTATCGACAAAAACTGGGGGCACGGTAGTGCTCCACCAAGTTCGCGCGGAAACTGCTGTACCATCTTTTTTTGAAACATGTCAGCCCATATTTGACCTATCTAAAACTCTACTTCGGAATGAGCTACGAAACTCAAACACAATCATAGATTTTGATAGAGTTAACAATCCCTCTAAGTTTCATGGACTTCCATAAAGTGGTAAAGTAATTACGAAATTTCAAAAAAACTCACCACTCACTCATGTATAAATCATGTAAATTTGTCTGTACTTCCAGACATGTTAAAAAGCTGAAATTTGGCAGACTGATAGAAATTGTGACCAAATCCTTGGATTGTAAAAAATCAAAAAACCCCAAAGATCTAATTCACTCCCCTCCCCCATACATGTAAAGTTATGTAAAAGTAACATTGCCCACTTCCAGAGGCGCTGGAGAGCTGAGCTTTGGCAGACTAATAGGAAATATGATAAAACTATAGGAAAAAATTTAAAAACCCCAAAATTTTAATTTGCTTCCCTGTCCTATAAATGTAAAATTATGTAAAAGTAACATTGCCCACTTCCAGAAACGCTAGAAAGCTGAGCTTTGGAAGGCCGATAGGAACTATGATAAAACTATAAAAGAAAATTAAAAAACCCCAAAGTTTAATTAACTTCTCTCCCTATAAATGTAAAGTTATGTAAAAGTAACATTCTCCACTTCCAGAAACGTTAGAGAGCTGAGCTTTGGAAGGCCGAGAGGAACTATGATAAAACTATAAAAGAAAATTAAAAAACCCAAATTTTAATTTACTTTCCTCCCCTATAAATGTAAAGTTATGTAAAAATAACATTGCCCACTTCCAGGAACACTAGAGAGCTGAGCTTTAGAAGGCTGGTAGAAACTATGATAAAACCATAGGAAAATATTTAAAAAAAACCTCAAAATTTTTAATAAGGTATTGCTAAAGTTTTGAACAATATTCCGCATATTTTACTACCTACTTTAAAACTTAAATATTATCCAAATCCTTTAAAAAAGGATAAAAGCATAACAAAAACATTTCATGAAAAAAAAAGCCAAGTACGCGAAAGTGGTATTCCGTAAAAAGTTCTCCAATACAAATTTCAAAATGAAAGGTTCTTACTAGTTTGGAAATCTTTTTCTAAACTTGGATATTACGGCTGCAAATGACTTTTAGGCGCAGTGCAAAATTGAACATAAAAAAGTTTGGCTGGAATAGCATAGTTAAAAAAAAAACATTTCCAAACTAGTAAGAACCTTTCATTTTGAAATTTGTATTGGAGAACTTGGCTTTACTTTTATCTCAATTCTTTTTACGAAATACCACTTTCGCGTACTTGGCTTTTTTTACATGAAATGTTTTTGTTATGATATAGATATCCACAAAATATTTAAATTAAGGTGAAATTATTAAACTAAATAAAAAACAAACTGTGATTGAGATACCGACAGTCAGATACTTTTGTTAAACATTCCTTAAATGACTAGCATGTGCCTAAATTAATATTGATTTATTATATAAAATATATTACAGTTAAAAAAAATCCTGACTGGTGGAATACTGAACATAGCTAAATAAAAAATAAATGTGTAGTTATTGGGTTGTTTTTTTATGTATATCGTTGAAATGGGCTCTGGAACGAAATAGCGATGTACAAAATAGCGAGTATTAAAATAGCGGTATCGAAATAGCGACAATCAAAATAGCGATTTAATGAAAGGGCGACTATCAAAATAGCGATGTAACAAAATGGCGATGTAACAAAATAGCGATTGTATCAAAATAGCGATGTAACAAAATAGCGACTATCAAAATAGCGATGTAACACAATAGCGACTATCAAAATAGCGATGTAACATAATAGCGATTATCAAAATAGCGATATTTTGGTTCGGTTTTGGCATATAGTTCGACAAAAGGGTTTCTTTCTAACAATTTTTTTCAAAAAAAAAACTTCCCTGACTTCTATCTCGGGATCCTAGAGGGTGTGAATCTGAACCGAACCGAACCGTTTTAAAAAAAACTCCAGACTTCTTTTGAACCGAAACAAACTGAACCGGTTCGGTTTGGTTCGGTTCGGTGCGATTCGGTTCGGATTCACACCCTCTAGGATCCTAGAAAAGAAGTCAGGGAAGTTTTTTTTTTAATTTGTTAGAAAGGTTCGGTTTGGATTGGTTTGAATCGATTCGGTTTGGTTTGATTCGGTATTTTGATACATCGCTATTTTGATTCGGTTCGGTTCGGTTCGGTATTTTGATTGTCGCTATTTTGATACATCGCTATTTTGAATGTCGCTATTTTGATACATCGCTATTTTGATATGTCGCTGTTTTGTTACAAACGCTGTTTTGTTACAAACGCTATTTTGATACATCGCTATTTTGATAGTCGCTGTTTCATTACATCGCTATTTTGATAGTCGCTATTTCATTACTCGCTATTTCGTACGTCGCTATTTTGTACATCGCTATTTCGTTCCAGAGCCGTTGAAATGATTATCTAAAATATTTTAAAGACTTTTCAATACAAGTATCTAGTAGTTAAGACATTTTGGATTCAATTCACCAAAATGATTTCCTAAAATATTAAAAATAATTTTTAATATAATCCAAAGATTATGGAATAAAAATCTTTAAGTTATATTAAAAATATTTTTGAATCACTTAGTATTTTTAAATAAAATTAAATATATCACCCGTGCGCGATTTTCGAAAATGTTTGTAGCGCCATCTTTGGACTGCTTACCCGAACTTATGTACGTTCGACACACTGTATATAATAATAATATAATATTGAGTGGCCCATCTTAATAATATATATTATAATCTATAATCTTTGATAATGCCGTTAAATTTTACAAATGAAGAATATGCTGATATTCATTTTTATTATGGACGTGCAGCTGGAAATTCTCGTGCAGCCAGAATGTTATACGCCGAAGCATTTCCCAATAGACGCCCTCCACATCAGAGAGTATTTCAAAGAGTACACCAGAATTTAAGACAAACAGGAACTTTTCATGGAATAAGAGATCAAGAGAACAATCATGCTCCAGGACGACAGAATGCAATTTTGGCTCATTTTGACAACGACCCATCAACAAGCGTGAGAAGAGCTTCTAACGAGTTGCGCATTCCAAGAGAAATCATCCGAAGAACGTTGAAGTTTGACGGTAGACGTGCTTTTCATTTATCGCGTACCCAAGAATTACTTCCTGGAGATGCAGAAAGGCGTATCCAATTTTGTGAATGGTTTTCGCATGCCATTGAAGTTGACAGAAACTTTTCACAATTCATTTTGTGGACGGATGAAGCCATGTTTACACGATGTGGGATATTTAACATTCATAATACCCACCTTTGGGCACATGCAAATCCTCACGCAATGGTCGAAGATAATTTTCAAAATAGGTTTAGTGTTAATGTGTGGGTAGGGTTAATTGGGAATTCTCTCATAGGACCCCATTTTTTGCCACACAGAGTAAATGCACAAGTTTTTTTGGATTTGCTTCAAAATCATTTGTTTAATTACTTGGATGAGCTACCCATTCTTACCCGAAGAAGAATGCAATTCCAATTGGATGGGTGCCCAGCCCATTTTGGCATAGAAGTGCGTGATTGGCTAAACAATAATTATCCTAACCGATGGATAGGTAGAGGGGGCCCAACGGCTTGGCCTGCTAGGTCACCCGACCTCACCCCCCTAGATTTTTTTCTTTGGGGTACTTTGAAAGAAATGGTGTACAGAAACCCACCAAGAAACAGGGATGACCTCATAGCATCAATCCAAGCTTGTTGCAGAGCCATAACTCCAGCACAAATTGCTGCTGCTACCAGAGCAGTTCGACGAAGATGTACTAAATGCATTGAAGTGAGGGGCAACCATTTTGAAGCGTTTTTAAATTAATAAATAATAATCCATTTATTTGTGTGGTTTCTTTAATTTAAAAAATTTATTGGCTTAATTATTTTATTTTTTTTGCAACAAATTTAAACATTTTCAATTTTTTTCTCCACAATGAAGCATTGTACGAAAAAAAGTAAGGTGACATTTTTTTACTTAAATTGGACAGTGAACTCAAAAATAATTTAAAATTTAAAAAAATCCATTGGCGTATCATTTTTTTCTTCAAAAATTCTAAAAGTCACCACCCGTGCGCACGCCCGTGGCGGGCCTACATTGTTGCTTTACAAAGGAAAGTATGCAGCTCTATTAACCTTTATTCTGTACCAAATTTAAAGTTGTTGTCCAAGGTAGTTTTCTAGATAATTTTTTTCTTTTTTTTAAAGAAAACTTTGACACCCTGTATTTTCTTTACAAAACATTTTTCGACCTATGTTGTATAGACTTTTTTTAATTATTTTTGAACGCCCAACACGCTGGTAAAGTTAAGATCGGGTCACCCTGTATATAAACTAATCATTTTCATTTTTCAACACCAAAATATTTTTACATTAAATAGTTCTTATCACAACTATCCAACTACAAGTCGTAACCACTTCAGCATCCATAAACACAACCATGAGTATATAAAAAAAAGTACTCATTATCTTGGATGCAAATTCTTTAACTTGTTGCCAAACAAAATCAAACAAACTACGTCGCTGCCAAGATTCAAAAAAGAAGTCAAAAATCTTTTATTAAAAGAAACTTTTTATAGTTTAATTGAGTTTGAAAACTACATGTTGGGCAGAAGGTAAATTTTTGTTATCAATATTTATATACATATATATACAAATCTTGTAAATGTGTTTTCGTTTTTATTTTTTTAAATATTTACACTATTATTATTTACACTTAATGTTATATTTTTTGTATTTGACGTATCTTATCTACATTATTGTAGCTGAAAAGATTAATAAAGTTGTCTATTGTCTATATTATTTAATAAATTGACAATAATATACGGTAGCGACTTTGTCCTTAGACATTGACTAAGTCATTTTTATGGCCAAATAATTTTTTTCGGTCAAGATGTAAGAGTTATTAGTATTAGAAAATACACAAAAACGACCATTTAACGAACTTTGACCGCTTATATCTCAAAAACTGTACATAGAAAAACTTAACTTTACTTACATTTTTTTTTAGTTACATATCCTACTATAACATATTAAAATTAAAGCCAATTCCACGGAGCCAAAAATTTTCCATAAGGCCTGTGTAAACGGGTGCGGTGCTCTTTACAAATGTACCTTGTACAAGTGTCTCCTTCAACTCTTCTCTTCTTGGGTGGACTACAAGTTATGCTAGAGTCAGAAATTTCGGAACTAAAAATGTTCAATGTTGTTATGTCAAAATTTCCTAAGGTATTATTTAGTTGATAGCAAGTAATAGATAAACTAAAAATTTTAAAATTTATATTATTTACAAAAATCCTCAAAATATTAAGCTTTGAAACTCGAATAGTATTATAGCTACTTCATATTGGTCTAAAAAATTCGATGATGTTTTAAACACTTCAGCAACCCAAAGAACCTATTAAAATGTTATGAGTTTTTACTCCGAGGTTTATAAGATCATACCTCTCTAACATTTTGACTGACCTATTTAAAAAAAAGCTTTAGCCTATGTTTTGCTTAAAACGAAAAAATATATATTTACAGAACCACAGCGTAATAGATAAAAATGATAAAAAAAACTTTCCTACTTACCTCTCACTTCGAAAAACATTGTCGACTAATTTCGGAAGACTTCCCTGTTTAACCTCTTCTTTCCATCTTTTCCTAAGCTAAAGGCACTATCTTCAAAATGATCAGAACATAGAGTTGCATATCTAGGTAGTTGATATTTAATTCCCCGCAGGGCAATCCATACATTTTTTTTGGTCATTGTTCTTTGGAAATCTGAGAAAAGTTTTGACGAAATTAAAGACCATTTGTATAACAGTAAAATCAAAATGTGTTAAACTTAGATTAAAGTTTATATAATAACACACACTACTACATTACGGGACTTATGAACAAATTATTAAAAAATAATCTTTGTGATTGCGGGAAAGTGAAACTTTCTGAATTAAAATGAGTGAGGGTAAAATCGTATAAAAAACTATCTATCGTAACGCTACTGAACTTTGTCGATTTTGACCAAAAACTATACGTCAAGACGACTTACTCATGAAATGTTGTTTCCTCATCGATTTTTCTTGTTTTTTTGCACAAACAACAATTTCTTACCATAATTGAACCAAATTAGTTACTAATAAACTTGTTTTTAAAAGCTTTTAGGACTTTTTGTGAAAAATCACGCACAAAAATGAAAAAAATTCCATTACGTACATTATCAACCTTGCACATCACAAAACATCAGTTTTTCCTGTCAAAAACGACAGCAGGTTGAATCACTCAAAATACGGCAGGTAGATTAAAATTAGCAAGCTGCTTTTCTTTCGCAGTTATGCTGCCAATGTGAAAGAGATAAAAGTACCCATATATTATCTAGGGTGGTATTAGTATGTAAGAATCAGTCTATCTTTGTCAGTTTCATAAGTTTAATAGTTTCTGTCTAGTTTTTTATTGTATAAGAAATACCTGGACATAGCAACCAAATTAGATAGAGTCAATAAAAAATGCCTTGTCTTTCCGTCTCTAAAGGCCCTTTCAGGGCCTTTATACAACTCAATGGGTGATTCATATTTTAACTTTCTACTGCATATTTCCTAATTTTATAAGTGCTGGGAATAACGTTTAACGTATTTAAAAAATATATATATTGACAAAAAACACCTTGGGTTTTCTTACAATTACAAAGCTAGGTAAAATAATGTACACCATGTAAAAAAGGCATTCTTCTAGTTACAACAAGTTGTAAAATTTAGAAGGTATCTTAAACTACATAACCGGTATACCCAAAAGTTTGAGACTACTATTTTTTACATGATTTTTATAATTTCACCCTGTATCTTTTATCATATTATAAAATTACACTAACCTAAATTTTGTGTCATAGCCTGTAATAAGCCGACATATTGTGCCAAGTTTCATTGCAAAATTATTATTAACGCAGTAGCTACAATAAATAATGTAAAAAAACAGTAAGAATGACAGCAAAGTTGTTGTGGCCCTGTATATCTGTTCAGAAAACGGTAATGATGGAGCACTTATTATTGATTTGTAACGTCGTCATAAAAAAAACTACTTAAAATGATCATAAAAATTTTACTTATTTTTAAAAACACCTGTATTTTTAACAGTTTAAACTAATTTTTATTTTCTTTTCGAAAAATATAAATAAAAGCTAAATATCTTTTATCTGGTATATATTTTTTGAAAATATCCTTACGTCTAAGAAATCCACATACTTGTCCATCTTTTAAGATTGTTTAAATTTAGAATTATTAAATATAACCCCTCTGTACTCGGACCCTGTATATGTCACACCCGTCTGGCAATTTTGATTTTCAAGGTAAATAATTTGTTTATGTCCTCATCAAATTTTAATACCTTATCTTGCATAACTTAGCTAGTGGAATTTTTTTTCTACTCAATACCCACACCAAAAATTAATTATATTTTATTTCTTGAAAGAAAATAAAGCAGTATAATTTTTTTATTACTTAAAATAAAAGTGTAAATGTTTTTATAATCGGTGCCAAGTTTCATTGCTCTAGCTTTATATTTCAATTTTATACAGAATTTTAATGAGATAGATGCAATTAAAAATAAAACACCCTGTATCTTTGCTCTGCACGAAGTTCGGGATGAGCACCGCTTCGTGAAATAATACTATAGTATCGTACTATATTCGCGCCAAGTTTTATTACGGTACGCAAAAATGCAGACAAAAGTGGCTTAGGCTCCGAACCATCTGTCCCCTTGTTCGAAGTTAAACCTAACCCTGGTCGATTCATCGCAAACATATTCTAACCGGTGTCTAACCTTTTCTTCGTCTGCTTTTTTAATAAGTAGTTTTTCAAAAAACTAGTTTATAAAAAAAAACAAAACAAGTTTTTTTACAAAAATTATGTTTGAAAATAATAATTTTTAAAAAAGTAGTTTTTTTCAAAAACTAATTTATAATTATTAAAATATATGTACTACACACAAAACATTAAAATAAAAAAAATGCTCGCGGCGAATTGTCCTACTCCCCTGTTATATTATGTATCCTTAATAATTCTTTAAAAATCAAGAATTTTGTTTTTTCCATTTGTAGATAGTTCAGAGTCTGCCAAACGAGAAATAGAAATATTTTTTCCAGAGTTTGATTATGAAAAATGGCGCCATACTGAAGAAACAAAATTTTTGTCCAATCAAATCAGATTTATTGAAGGTAAGTTTTTGCATGTCCTAGAAGACAGGTGAAAAAATTTGGCAGAAATAAGCTTGGATTGTTTCTTGTTTTGGTTTTTGAAAAAGCCAAAGATTTTTGTAATAAATTAATTATTTATTTATTATGTACAATAATTTTTTAAAAAACCTAAAAAAAGATTTGTTGAAAGCTTCATGACCCTTTTAACATATCCATTTTAACATAAACTTTTGGTCTCTGGAATACTTTTATGCCTTGATCTAGCCTGTTGAGTTCTGACTCAATGTCCATTTTTCTTTTGCGCATTTTCAGAGTGTCATTTCTCACTGGCATCATGTTTAGTTCTTGTATTCTTTCAGCATAACCTAAAAAACAACATGAAAATGTCAAATATTATTAAGTAAAAACATTTTACCATTCATTTAGCGTTACCCAAAAAGTACGTGTAGATTTTCTACGGACGCGAACAGTGTTACCTTCCATAGAGTGAAGGTGGGGGAGGAGAGAAGGAGGAGGGAACTAGTAAAATGGTGTTGAAAGAAATCTTAAAGCGTGTGCAGAAAGAAATTTTGAAATATTATTGATACATTTGATAAAATGACAGTAGAAGAGATGGGTGGGAGCAGGGAGGACTACAAAGGAGTTACAGCAAATTAGAGGACATTTTCAATGGGTCATCAGAGACATTTCATTAAAATCACCTGAAATTTAGGTAATTTGTATGCCTTAAAGCCGACATCATGTGACAAAATGGCGTCGGACACCGACATATTGACTCGTGTTTAAAAAGATTTAGCCTATAGCACCTTCGGGATTAGTAGCAATTCAACGACACCTTTTCGTCAAAATCGGTTCAGCTGTTAAGCCTCTCGCTCGACATAAACATACATATTTACATACATATCCTAAGCGAAAAACATTACCCTTCCTTTTGCCATGCTGCAGTTGGGTAAAAAGAAAAAGCCCGTAGAAAAAACCTACAGGGTATTCCATCAGGCACTGGCAACTGGCAAATTTAAGGGGCTCTGAATTCAAGCTCAGAGAGGCTAAATTGTACCTCTAGGAGTTTTTGCACAAGGCGCCAAGATATCTAATTTTTAGAATATTTGCTTTTAAAAAATTTATAATTATGAGTTATTAATATCGCTAATTAAAAAAAGGGGTGTAAGTTGTCCGTGGGAACGATCCATGTAGCAATTGAATCACTAAACAGAATTTGATGCAATTTTTTTCTGTTTATAGCCTCTCAAGGAGTGTTTTAGCTAAGTCTGGTGGAAATTGGCTTACCAGTTTCAAAGATTATCAGTTAGGGTAAATGCGGGAGAGTTGCCGCGGAGGGAGAGACGCCGCTTTGCACGTATTTCAATGATTACGCTATAACATACGCAACCAAGTATGCCCACATTCAGAGTTCATCATTTAGTGAACGGTTATAACATCGGACTTGTTTGTTTTTTAAAATATCGCTTGCAATCCTTGAACTTACGACGGTAAGGTAAAATTTTCTTAGCAAAATTTTAAGAACTGTTATGTTTACCGGTGCCATGCCGTATTTTGTTGCGTTTTAAATCTGTGACCTTGATAATCAGGTGCGGCATCTCCCCCCAACAAAAAGGACAGTTGCCGCATTTTCAAGAACCGAGAAAAAATTCAATGGAGTGACAGCCAAAAAGAAAAATGAAAACCAGGAACGCTGCGTGAATTGCTTCGCAGTTTACGCACCTACAACTAAAAAAGTGAATTGATTACAATGTATTAAATGCTTAAAATGGCTACATCTCACTTGCAAAATGTATGGTGAAGTTTGTAACATCTGTTCCAGACTCAAATTAAGGAAAAAAGTTAAAATTAGAGGTTTTTTAGAGAAACGGTTACAGCGACGTCTCTCATATTTTCACGCGGCGTCTCTCCCAGCAGTGAGGGAGAGATGCCGACTTTAATTTTTTTTTTAAATTTTTGCTATGTTTATGTTTTCTTACATATATTTTTTATTTTTGAATTTTAATAAAGTTTAACGCAGTACATTGATTTATTTTAAAGAAAAAATCTCAAGACTTACAAATGCTACCGCTATTTTTCAAAAAGTGCGGCAACTCTCCCACATTTACCCTATTTATTAATGTATGCCCGCAATTAGAAAAACGATAACTGCAGTGGACTGTATATATTTTATTAAATGAAGCGCGAACAAACATAAATATATTGATACGAAATAGCGAAATAATCAAAGGTCCATAGGTTAAATGCTGTTACCACACAACGGAAATCAGAAACAAAGTACTCACCAGTTTGCAGCCAATTTCTCCACGTTCCAGGGGCCCCTTTCCGGATCTAATGATGGCACCACGTAGCTGAAGGGCTGAAGTTTCTAGTTCTATGCTTCAGTACACCAAAATCGAGCACTTTCAAGTGTAGATATTTGTAATAGTTGGAGAAAGAAATTAACACGCCATTTTCTCGAGGCGGTAGAAAGGATCTCTCTGATTCTTGGTGCGCATGGCAAAATGCGCGAAAATGTACTCTGTCCGTCATCCAATTGTGTGGTTTTAAAATTAAAAACAACCGCGAAATTTAGCGGGAGCTAACATAACTGCCCTCCAAAACACACAATTTTAGAATATCAGCCGGACAGATATAGATATAAGAAAAATGATCGACCGATAAATATAAATGAATAAAAAACAGAAAAGTAGCGTAAGTTTATTTAGAGATAACAAAAACCCGAAAAAGGCAAAACAAACAAACAAAAATTCAAAAAAAATTAAAATAAAGAAAAACCTATTGTAATACCCGGTAATAGGTAGAAAAATGAAAATTAGTTTTAATTCGGCAAGGGGCACAATTTTACAACTGGCCGCTTGTAAACACCGGTAGCCGTTCGTACCGTCGCTACACGCACTTGACCGTCTCCGCCGGGATGCAATTCGAGAACCCGACCGACTGGCCATTTCAAAGGTGATTGGGTGTGATCACTCGATATGATAACCAAATCATTTAATTTGATGTTTGGGAACGAATCAGCCCACTCGTGTCGCTGTTGTAGCGTATGCAAATACTCTACAGAATACCTTTTCCAAAAATCATTATGTTGTTTTTGGATTAGTTGCCATCTCGAGAGCCGAGTTAGGGGAACCTCGGACAAATCTGACTCCGGAATTTCTGAATTAAGGGGTTCAAGGGTCAAAAAATGCCCAGGGGTAAGAGGTTGAAGATCGTGTGGGTCTGAAGAGGCAGGAGATAAAGGGCGACTATTAAGTACAGCTTCTATGCGACATGTAAGGGTGGACATTTCCATGATGGACAACTTCTGGTCGCCGACAACTCGAACAAAGTGAGTTTTAAAACTTTTGACGCCAGCTTCTGCCAGGCCATTGAAATGTGGACTGAGAGGAGGTCCCAGATGCCAACGAATAGAAAGTCTGGTGGACGCACTTCTTGCGTAATCAAGTAATTGGTTACGAAACCCTATAAAATTACTGCCCTGATCTGACCAGCATTGCGTCACGCTTCCACGTCTGGAAATGAATCGATGGAATGCACCTACAAACCCTTCGGTGGACAGTTCCATGGTTAATTCCAAATGCACGCAATGTGTGTCCGTACAGACAAACACACAGACATACGATTTGAAAGTTTTACAACCACGGTAACGATGAGGAATCACAAAGAAAGGTCCACAAAAGTCGATAGCTACACTCGAAAAAGGTTTAAGTTGATTGATTCGATGAGCGGGAACTGAACTCATTATGGGCGGTCTATAGGGTTTAGGGTTGATTCTAAAACATTGCAAACACTTGGATATGGTTCCTTGAATTGCCCGTCTTTCAGATAATATCCAAAATTGCTGTAAAAGCAGATTATGTAATGTTTTAAACCCAGGATGAAGGTATTGTCGATGAGTGGACTCGATAAGAAGATTAGTTAAACGATGGTTACTCGAAAGTAAGACGGGGTGTTTTGCAGAATAAGACAAAAGGGTCAGATTTTTGTAATCTGCCACCGACTTGATATTATTTTCATCAAGAAAAGGTGAAAGTTTTCGAAAAGGTTTCGGTATTGGTTTATCCTTAGATAACGCAGAAAAAAGCTCAGAAAAGCAAGAACCTTGAACGCGTTTGATAAGAAGGTATAACGCACTTTGCATCTCACCGGTGGTAGGAAAAACAATATTTTCAAAAATAAATTTTTGGTCCGGTAGATTAGTGGGTTTTTGATAGGAATGGTTTTGAAAAAGGTTAACTATTCGAAGGACATAACAAATGATACGTTGAATTTTTGATATAGATGAATATTTGATAAGAAGCTGATCTAAGAAGTTAACGTCAATTATCGCATTGCAACAGACCTTTGGCTTTTCCTCCAGCTTAATATCTCCGAAATCAATCGGCATTTTTGATTTATGAAAATCGGGCCATTCGTTTTCGGGAGACCACAAAAACGACGGTGCGTTCCACCACATGTCATGTGAAATGAGCTGTGCAGGGGTGGCCCCTCGTGATGCAATATCGGCTGCATTTAAAGCAGAAGGAATGTAGCGCCATGAGTTTGAGGGAATGATTTCTTGGATTCTACTGACTCGATTTCCAACAAAGGTTTGCCAGCGATTAGGAGGGGATGAAAGCCAGTGCAATACGACATGCGAATCGCAGAAAGTAACGATATTTGTAAAAGTTAATTTTCCTTCATAGCTAGATAAAACGAAGTCAATTAATTCGCTTAAAAGAAATGCGCCTAGGAGTTCTAGCCTAGCCAAAGTTTGTGACTTTATAGGCGCGACCCTAGATTTTGCAGATATGAGAGAAACAGATATATTGCTTTCCTCTTCTACACGAAAATATACGACGCCTGCGTAACCTCGAATTGAAGCGTCACAGAAGCCGATGATTTGACAGGTATTGGTTTTTGACAGTTTGATTTGTCGGGGTAATTGAAAACAGGAAAGAAGCGGGAATTCAGAACGAAGTTTGTTCCAAGAGTCGATGATAGAAGAATCTGGTTCTTCGTCCCAGCCTATTTTCGATATCCACAACTGTTGCAAAATAAATTTTGCTTGTAGCAACAAGGGACAAAGAAAACCTAAGGGATCGAAGATTGTGCCTACGATAGATAAAATAGAACGTTTAGTTGGGGGTTTCATATTCGGCATTGATAAGAAAAAATTTCGTTTTTTGGATGCCATTGAAGGCCTAAAACTTTGATAAAGTGTGGTTCATCCTTGTCAAAAGAGAGAGGCATTTGACGATCGGATTCTGGCAATGTTGCCAATAACTCAGGACCATTGCTTGCCCATTTTTTAAGTTCAAATCCTCCCGACATCAACAAATCATTGAGTTCCATCTGTACGGAAAGGGCTTTAGAAAGCGAATGGGCTAGTTTCCAAGATATCGTCGATGTAAATTGACGTTTTTAGAACACTACTAGCCATCGGAAAACGTTCCTTTTCTCTCTCTGCCAGCTCATTTAATGTACGCATGGCTGGAAAAGGTGAGCATGTCATGCCAAAAGTGACAGTAGAAAGTTCCCACACTGAAAGTGGGTCCTGTGGAGAAAACCTCCACAATATCCTTTGATAAGGACGGTGATAAGGATTGATAAGGACTTGACGGAACATCTGTTTGATATCAGCAATGTAGGCAATAGGATTAAGACGAAACGTAAGGAGTAAAGAAGCAATATCCTTTTGAAGTTTAGGTCCAGATTACAACGTGTCATTGAGACTAATATTCTTTGGGGTGACTGCCGAACAATCCCAGACTACCCTTAATTTTGTACTTAAGCTTTCCGGCTTTAGTACGCAATGATGTGCCAAAAAACATGATACGTCGACTTTTGGTTGACTAGACAAAACTAGACTCATGTGATTAGAATCGATATAGTCTTGCATGAAACTAGAATAGGCAGTGTACAGATCAGGATTTTTGAGTAATCTATTTTCTAGAAGTAAAAATCTACGATAAGCTTGCGGATAAGTATTTCCTAGGCCAGGGTTTATTTTATCTTTAAACGGAAGATGTACCATGAATCTACCGCTCGGTTGCCGTACGACACTCGCAGTAAAAATTGATTCCGCTTGTTTTTCTTCCTTTGATAAGATTTGTTTTTTAGGCAAATGTTCGATTTCCCAAAACCTAGGGATAATGACCTCCAAAGGAGGTGAATGACTCGTTAAAAAACAACTGGTTCGTTCCGTAAGACTACCTACTTCGTCCACTTTTCCCATGACGACCCAGCCAAAGATGGTTTCAAGGGCTGAAGGTTGCCCTATTTGTCCAAGAACCCTGCCCTCCTTGAATATCTGTGCGAATAGCTCGCAACCAATAACTAGGTCCACCGGTCTAGATTTGAGATAAGATGGGTCGGTAAGTTTAAGGTTTTCCAAGTGTTTCCACTGATTATCGTTCAAAGTGAATGTAGGCATATTGGAACATAGTTGTGGAACAACAATTGCTTCGAAATTAAGTAAAGGAGTGACCTGTCCTTGTGTCTTAATGTGACATTGAACGAGCCCTTTGGAAGTAAGAGAAGACATTTGACTTAAAATTTCCGCAACCGTCCATAACATCTATTATGGCGGTGCATAAAAGAAAGGTACCTGAAGGTCCTGAGGTATTTAATGACACATGAAGATTATTGACAGGTGGTGTGTGAATGACAGTACTAGTATCTTGGCTTCCAGACTCTTTATTAGTTTCTAAGATATGAGTTAAAGTGTGGTGCCTTTTACTATTGCAAGTCCTGCATGAATATTTTGATTTGCACGTGTCTACCCCATGCGAGGGATGAAAACACGCTAGACATAATTTTTTCTGCTTGACGAAAGATAGGCGATCGATAGGTGAGAGGTCAAGAAATGTTTGACATTTCGAAAGCACGTGACCTTGATTACACCGGAAACATTTTATTCCCGTACTTGAATTAGTTGAGGTGCCAGCCAGTCCTATTAAAGGCGAATTGGATGATTTATAGGTAGGCTTTTGCCCAAACTGATTTTGCATAGAATTTGATTTTTGATAGGTAGGCACCTTTTTGGGTGCTGTTGATTGAGGTAGTGATTCCAAAACTTTACATCTTTTTTCTAGAAATTGAAAAAGTGACTGAAAAGTGGGAATTTCGGTATTAGTATTGGCGTGACTCATTTCGAAATTTGAACGCGTCGAAATATCCAATTTTTCTAACAGAATGAAAAAAATATTAAAGTCCCAACTGTCAACGTCAAAGCTAAGTGATTTTAAAATTTCTAGGGATTCTGAAAAGGTGTCAATTAAATTACGCAATTCTTTAGCTGACTCGTTTTTTAATGTAGAGTTCATAATTGTGCTCAAAGCATCATTTGCGAGGTCTCGCTTGTTTTGATATCTATTGACTAATTTGTCGTAAGCAATTTTATAATTTTGATCAGATAAGCTAATCCCTGATATCAATTTTAAAGGCTCATCCTCGAGATATGAAAACAAATATTGAAGTTTTCGAACGTTACTTAGACTTTGATTTTGATCTATAATGTTATTAAAAAGATCGAAAAAGCTTGGCCATAATTTTTTATCACCTCGAAATATGGGAATACCTAACTCTTTGAGTTTTGGAGTTTCAGATTCGTTTTGACGAACATATGATCATCGCGAAAAGGATGGAGCCTCAACCGGAAATATTTCAGAGTAAACCCCTTTACACGCATAAAAACATTTACGAGCTTCTGAAAGGCTCGCATCTTGCGTTTTAAACTCCTCGTCGTCCGAGTCGTCTATCATCATAATGACATCATTATGTGCCAACATGCATTTATCGAAGGTTTCATCCAAATCGGAATACCTCACTTGAAACTCGTTTCTCGCTTTTGCGTCCGTTGCCGCGGTTTGTGAAAACACATAACACTCGGTGATCGCAGATAAAAAACCCTTGCGTTTTTGCACGGCTTTTTTGATAGACATGATTTTACCTTTGAAATGACGAAATTGTCGGTAAATATACAATTAACGCTAAATTAATGCTTCTGAAATAGAAAAAATGACGAATTGTCGAAAATATGCACTAATTTATCGCAATTGATGAAAATTGTTTTAAATATCGAAATGGTATGGAACAAATCTAATCACAGAAATTGTGTTTGTTTGTTTTGATCGATTCTCGATTTTTGTTTACTGAAGTGACCACGCGGTAAACCCTGCGTTACCATAGCAGCGGACCGAAAACAGGTGAACTGCGCCGAAACCGAAGGTCGAACGAACGAAATCTACGGTTCAATACGATTGGCAAATTCAAGGCCGTGTGATCTCGGCGAAAATGTGAAAATGGCCGACTTATTAATACCGTCGTATGGAGTAAATTTAAATATTTGGTTCGAAGGAACACTTTATGTATGCCCGCAATTAGAAAAACGATAACTGCAGTGGACTGTATATATTTTATTGAATGAAGCGCGAACAAACATAAATATATTGATACGAAATCACGAAATAATCAAAGGTCCATAGGTTAAATGCTGTTACCACACAACGGAAATCAGAAACAAAGTATTCACCAGTTTGCAGCCAATTTCTCCACGTTCCAGGGGCCCCTTTCCGGATCTAATGATGGCACCACGTAGCTGAAGGGCTGAAGTTTCTAGTTCTATGCTTCAGTACATCAAAATCGAGCACTTTCAAGTGTAGATATTTGTAATAGTTGGAGAAAGAAATTAACACGCCATTTTCTCGAGGCGGTAGAAAGGATCTCTCTGATTCTTGGTGCGCATGTCAAAATGCGCGAAAATGTACCCTGTCCGTCATCCAATTGTGTGGTTTTAAAATTAAAAACAACCGCGAAATTTAGCGGGAGCTAACAATTAATTACCTTAAAAGGTCTTTTCAAAATAAAAAACATGTCAACTTTAAATGACTAAGGAGTTCTTTAACTCCAACCAAGTAGGAAAATATGTTGGAGGTGTAGAAATTGAGGTTATACACAACAATGATGTTTCCTTTGTTTTCATCAGGGGCCTCTGCTTAAGATAATAAATTATACAAATTTTAGAATATGCATCTTGGCAGTGTTTTGAAAAGGACACTGTTCAAATTTTTTATTAAACGAACGTGCACTGGAAAAAAATTGGAAGCGCACTAATACCTGGTTTACACTGACAATTAATCCATGGAATGATTAATGATGATATGAAGCACTTGGCACAAACATGTGTCTAAAAAACCTAAGGACAAAATATTTTTACCTTCCTAAACTGCGCAGCAATGGCTAGAGAAGGTATTGTTTTCGACGAAATTTTTTTTTTTGAGATTACACCTAAAGTGTTATTTGGGTGTATTTTGACCTATCCTAGCAATATCGCCTTGATGCCTGTCTGTGTGTGTGTGTGTGTGTGTGTGTGTATGTCTATCCGTAACACGATAGCTCCTAAACCGATTCGCATGAAATTTTCAGGTAAAATAGTTTTTGATACTGCAACGAGCTTATTAGTAAAAATTCATCAATGCTAATGAGAGTTTTTGACAGTTAAACAATTTTAAAAAATTATAACTTTTATACGGAGCGTCATATCAATATGTAGTAGAGCATATACTAAAAACTTCATAGGAGCTTTCGCTTCGGAAATATTTACAAAAAACTGTTTTCAAGGTTGATATAGCATGGAGTCAACTTGGTGTGCTAATGAGCTAGGAAGGTATCAGATGAGTCATGAATCCATTTACAGTCGAACTTCTATAACTCGAACTCAAAGGGATAACCAAAACAGTTCGAGTTATGGAGAGTTCGAGTTATAGAAATTCAAATTAAACAGGTTAAAATACATATAAAAAGTGCAGGGACCATTTAAAAGGTTCGAGTTATAGAGAGGTTCGAGTTATAGAGGTTCGAGTTAGAGAGGTTCGACTGTATTTGGTATTCACATACAAATAACTTTTAACAAATATTTTTGTTAGATAGTATGTGGGTATAGTAAATACGAAGAACCACATATTTAAAGAAATAATGCTTTATGCTGTGTTTTTTTAACGGAAAAATCACATTGAAGTAAAAAATTTGTACTGAGAAAAAAAAATGACACGTGACATTTTGATGCAAAAAAAAATATTTGCAGCAGGAATATCGATAAAATATGTGATTAGTTTGCCTAAGCCTGCCTCAGATCGTCACCTCAGATTATATTCGCCAGTGATTTACGGACACCAGATTATACGTACAAGCTCGGGAAAATGGTTTTAAAAAAATTAGAATTGCACAATGCATTGTCTCCCATACCCTACTAACTACCCAACTACTAATTTGTCGAACAGTCAACGTTGTGTATCGCATTGCAACCCTCTTTTAGTTTTGAATCAACATTGTGAAGGCAATTAGGGTCACTGCATCCTGGAAGCCTGGCGTCTCCCCGCCGAATTCCAGGATGCAGTAATCCTAAAGGCAATTACGCCAAAGCGCCCTCTACAGTATATAGTTATCATAGCTACTTCAAAATTTTTACTGAAATAATTTATAAAGCCATTAATTTACCAAGAAATAAGCAAGTTATTTTAATACAAACATATTGTAGTTGGCATAATTCTGTGCTGCGATTTGTAAACTGTGGGTATTTTACTATTAAATGAATTACATACCTAAAAAACTGTAGCGCCTTTATGTAATTTTAGACAAAAGATAGTTTGAAATATTTTTATATTTTTTTTTAATATTTAAGAAACGTTTATTTATGCGTGGATCAAGTGATTTGAACCTAAAAACTAAGAAATCTGGAAATTTTGGTTTATATCTCAAAACAAGATGAAAAACTATCCCATAAAATTGAAAGTAAAATATATGGTCGCGAAATAAATGTCATTATTACTGTAGTTGTGGTAAACGTTGAGAAATCTTTAACCCGTCGATGTCGAAAATAGGCGCTAAAGATATATCTTCTTTGGCTACAGCAACCATCAAATACCCTTCTCACAACGTTTATCTTTGGTTCAGTTAAGGTTTTCACAACTTGCACAACTAAATAAAGCTGATTGGGGAGATTTTAAGACTTAGTAATTTAGTACTTAGCACCCTTTGGTAAATAGGTACAGGGTGGGCCAAATTCGATGTTTTTAGGCATTTCTAGCCGAAATAGAAAAAAAGTAAATATGTCCTCGGCTCGATTTTCTTTTAAAATTTTGAATTCAGGCATAACTTTTTTATTTTTGAATTTTTTTTTGGTCTGAAATACTTTTTTATAGTTTTGTTTTATAGAGAATACAACCGTCTCTTTGAATTTTATCTGGCACGTTTAGTTTTTGAGATATTACATAAAATCGATATTGCTTTATGGAATTTTATTTCTTAATATTCTTTGTATTTTTACTGTAATTTAATGACTGGGTTTAAAATATTTAAAAATATTCAAATTTTATAGGAAATTTTATGCTGATTTTATGTAATATATCAAAAACTAAAAGTGGAATATGAAATTCACTTTCAGTTCTTCTCTCACCAAAAATCTATAAAAAAAGTAATTTACACCAAAATGATTTTTAAATAAGAGTTACCTCTTTAAATGCAGACTTTTTAAAATCCCCTCATAGCTGAGAAACTACGAGGCCAAGCGGTTTTGGATATTTGAATCGAGCGTTTTTATGTATCTCGGCTATGTTCTGTACTTCTGGTAAAATTCTGACGAAGAAAATAAAAAGTTAATAAGGAATAAGTTCTGTTGTTCGGGTTTTAAATTCGAAAACTTAAACTTACTTTTTCTTAAAACTTTTAATGTCTCTCTCCTTTCCTCATCTGGCAACATCACATGCCCAGGTGGGCATTCCTCGTCAATTTCCTCCACGGAATGGTCCCTCATCTCTTTCAAATACTTGGGGACTTCACCCAATTTGTATCCAGGCGGAGCTTGAGCCAAAACTTTTTGTGATGTTGGCTTTGCCGGTTTTGGTTTAATATTGTTCATGTTCTTGTGGATAAAGTCTTTTTCTTCTGATATACCTAAAAAAAAAGTTTCTACAGCTCTTCGTAAGTTTGAATTCATCGTTTCCCGTCGCTTCTCTACAGCGCTTTGTTAGTGGCGAAGGCCCAGAGAGATATAGTCCTTTCATTTCAAAAAGCCGCCAAAAAAACCATAATAAAATTTGAAGTGTGAAACCCATTAAGGAATCCTAAACAAATAAAAGAGAATATGGGCCGGACTCGGAACTGTTTATAGCATATAGTCAAGTAAAATAAAACGTTTAATAAAAGTTGCTGCTTAATCCGTATAATAATCATTAATAGATAGGTACTATATACTATGTAGCTTGCCCCTGTAATATGTGTAATACGTTCGTATATTCTGGAAGGATTTTCGTAATTTTCTACTGAGAGTTGCGTATACATAATATCAAGAATAACATCTTGAGTTTTCCTCGTACAATGTGTTTTTAAAAGTTTTGCCTTGCCCTTTGGATATTTTTACCTTCCTAACCCGCGTAGCAATGGCTAGAGAGAAGGTATTATTTTCGACGATTTGAGATAACGCCAAAAATGTGTTATTTGGATGTATTTTGACTTATCCTATCCTGCGTGTATGTATATTCCAACACTCAACACTCAATTTATTTACAAAAACTTAAATCTGTACAAAATAAAATATGAATACTACATTATTTTCCTTTTTCTGTTTGACCAAAGTTAAATACATATTTAGCTAACAAAAAAATCTCAAATAAAAACATTTATCAGAGCTAAATTTTTTCCTTTTTTTTGTGGGAAGGAACGAGTGCAAGTATTTATGATTGAAAGCAAAATGGGCCAGTAAAATTGTCACACATATTTCAAAACAATTTTGTACTGTAGGCCACAGCAATTCAATTATGGATATTAAATGTAATACTAGATTTAATTAATTAATTAAAGCGATTTTAGTTTTAAGTAAGTGGAAACTTTTTTAGTTAACTTACAAGTGCATTTTAAAAAGGGGGATGTGATAATTTAAATATCCCGTCAAAGTTTAAGTGTTTGACAATTTAGTGCTGGTAGTGCGCAGACGCATCCGTTACATCCGGTTAGATTAAGATTTTTACAGCATATAAAACCAGCCATTTTTTAAAATATATTTAGTTGCCTCTCAAATCTCGTCTTGTTATTTACGCACCTCGCCTCTACACTGTTGCCAATACAACAGGACCATAATTATGTATGTTTATCCCCTGATTAACATATAATTATAGGTTTACTAAAAACGAGTTTACACTAAGTTTATCGAAACACAAGAGCTGTATGTATTTATTATTTTCAAGTATTTATTAAATAAAATCAGTTTTTATATTATATATATATATATATAGCTAAAATAGTGTTCGATATTCTTAAGAGCTTATTAGATTTTGGTCAAAATCCATTAATGCGAATGACAGTTTATTGACAATTAAAAACTTTAAAAAATGCTAACTTTTTAATGGAGCATCGTCTTAATACACTGTTTTCAAAATGTAGTACACTATATTTTCTTCAATAATGCGTGTTATTACCAAAAACTTCGTAGGAGCTTTAGTTTCTGAGATATTTAAAAAAAACTGTTTTCAAGGCTAATATATTATAATGGCTTCACTTGAAGTTTGATAATAGGCTAGCCAGGAAGGTGTCAGTTCCGTCATGGATCCATTTATTTTTTAGGGTTAAAATTTTTTTCTGTAAAACCACAGACTCTAATGGTACCACCACTTCTTCTCCTCCTTGGTCCTCAAATGGTCTCCAAAAATTTGTTTGTGGTGTTTCAAATGGCCGCCAAAACGCCATTATTATTATCACTTACTAGGTCCTCACTTATACAGGTTTATAATTGTTATTATTCACAATAATAATGAAAATGTCACTATAATAATGACATGAATTCAAATCCGTAATATAAACATAACCGCTAACAATTTTAAAATGAGTTTAACCCTGTATTAAAGAATGCAGGTGATACCTTTCGAAAGCCTTTGTTATATTTCGAGAAGGAATTAGGTAGTAATAGAATGGTATATTTAAGGTATGTGCGAAACTTTAACTTTCAAGAATGATGTATACCTCGCCGTGCTTAAAACACAGAAATTCTTCCCAAACTGAAAATAAATTTTCAATTTTTGCATAGACTCCTGCAAATCCCAAAATGGTTATTTTGATTAGGGTGGCACGCGCCAGTTTTTTGTGCGGCTTTTTGAAGTGACAGAACTTTAACTCAAAATACCTTAGAGCATAAATACAGGGCTTACCTATGCATTTTTTTCTTGTAGACAGGATTTCGGTAACTGCGCATGCTTCAGTTTTGACAATTGTCAAAAATTTAAGGTTATGTTTTTTTTTTCTAAACACTAGTTGACCAGGTGAAAATGTATCAAATTGCGGGTTAAATTTGTAGTTTTTCCAAAATTAATTATGCAGAAGTACTGTCGACACCATGAAGAGTGTTTAATAGCATCTATAAACCACTTTTAACTTTATTAACAAATTTTAAAGAAAAATACAAGTACTTACCTATAGAATGTACCGCCATGTTTTACTTGAATAATTTCCCATTTTTCGCAGAAAACAACATAATTTTAAATGACAACACTGCAAAATTAAATAAACAACAAATATGGCGCCCACCCACATGGCAGCTGTCTGCAGGGTGTCTACATGTCAAAACACAAGCACGCGCACTTGCAAATTTGGGTATGCGAATTTAAATTTGCCATTGTTTCCAAAGCAAGCAGTGATTGCTTCACTTTCCGATTTTTTAAACCAGTATTTATGCTCTAACGTATTTGGATAAGTCGGAGTAATGGCACAGGCATCGTTGCTAACAATTTTGGTAAAAGTTCCCTGTACGCGCTTTAAAATTTCTCTAGATTGCAGTGGCGTGCAAGAATTTTAAAGGCTGCGCCTTTTCGATTCTCGAAATGTATTCTGCAGAATGTTGACGCTGTAAGAGTAAGAGAGACAGAACAAGAAGGCATCACGTCCCATGCGCTCCGTTAAATGAAATTTTGCCCACTATGGAGAGAGGTGGAATCTGCAAATTAGTGAGCAAATTTGTGGAAAATCGAAAGCAGTAAATATTTTATCGAATATTTACAACAAATAAAGTAAATTACTGCTTTGTGAGGTTGAATTTGGGCGCCACTTATAGAATAGTTTAAGATTAATTGGTACCAAAAAACCGTTTTTGGTTTAAGGGTACCATCCTTCGAACTTTAAAAACATAAAGTCAATAAACCTCTTCTGTAAAGGGTTTAAAGCCTTCTAGGTAACAAAAAATAAATGTAAATAATATTGTAGCTACAATAAAATGAGCATGATTATTTTAATTCTTTTGATAGCGGATATATTAATAATCTTGGTATATCTCAAAAACTACTTGATTTATCAAAAAATTTATAATAAAAAAAAATGGTTTGCTTTTAAAAACGGAGTAAAACAATCTTTTAACAGTAATAGGTATATATATTTATGAATGTGTCATTTATTTAAAAAGGAACATACACAAATTTGATTATCTTAGACCAAACCATTCTCACAATACGAGGCTAAAAGAACAAACAGATTACTTCAATTATCCCATTCACAAATTAAGTTCCACAGAAAAAGGCTATTAAATACTTTAACAAACTTCCTCAAGACATAAAGGATTTAAATAGTTTTAAAATGTTTAAAAGGGCCAGCTTTAAACTAATCTGCGATATTGAACCTTATAGTTTCGAAGAATATTTTAACTACTCTTTCAGCTTTTTAATATGTGTTATGTTTTTTTTTTTCTATATATAATATTAAGTTTTTAATATGATTATTATTATTATTATTATATTTGTCTGTGATTCCATTATATTTTAGGCTACTTTTATCTATATATTTTAAATAAGTAATTTCATTTTTGGTTTAATCTTAGAAATTGATTGGCTTTTAGATATTTTATTATTTTAGCAGCTTGGCATTTTTACAATAATTAAGTGTTTTTTTCCAGCTTTTTAATATGTGTTATGTTTTTTTTTATATATATAATATTGAATTTTTAATATTAGTATGTTTGTTTAACGGTTTATAATTTTATATTTGTCAGTGTTTTCATTACATTTTAGGCCACTTTTATCTATATCTATATTATGAATTTGATTTTTAATTTAACCGATCGATTGGGTTTTACATATTTTATTATTTTAGCAGCTTGGGATTCTGAATTTAAATTCACATTTATTATATGATTATATAACATTTATTATATGATTATTTAACCAGAGTAACTAAAAACCAGGTTAAAATGACAACCACAATTTTATTATTTGTATTGTAATTCTTGTGTTTTTTATAATAGTATAATTTTAAGTATTAACTATGTAATTAGTAGACATACCATATATATGTAGTGTAAATTATATATCTAATATGGCAAATAAATAATCTAATCTAATCTAAAAAATTAAAATCGGACCACTTGGTAGGGAGATACGCTTAAACAAAAAAATCCATCATTTTTTGTCAGTAAACGAGTAAATTCAAATTTTTGCCAAAAAATAGAGACGCCGCAGCAAAAATGCTGAAAAAATTAAGTAGAATTTACAAGAAATAGCACACAGGGATTAGCTAAATTATCATAGATTCTGGGACCCATAGTAGACCATTATTATGGTTATCCAACCAAAAATTATCACAGAACCTGATAATAATTGTCACCCTTCCTGGCAACACTCCCACTAATCAGGACGTCCCGAGTACTCATATTTTACTCACAGACTAGTGAAATTACTCGAATTCCTCACAAATTGACAACCCTGCCGACAATAGGCTGCCAAATTGTCACTACAGGGTGTCCCAAAAATATACCGACAAACTATAAGGGGTGGAAGGGACATATATTTACTGGACTAAGGCCAACACAAAAATAGAGGCCACGACCCTGAAAAAATCAGCTGTTCTCCGAGGGCTGAATTTTACATTGGGTCTTATGGGAGGTCAGAAGTTTTTTTTATGATATTTTCAAAATGGCACTACAGATTTCCGCGAAATTTCAGTGAAATATTCTCAGACACCCTCCCGATATTCCACCAAAGTTTTGTAAGGAAGCAACATGATTAAAAGGTTAAAATCTTCAAGATTTAGCATTCCTTATTTTGAATTCAAATTACCCGCCATGTACCACATGCCAACTGTTATATTTGACATGTATTTGAATTTGTCATCTGTGATTGTCACATTCGCTTCTGCTTTAAACTTAATTTTTGTGTGAGCTAATGAAGCGGCTTTGAAAAATTAAGGATTACAATAGATTTAAAAAAAAATGTTCTAAAAGAATATATAAAAACAATCTCAAAACCGGCTTTATTTAAAAAAAAATCAAATATTAATGAACCGTCATTCCAACTTCAATATTTTAATGACAATCAGCTGTGTCGTAACGTGGCCATCAAAAAAAAATCAGCCCCGGATGTGACGTCAACAAAGTGGAGGATCGTGGCCCGTCCGTTTTGATAGCCCTGACTGGACAAAAAAATGTTTGTTTTGATGGCCCCTACCACCCCTTACAGTTTGTCCGTATATTTTTAGGACACCCTATATAAAACTACTACAATATTATTCTGCAGTTAATAATAATACCTACCTAAAGTATTAAATTGTTCCATGATATCACTCACTTGTGACTCAGGATGTGGCTCATAATCCCCATGATTACCAGGTCTCTTGGGGCTATGATCTGTCCTTGTCATTGAAGACTGCGTTCTAGATGGGTACTTGATTATACCTGAAATAACGACTGAATTTATACCTAATCCGAGACCTAACCTAAAACTTTTTGTTGAAGTGTGCAGAGTTTTTCTATATAAGTACATTGAAAATTATTCTTTTTTTTTTAAATAAATATCTTAGTCAAACTCAGACTCTGTGACAAAATAGCGCCTGACAAAATACCGCGTGATAAAATACCGCGTGACAAATTTAATAACCAAGTTAAAATTGCTCTGTGCAGCCTAGTTGGACCAGTGGCGAGGATAGTTGTTAGTTGACCTGGTTAGGTTATTATACAAAAAAATAAACTATACTGATTCGGTCAGGCAAGTTTTCTTTTAACCTAACCAGGTCTACCTAAGGACACTCATCGTAAAGGCAAGCTTTATAGGAAGCGAAGCCTGACATTGATTTTCTATGTTTGGTTATTATTTTTGGCATGTTTTCCTCGGTTTTATTTTAAAGATGTGGTTTTACACAGTCTGAAGGTACATACCTAAACTATATATCTTTATTTATTTAGTTATGCTGCAAACCATCTTGAAACTCTATAGATCTTTAGAATGTGTTAAAACCACATTTTTAAAATAAGAACCAATGCGAAACCGAGGAAAACATGTCAAAAGTCAAAAACTATAACCAAAAAATAGCTTCGCTACCTATAAAGCTTGCTTTACGATTAGTGACCTTAGGTCTACTCAAGGCCAACACAAAAATAGAGGCCACGACCCTGAAAAGAAAAAATCAGCTGTTCTCCCGGGGCTGAATTTTACATTGGGTCTTATGGGAGGTCAGACGTTTATTTACGATATTTTTAAAATGGCACTACAGATTTCCGCGAAATTTCAGTGAAATATTCTCAGACACCGTCCCGATATTCCACCAAAGTTTTGTAAGGAATCAACATGATTAAAAGGTTAAAATCTTCAAAATTTAGCATTCTTTATTTTGAATTCAAATTACCCGCCATGAACCACATGCCAACTGATATATTTGACATGTATTTGACTTTGTCATCTGTGATTGTCACATTCGCTTCTGCTTTAAACTTAATTTTTGTGTAAGCTAATGAAGCGGCTCTGAAAAATTAAGGATTACTATAGATTTTAAAAAAATTGATCTAAAAGAATATAGTAAAAACAATCTCAAAACCGGGTTTATTTAAAAATAAATCAAATATTCATGAACCGTCATTCCAACTTCAATATTTTAATGACAATCAGCTGTGTCGTAACATGACCATCAAAAAAAAATCAGCCCCGGATGTGACGTCAACAAAGTGGAGGATCGTGGCCCGTCCGTTTTGATAGCCCTGGTCTACTGTCAACTATCCGGCCCCTGGTCCACATCGTCTAGATAGGGCAAATCCACTTAGTTAATTTAACTAAAAAAAAAGAATTGTTTTGTCACGCACTATTTTGTCACTCGCTTTTTTGTCCACGCGCTCTTTTGTCACAGAGCAACTCAGTAGGCATCAGACGTAGGCACAATAAACTTGCTTGTGGTCGCAATGCTTGACGGCTTAAAAATAAAGAGTCCTTCATGGTGCAAATTAATCAAATCATTAAAATTAGGTATTATTATGAATTAATCATCATCTAATATTTTTTCTTATAGCTTTCGAACTATACCTACCTATTTTTATAAAGCATAATGCACTTTGTGCGAAATTAATGAGGCTCTTGAGCAGAAATGTTTTTTGGTCCGCCATTTTCAAATACAAGATGGTATAAATAATTAAAATCAGTTTAGTCGTTTCCCGAAATATTCATTTCGGCTTCAACTTACATTCATTTTCTTATAAATTAATTTTTACTGAACCGATTTCAATGAAATAAAAAGCGTCATGATAAGGATGGATTGTTCTTTAAAGACCATCAACATTTTTCGCCGATCTTGAAATTTAAGATGGCGGATAGAATCAAATCAATTTGACCCATGAAAGAGGCATTGTGCTTTTCTATGAATTTTAAAATGTTAAACAGTTTCTCGAATCAAGAATAAACAAGCCCCTTTAAAAGGTCAAAATTGATTCTAAATATTAAAGGATACCTACTACGATTGACTTTAGCTGTCTCCGTAGTGATGTTAGATTTTTGTCTCAGATCCGAGACTACTATAGCTGATACTGCAAACTGGCAGTTGGTTTTAACATAATTATGTCTGCGGCTACCATGACCCCTTTGAGGATTAGCCCGAAAATTAATTTATTTAGTCTTTGACTTCACCTCGAAAAAAATCCTTTTATATTTAATATTAAACCTGCGCTAGGATACCTACTACGATTGACTTTATAAGCTGTCTCCGTAGTGATGTTAGATTTTCGTCTCAGATCCGAGACTACCCTAGCTGATACTGCAAACTGGCAGTTGGTTTTCTAAAGTGGGTGTCCACATTTCATTTTTCCTTTTCAGTTTCCATCATCTTCATTTCATTCCCTCTCCACCCATTATGGTTAAACGTATTGATGAACCCTAACAAGGCGAAAACATAATTATGTCTGCGGCTACCATGATCCCTTTGAGGATTAGCCCGAAAATTAATTTATTTAGCTTTGACTTCACCTCGAAAAAATTCCTTTTATATTTAATATTAAACCTGGGCCGAGACCTGAGCTCAGGATACCTACTATTGACTTTAGCTGTCTCCGTAGTGATGTTAGATTTTTGTCTCAGATCCGAGACTACCCTAGCTGATACTGCAAACTGGCAGTTGGTTTTCTAAAGTGGGTGTCCACATTTCATTTTTCCTTTTCAGTTTTCATCATCTTCATTTCATTCCCTCTCCACTCATTATGGTTAAACGTACTGATGAACCCTAACAAGGCGAAAATCTAATTATGTCTGCGGCTACCATGACCCCTTTGAGGATTAGCCCGAAAATTAATTTATTTAGCTTTGACTTCACCTCAAAAAAATTCCTTTTATATTTAATATTAAACCTGGGCTTAGGATACCTACTACGATTAACTTTAGCTGTTTCCGTAGTGATGTTAGATTCTTGTCTCAGATCCAAGACTACCCTAGCTGATACTGCAAATTGGCAGTTGGTTTTCTAAAGTGGGTGTCCACATTTTATTTTTCCTTTTCATTTTTCATCTTCATTTCATTCCCTCTCCACCCATTATGGTTAAACGTACTGATGAACCCTAACAAGGCGGAAACATAATTATATCTGCGGCTATCATGACCCCTTGAGGATTAGCCCGAAAATTAATTTATTTAAAATTGATTCTGTTCTGTGAAAAAAAAATTATCGGATCCATTCCATTCTCGCCTGATCCAGTCTCTGCAAACTGCAGTTTGTTCCACTAAAATCGGTGGTATAGTTCAAGATTTATAACGAAAACTGCAGTTTGTTCCATTAAAATTGGTGGTACCTACCTATAGTTCAAGAGATATTTTTTGGCCCACGCGATATTTGTCTAACTAAAGGAACCAGAAATATATTTAAAAGTAAATATGTCATGTTGGTATAAAATTAAAGGTAAAACTGTGACGTCACGTCTCTGAATAAAAATATGCTGACTGTAGGTTGACAAAAACAACACAGATAAAAACAACTCAAAACATGCCATTTTTCAGATTTTTTTTTGTTGCTCGCAGTATGCATATGATAAATAAAGAGGTTGGAAATGTCACTAAAGTGTAACTGCCTATGGCAAGGACTATAGTTTAAGTATAATAACGTGCTTATGATTATCAAAACTTCTACAATACTAAAATAGGTGTACAAATCTTGAGTGTGTGAAAATAATTTTTTTGATTATTTCATAATTTAGTAATTTTAACAATTAGACTACTTAAAATTCAAATAAAAAATTGTAAAAACTAAAATAAATAAAAATTACACAATACATACACCATAATTATAAGTAAAAAAATTCATTCAGGCCTGTCTTAGCTGGAAGAGTTCCGAAAATTGATGCGACATTGCCACGTTGGATTGCCAAACTTATCCTTTGAGTAACGAAGCTAAGTGCCTTAATTTTAATGATTTGATTGATTTGTACCATGAAGCTGTACCTGTCCACGATATGGGGGTGGTTTTCATATGACAAATAACGTGCATTACTTATAGTGGGAATCAATAGGCCATTAGCCTTCCAAACTCAAACCTATTCTTTGGGCTTATATGCATGAAATTACATTAACTGACATACTTGTAACACTTTGCAACCTCATGCAGTTTAATTTAATTTATTTGTCATAGAAAATGTAGGTATTTTTTCAACCCATTAAACCATATACACACACATCGATTAACTTAATATAATATAATATATATATATATATATATATATATATATATAAAAGTTAATCATAATTAAATTAGTGTAAATTCATGTGCGTGAGGGGCAGTGTGTGACTATTGCGGCAAACCATAATTAAATGGGAAGGGACACAGTTACTTAATCAATATTTATTCTCTGATTTCTGTAGTATCTTTAATAACGCTTGTTTTAAAATTTTTATTAATTACCAATTTTTGTTTGTTTACTACTTTTTATATTGAATTCATGGGCGTACGCAGCGAGGGACAGGGAGGGCCATTCCCCCCCCTTTAAATGTTGAAAATAATTTAATAATTTCCAAAAAAAAACAATCAATTATTCAAGTTAGAACTTTAAACTTGTTCCTATCTACATAAATATTATACAATAGATACACTTATTCCTAACGATATATACTGTGAAGGATATAATTCGTTTTTTCCGTCAATTAGTTTTACGAAAAAAGTATGGTCCAAATATTCCTCTCCTTGGTGAGGTTGGCCTCAAAAAAACAAAAATATTGCTGTATTTAAAGAAAACTTTTTGTGCATTCTTGAAGGCACTTAAAAACTCATCAGAAGACGGCAATTATGCAACTAGAAATGTGGCATCAGCTTTACAGTGCTTTAACAAGTATTCTGAGCTTTTGGAGCCTGCATATTTGGAACCTGTGGCAATCTAAATATTTAGATTTATCGCAATGTGGAAATCACAATAAGAGAGTATTAGATCTAATTAGTCCTCCAATCATCGCGAATCTGCAGAAGAAGTCATGAGCACTATATTAGCTGAAGCAAGCACACATGCCGAGAACCTAGGAATAGAGTTACAGGTGCCAAGGATAGTCCGACGACAGCAAAATCGTGTGAACGTTCCCGCAAGTAACCCACCAGAGCACTGCAAAAAATCGTTATTAAGGTATTAATAAATTTATAGCCCAGTGGCGGCCCGTAGAATAAAAATCTGGAGGTTGCAAAGGAGAATCGTAATTTTTTTACACACAAATATACGGATCAAGCTTTAATAATAAAGGAATAAATTACAAAATTAACATTACTTAAATGCACTACATGACAAATTAAAATAAGAAATTAGCATGCAAAATAAACAATCGGTTTGCAGTCGACCTGCAACCTCACTGAGCTTTACGGGACGACTTTGAAATCCACGCATAGAAACAAAATCTCAGAAGAGACAATATCTCGCGCATTTTGTCATAGGCGAATTGGGTTGCATTCGAGCTGCAAACCATGCCTAGGAAACTCAATGCAATTTGACAGGTCGTTAGGCTAAAGTTCTCACTAAGCTCAAAAGAGGCGCTGCGGTCGCGCGTTTGTTCCTTATTCTATTTTTTTTGAGAATATCTGTGGTTTGGATTTTCCGTCCCCCTTTTTTCAGGTAGAAAAACCTCTTCCACTGCGTTTTATTTCGGGCACGGATCACCTAACAAAAGTTGATCCGTGTTTCGGGTTCATTTTAAATCTATCTATGTAGGTAATCTTTGTTGCTGTGACGCATTAAAATTAAATTTTGATATATTTGTAACTTTTGCAATTTTTAAATATAAAAGAATAATTATTTCTAGTTGCTTTTCTGGGTGAAGTGTCTAAAGTTCAGACGAGTATAAAATGCATAGTTTTCCGAGACATTTTAAGGTAAGTTTTCTTATTTTCTCATTTGAGGTTAGAGTGGCATTTGATAAAATTTGTATTGGTAATGTCTTTTTAACTTCTTATCGCTTACTTTACGGAAGTCTGAATACAGGTTTCCAATGCCTGGTAGGTGCCTTATTTGCTCATCAATTAAGCACAAATTTAGTGTTAATTTTATGTCTATCCCTTTCTATTGATATTAAGTAAAAGGGAGACACATACAAAATTAACACTAAATTTGTGCTTAATTGATGGGTAAACGAGGGATTACCCAGCAGCGTAATGTACTTTGAATAAATGTATTCCTTAATTTTAAATATTTATCTTACCATAATCTAGTACGGTTATAAGTTGATTTTTTTAATTGGTTTTAGCTTTTGGATGATATGTGCGACCACTGATAAGCTATGTATATACTGCTTTGAAACATACCCTACACAACTTACAACCAAGGCGAGGAGGTACTTTTAAATCATGTCAGATTTTCGTCAAGCTGTTAAAAAGTAGACATTTAAGAATGATTCTCTTTACGAACAACTGTTTCATTATTTATTCACTCATCACTCACCAGAAATGTTAAAAGCAAACTTAAATATAGTGTTTGGTTTTTCATTATATTTTATTTTACCAATCAATTAGACTATTTATTATTTCATCAATAGTTATTCGTTAATTTGTAGCTTTTTTTATAATAATAAAAACTGATTTAAAAAATGTTTTATTTATTAAGTGTCGGACATATTGCTTTTCTTGCCATGCCTTTCTTTCGCGGCTACAAACCGGTGCGTATCATCTGCCATAATCCACGTGAATGAAATGTATGTGTATGGGGCGCTAGTGAATCAGTTCAATGTTTTTAAAACTTTTCTAGTCAGATTTAATCCAATTCTTACCTGTTTGATAAAGTTTAGACATATCCTCTTCTCTTTCAGTCTGTACAGCTGTTTCGGTAAACTTACATTCGATCTGCAATGCATTCTCTAACCCTTTTTTGTTCTTTTTTGTTAATTTACTTTTCGAATGAGGCTTTGTTCTCACTTTTGACTTGCTATTTGATTTTGATGGACTGGTATTTGGATTTGAGTTGCTATGTTTTGCTCTTGGTTTCGCTGTTTCTTCTTCTGAATGACTTTTTTTTGCATCCAACAGATCAGAACTAACCATTTTTGCACTTTTCTCTTCAGAATTGCTTAGCTTCAGCGGTGTCAGATCAATCGGGTCTCTTCTCAATTCATTCTCTCTAGATTTAATTTGCCGAGGTATGTTTTTGAATAGAGCTGGATGAATAGGTTTAGTTTTTCTAGGTTGAATCACCCCAGCCTCCTGAAGAATGCCTTGCATGTGTTTGATAGAACGAACATTTTCTTTGATGAAATCTCTCCTGTGAATAGGTTCTAAAATTTAAATTAAAATATAGTAAAGTACAGTGGCGGATCCAGGGCCATCTTGTTCTGAATTAAAACTGTGGTACATGGTATCCAAAATTGGAGATTTTTGGAGGGTTTCACGTGTTTCTGAGGGAGAAGAAAAACTGACCTCCAATTGCAAGGCTCGATTTTCAAGACAACTTTAAAGTAAAAAATGGATCTTGATATAGCAAGCCGTTTTTAAGCCACAGGGGGTTTGTAAAAAGCTTCATTTTGGGAGGAGCCTATAACTTTTTTCTTTATGAAAATTGCATTTTTATAGTTTTATTCATAAATAATCTCTCAAATTGAATTCCTTCTGTAACTTTTAGTTTTTAATATATTACATAGAATTCATATTTCTTTATGAAATGACCCTTTAATTTCTTTGTATTCTTTGTATTTTTATATATTGTTTGTTTTCATTTTATATATTAATTTTATTACTTAGTTTAAAATATTTTAAAATGATAATTTTTTTATTTAAAATAAAGACGCACCAAAGTAAAAGTCAAAATTTTTAAAAATTAAATATTTAGTGTGATGTAAAAAATTAAAAAACTTAAATATTTAGTGTGATCTCATTTTAAAGGAAATTTTACAGTGATTTTGAAAATCGAATAATAAATCTCAAAAAATAAAATGTCATTAAAAAACTATAAAAAGCAATCAACACCAAAATAACACTTTCATAAATAAAAAGTTATAGGCCTCCTCCTAAAATGCAGGCTTATCAAAAACCCCCTGTAACCTGTAGCTTAAAAATGACTTGCTATATCAAGATTACCATTAACCTTGAAAATCGCGCAAGTAGGGATCAGTTTTTTTCTACCTTCCCTCTCCCTTAGAAATACCAAAAACGCCCTAAAAACATTGAAGTTGGGACAGCTTATACAGTCAGTCAGCCTAACAATGCAGGTTTTTGACACATAAAGAAACCTTCAAATCTATTTATATTTTTGTTTTCTTTATTATAATTGTAACTGTTTAAGCTGGTCACACACAAGCTTGCATAGGCTGCAGAACGCGTAGCCTAGGGCTTTCAACCAATCAGCCATCGAATAGCCGCGGCCATATTGGACTTGCATATGAAAAGTCCGTAGCTGATTGGTCGAAGCTTATGCTATGCGGTATGCATTTTTGTTTGTGATGGGCTTTACACTCGTGTTTACATCTTGTGTGCATCTTCTAGGGTTGGAGAAGATCAAGTGACCGTCAATAGACTAGTTAAATAGTAAAATTCGGTTGAATTGGTCAAAGTATGTCAAATTTGTAAAATTGGAACATGAGGGGAACTTACCATTATACCAGTGCAGATAGCATGAAAGCTATTGCAAATGAAAGAAAACATATTGGAGCCAACAGGAAAATAAAATTAGACTCGAGCCGAGTTATTAGGGTGAAATGGGGTAAAGTTTTAGAAGTGGTAACGGTTTTTTTATGAGTCATTTTCAAGCGAATAACTAGTAATTACTAGTATTTACCACTAGCGTTCAAGCGGCCTTGGTAAATACCAACGATTATAAACACACAGGATTGCTTATTTCCATTTAACTAATGTTAGCGTCGCTCAGCGAGACGAACCGTGTCTGCTGACGTCACCAGCGGACCAGTTGCTTTGTTTGTATTGAGAGTTCGTGTGATTTTAAGGTGTTTTTGACGTTTGTATCTCCGTTTTTTTGCGTTTTTTCATGAATTTGACGGTGTGGTTGACTATTTAGGAGGAAAATAAACCTTTAGAAATGTGAATTAAGTGAATTGAGATAAAGAAAGCACATTAATTTATTGTTGAAATAAAAGCTTTGTGTTCTCTCTTTCAGTGTAGAAATATAACCAAACTTTTAATTTTTTTTGCATTTTTGGAAACTCCTTGCTCATTAAAATAATCACATTGACGAAAATTGGTAATTATGCCGCAAAAGTACTTCTTTTATTAAACTGATTTTTGGAAAATTTATTTTGTAGACAGTTTCTCCAAGTTTAGTTTCAGTTTATTTCTTAAGCTTAAGTCTCTTTATAGACGTTTTTCTGAAACATGTTACAGAAGAAGGAGTGAAAACGGGCGCTGGGTGGGATAAAAACAACTCATAACACAAACAATGTAAATCATTTGAAAAAAAACGTATGAAAATCTATTTCTCCAAAAACTTACTGGTTTTTGATATAATAATATAATAAATATTGCAATTTTAGATCTGAAATATCAAATAAAGACCTTTTTGTTAACTTTAACTCTAAAACTTTATTTAGCAAGAATATGCTACAATTTTAACAATAGTAAAGTAAATTACATTAAAATCTAATTGTTAGCTATATAAATATTAATAGACTAAGTAATATTTTCAACTGTAACACAATAATTTATTCTACCTGCATCGAAATAAATAATACTATAATTAAACATTAAATGTGTTTAATTTATTTTCATTTTTTATTGAGTTTTTTAATTTATTGAATTCTGACAAACCTTTACAAAAAGTGGATTTTTGGACAATTAATTTTTGGGAATTATTTAAATGAAAATCGTCTTTGTATCTTGTATAATGTGAATGGAAATTTGAATTTTGGAGGACAACATCTTTAAGTTGTTCTGGTAGTAGATTGTTTTGAATTTTGTAAATAAATATACACACATTATAGAAAATGAAATTTTTTACATTAAGCCAATTTAATTTTTTTAACATTAGTGTAATTTTTGTGTATTTATCTGCTTTAAGAATTATTCTCATTGCTCTATTCTGTAATATTTGAAGTTTATCTAAAATATTTTCATTCGCTGTGTATAATATAGTTGAGCAGTAGGAAAAATGTGGTAATATTGTTGTATTGTAAACACATTTTTTAGAAAAAATGATAAATAATAACTAATCCTTCCTAAATACCCAATTCGTGAAGAAATTTTTGATATAATATATTCGTAGTATTTATCAAACTTTAATTTTGAATCTATAATGATACCAAGATATTTGAATAAATTTGGAATTTCTAATTTCTCATTATTTATTGTGATTGCAAAATTTGCTAAGTTGCTTTTTGAATTTAAAATCATACATTTTGTTTTGTTTACATTTAATTTTAATTTGTTTGCGTTTAGCCAATGTACTACATTTTTTAATTCTGAATTTATCTCAATAGTTAGGTTTTCTAATGAAGTTCCTTTTAAATAAAGTAATGTATCATGTGCAAACATCTGTATCATACAATTTTTTTAAACTGTTGGTAGATCATTTATATATAAAATAAAAAGTAATGGTTATTTTCTTCCCTGTGGTACCCCTATATTGATTGATTTTTCCGATGATAGTGAATTCAAAATTTTGGTTCGCTGTGTCGTGTTGCATAAATAATTTTAAAACCATTCTAATACTTTTCCCCTACATAATATAAGTGTATTTTATTATATCCGCAACAAAAACAATACATTATACATCTAATGATTTAAATGGAATTGAAAACTTTTAGAAAAAATCCTACTTCTATTCTAAAACTTTCAACTATTTAAAAAAGAAACTCCAACATATCGTCTGGTAGGAAAATTCAGCTCTCAGAGCAAACTATTGATTTATCAAATCATTTGTTTTGAAGAAATAAAACTATTAATTATATTTACTAACACGAATAAAAAATTTGTTTGCAATTAAGCAAGAAAAAAGCGGGAAAATCTCACGATTGCAATGTGTATTAAATGAAGCGCGCTGAGCAGAGGTCCACTAGTGACGTAAGCAAGGCGCCGCCTACCGCTAAAAGATTCGAGCAAATAGGCAATCCTGTGTGTTTATAATCGTTGGGTAAATACCACTACTTGAAGAGTGACGTCACGAATGAGCCCTCTGATCGTTTAATAAGCCGATTACACACAAAAATGCATAGCGCATAGAAGTTCAACCTTATGGACTTTTCTTATGCAAAACCAATATGGCCGCTGCTATTCGATCGTTGATTGGTTGAAAGCCCCATGCCACGCGTCATGCACCATGCTACGGAGGTGTGTGTGAAGGCCTTTACCGATAATTACCACACTTTCGAGGAAGGTTATTGGTTTTCGTTTTCAAGCGAATAACTAGTCATTACCTCTGGTTATCCCTTGGTTGATATTTAAAATCAGCTGTTTAGGCCCGTAGCCTATTACCACAGAAACACCGCTTAAATAGCTTTTTTATAACCGGTTATTGTTTGTTGTTGCTTTTTGCGATTTTTTAGATAAGTTTAGTTGATTTAGTGTTTTTTTTTAAAGATGAATATTAGGCTCCGGTTCAAAAGAGCGATATTTAAAAAGGCGACATTTAAAACAGCGCTCTTATGTTAGCAACATTTAAAAGAGCGACATATTAAAACAGCGACATTTCAAACAGCGACATGTAAAAACAGCGACATATCAAAAGGGCGACAGCATAAAAGAGCGACATATTAAAACAGCGATATTCAAAAGAGCGACATCTAATAAAAACAGCGACATTAAAAAAGCGTCTTAAAAAATAGCAACAGTTTGACAAAGGGGTCTCTTTCCTAACATATTTTTTCAAAAAAAAAAACTTTCCTGACTTCTTTTCCGGGATCCTAGAGGGTGTGAACCGAACAGAACTGAACATATAGCCCTCGTGGTATAGAATCGGTTTGTTCTTTTGCGAAGAACTTTTCATTTTAACGTTGATTAAAAGTCACTGGCAGTGGCTTAATTTGACGATTTTTGATGTTGTCTTAGTGTATCGTGATTACTATACTGTTACAAATTTAAGTTATTTAAATTTTATAATTGGAATTTATTTAGGTTTAGTGTAGTATTAGGTCGATTTATCTTAAGGTTGTATTCTTAGTCTAGGTTTTAGTTGCGTTGTCTGTGGCTTGCGGTCGCGGTAGTGCGGGAACTTTCCGGACGTCGAAGGCTGCCGGAAAGTTCGAGAGAGATGGACAATCCTATATATAGGGCCGGGGTCGCGCACCAGGCAGTCAGTCACAGATAGCATGCTGTAGTGGTCGTGAGATTAACACGAAGTTAATAGACCGATTATAGTAGTGAATTATTAGCAAGTTATTACTAAGTTTAAGTGCGTGTTTTTGTACATAATTTGTCGAAATAAATTGACGTATCGTTTTCAACAATTGCGAGTTTTAATTTGTCGTTGTGAACCCGTAACAATTGGTGTCAGAAGTGGAATTAAAAGAAATAAATAGTGCAAAGACTATCCTTACACAGTACCACCGGCTAGGACAATTAAAAAGAAGAACAGTAAGTGATTTTGCCAGAATATTCGGAACTGAATAGTGCAAAGACTACCCTTACATATTACCACCGGATAGGACAATTGGACAGAAAAACAGTAAGTGATTTTTCTAGAATATTCGAAGAAGTTCGATATTGTTTTATTCAAAAACTAAAAGAGATATTTAAGAACCGACTTCGACATTAACTTTACAGTCCAAAAATTGATAATTAGAGAGATTTTCTAGAATATTCTATAGCATTCTACGACGTTTTATTCAAAAACTAGAAGAGATATACAAATACCGACTTCGACATTAGATTAGTAATTTTAAAAAGTAAGAATCAGAAAGAATTTCTAGAACATTCCATCACTTTCTACGACGCTCTATTCGAAAACCAGAAGAAATATCCAAAAAGAGACTTCGACATTAGCTTAGTAATTTCAAAAGTAAGAACTAAAAAAGAATTTCTAGAAGATTCCATAACATTCTACGACGTTCTATTCAAAAACTAGAAGAGATATACAAATACCGATTTCGACATTAGTTTAGTTATTTCAAAAGTAAGAATTAGAAAGAATTTCTAGAAGATTCCATAACATTCTACGACGTTCTATTCAAAAACTAGAAGAGATATACAAATACTGATTTCGACATTAGTTTAGTTATTTCAAAAGTAAGAATTAGAAAGAATTTCTAGAAGATTCCATAACATTCTACGACGTTCTATTCAAAAACTAGAAGAGATATACAAATACCGACTTCGACAGTAGCTTAGTTATTTTAAAAGTAAGAATTAGAAATTATTTCTAGAATATTCCATAACATTCTACGACGGTCTATTCGAGAACCAAAAGAGATAATCAAAAAGTGACTTCTACATTTGCCTAGTAGCAGAAAGAGTAGCATCTACCAGTATATTCCAGAACATTCCATTAGGTTCTATTTAAGAATTGGAAGAGATATTGAAAAACCGACTTCGACACTCGCTTTATAGCCCTAAAATAGACGTTTTAAGTGATTTATCAGGAAGTTGATGCTTACTAGACAAGGATCGGCCAAGATGGAAGATTTAACTAAAATGATGCAGGCTCTAGCTGCTCAAATGGCTCAAAACCAGAACGACATGAAACAGACCATTGAACAAAACCAGGGCGATATGAAACACACCATGGACGACATGAAGCAGACCATGGAACAAAACCAGAACGACATGAAACAGACATTTCAGCAAAGATTAGATGGCATTCAAGAAAACTTCGATCAAATAAAGAGCAACTCTGAACAGCTGAGAGAGGAGTTCAAGACAGCAACCGAAGACCTTAAGGAAGACATAACTCATAGAATGCAGAATGTAGAAGAAAAAGTGGAGACCAAACTACAGAATGTTAGAGAAGAAGTTTTTCAAACCATGGAAGAAAAATTCCAGGACGTGTCAAAACAGCTTATACAGCTCCAAAAAGAACACAACAAAATGAAAGCTCAGGGATGTGTTGTGAATTCCAACCAAAACATTAAGCCTCCAAATTTTGATGGTACGTCTTCCTGGTCTACCTACAAACAACAATTTGAAGCTGCCGCCGCTGCAAATAGTTGGAACGATGACGAAAAAGCTAGAGCTTTGTTAGTAGCTCTACGAGAACCTGCTCTTGGACTTTTACGGTCTATTCCAGCGGAACAAAAACAGAGTTACAATGCTTTAGTGGCAGCTTTAGAAAGAAGATATGGAGATGAACATTTACGAAATTTGCATTGGTCAGAATTAAATATTCGCCAACAAAGAACAGGGGAGTCATTACAAGAGTATGAAGCGGATATCAGGAGGCTGATGTACTTGGCTTACCCAGAAATGCCAGAAAATTACAGAGATCCCCTTGCGAGACACGGACTTAGCAAAGTTACTTCGTCGAGAACGCTTCCAAAACAGCAGTGAAGTGTTGATTCGAGCCCTTGAAATTGAATCATCAAATAATATGTCCAGGCCAAAAGTAAGAGCTGTTTCAATTCAGGAGGGAGAAGAAATGAGCACTGGAGAGGAGGTCAACTTAAAAACGCTAAACCAACTGTTTCAGTCACTGATAGAGAAGATTGATTCTTTGAAAGAAAGCAGACGATCCCCTCCAAATGTAAAGTGTTTCAGATGCGGACGTACAGGGCATATTCAACGCGATTGTCGTGTCCAAATGAGGTCTCGCTCACCATCTACTGGGACAGAGTACCGAAGAAGAGATCAGGAAAACTAAAACTAGTCAACGCAGAGGGGCGGGTGTTGGCTAATGGGAATTTAGCCCCCAAAATTTACTCTATCAAGAGCTTAAAACATACTGCTGACAGTCTTAACATCGACGGACTTATTAATGGAAGAAAAGTTAATATAACAGTAGACACTGGTGCTGCCATATCATTGCTTAAGTTCAAAATTGCAACGAGATATAAAGTTCGACCAACAGAAAAGAAAATAACACTTAAGACTGTGACTGGAGAATCCGCCGACGTGTTGCGGCAGACAGACATAGACCTACAGCTGGGGAGGTTGAAGATTCGCCACTCGGTATTAGTTGCAGACATAGAAGACGAATTTATTTTGGGAATGGACCTGATAAGTAAACATGGATTTGCGTTTGATAATAAACTTAACACCCTAAGATTTGGGAACGAAGAGTTCATTTTGTCAAATAGTCACATCAATAAAGAACCAATAAAGGTGGTGGCAGTATGCACAACAAGACTAGTCGGTAACAGTGAGACCATAATTTTTGGGAGGCTAGAAAGTAAAACATCAAGCTGCGTCGGACTCATAAGTCAACAAAACACACCCAACACCTACCTCGTTGCAAAATCACTAGTTAAAACCGATAAAGACATCCCGATTAGAGTCGCCAATATTTTCCCAAATAGTGTCAAAATTAATAAGGGGGAGGTGGTAGCATTATTTGAACCAGTACAGAAAGTAACAAGATGTGAAGAGCCAACTTCCGAGGATACAAGCAAGTTACCAATGGAGGTACTTCAGCAATTTGAGTCAACTTGGCAACATCTCACTCCAGAAGAATTTAGTAAAGCGAGAGAGTTTATAGAAGAGCAAAGTAATATCTTCGAAACTAGGAGTAGTTCGGGGCGCACAAACCTTATTCAACATGCTATCAACACTGGCGATGCCCAACCGATAAGACAACCCCCAAGAAGACTACCAATGGCCAAACAAGAAGAAGTTCACAATCTCATTAATAAAATGCTCAGCGACGGTGTTATTGAAGAGTCATCAAGTCCTTGGTCATCTCCTGTGGTGTTGGTCACTAAAAAGGATGGAAGTACTAGATTTTGTGTCGACTACGGGAAACTTAACGATGTGACCAAGAAAGATAGTTACCCACTGCCAAGAATAGACGACACATTAACAACATTGGCAGGATCATATTGGTTTTCTACTCTTGACCTGAAAAGTGGGTATTGGCAAGTAGGAATCTTTGAAAGAGATAAAGAGAAGACTGCATTCTCTGCTGGAAGTGGACTTTATCAGTTTAATGTGATGCCATTTGGCCTGTGCAATGCCCCAGCTACATTTGAAAGACTAATGGAAGTCGTTCTACGAGGCCTTACTTGGAAAACCTGCCTAGTCTATTTGGATGATGTCATAGTAATGGGGAAATCATTTCAAGAACATCTAGATAATTTACGAGAAGTATTCTCAAGAATCAGGAACGCAAATCTTAAATTAAACTCAAAGAAATGTTTTCTGTTCCAAGAAAAAGTTGAGTTCCTGGGTCACGTCGTTTCCCGAGAAGGCATTCATACTGACGAAAAGAAGCTACAAGCAATAAAAGAATGGCCTCAACCTCGTGACAAACATGAATTCAGAAGCTTTTTGGGTCTGTGTACATACTACAGACGATTTGTAAAAGGATTCACCAAAATAGCGTCTCCGTTACATAGACTTACAGAAGATAAAGCTTCTTACAAATGGAATACCGAATGTGACCAAGCATTTAGAAGACTAAAAGCAGCATTATGTTCTAGTCCGATTCTTGCATATCCCATTCCAAAAGGAAAATTCATATTAGATACTGATGCGAGCAACGATGGCATAGGAGCAGTACTCTCCCAAGTACAAGATGGAGAAGAACGGGTCATCGAATTTTTCAGCAAGAAGCTATCCAAACCAGAGAGAAATTATTGTGTTACTAGAAAGGAGCTCCTAGCCATAGTTAAATCCGTAGATCACTTTCACAAATATCTCTACGGACAAGAGTTTCTGATTAGAACGGATCATGCTGCGTTACAGTGGCTCATGAAAATGAAACAACCTGAGAGGCAAGTCGCGAGATGGATAGAAAAGCTACAACAATACCATTATCAAATTAAGCACCGAGCAGGAAGGGTGCATAATAATGCAGATGCATTGTCCAGAAGACCTTGCCCCGAGGATTGTAAACATTGCAGGAAAATTGACCAGAAAGAAGGAATTACCTACGTGCGCCAGATAAAGTTAGAACCAGATGAAGAATGGATGTCGGCTTCGATTAGAACCACACAACTTAACGACAAAGATGTAGGACCTATCTTGCCATTGAAAGAAGAGAACAAGCCACGACCCTCATGGCAAGATATCGCAAACCAAGGGGTGATATTCAAATCACTGTGGGCACAATGGGATTCACTGATAGTAGAAGAAAACATCCTTAAACGTGCCTGGGAAAGTGCCGATGGCCTTACTGTGATTAATCAAGTAGTGGTTCCTAGGAGCATGGTAGACAATATAATGGCCGAATGCCATGGTGGAAAATCAGGCGCGCACCTAGGCATAAATAAAACCATGGACAAAATTCGAAACCGATTTTATTGGGTCAATTACTTTCAAGATGTGAAAAACTGGTGCCGCCGATGTTCGACTTGTGCAGCCAGCCAAGGTCCCAAAACAAGGTCCAGAGGTCAAATGAAACAATATAACGTAGGTCTGCCATTCGAACGCATTGCTATTGATGTGGCCGGACCATTTCCAGAAACTAAAAAGGGCAACAAATACATCCTTGTTGTCATGGATTATTTTAGCAAATGGCCAGAAGTTTTTGCTTTGCCTAACCAAGAGGCCGCTACAGTTGCAGAAGTTCTGGTAAATGATGTTTTCAGCCGATTTGGCATTCCTTTGGAACTACATTCAGATCAAGGAAGAAACTTTGAATCAAAGCTCTTCCAGAATCTCTGTGACCTTTTAGGAATACATAAAACACGGACTACTGCTTTGCATCCGCAGTCAGATGGCATGGTTGAAAGATTTAATAAAACAATAGAGGAACATCTTTGCAAAGTTGTTGATGAGCACCAAACAGATTGGGACCAATATATTTCATTGTTTTTGATGGCCTATAGAACTGCCATTCACAATACGACAGGAGCTACTCCATCTAGTATCCTGTTTGGTAGAGAACTGCGTTTACCATGTGATATCATGTTTGGTTCACCTGAAGAAGCACACTTAGAGGTTAATGACTATGTCGAACGTTTAAGGCAAAAGCTGCACGATATCCATGAAGTGGTTAGAGAGCGAATAGAAATAGCCAGTGACCGCATGAAAGCGAGATATGACCTGAAAGCAAACTCTTCAGGGTTCAAAGAGAATGATCAAGTCTGGCTATACAATCCTCAACGCAAGAAAGGAAGATCACCTAAGTTGACACCACCATGGGAAGGACCTTATAAAGTTGTTCAGAGAATTAATGATGTAGTCTACCGAATCCAGAAAAGCCCGAAGTCCAAGATGAAAGTTGTTCATCTAGACAGACTAAAACCTTACCTGGGAAATGTTGATCGAGACGATCAAACCTGAAGAGGAGGATAGTGTTACAAATTTAAGTTATTTAAATTTTATAATTGGAATTTATTTAGGTTTAGTGTAGTATTAGGTCGATTTATCTTAAGGTTGTATTCTTAGTCTAGGTTTTAGTTGCGTTGTCTGTGGCTTGCGGTCGCGGTAGTGCGGGAACTTTCCGGACGTCGAAGGCTGCCGGAAAGTTCGAGAGAGATGGACGATCCTATATATAGGGCCGGGGTCGCGCACCAGGCAGTCAGTCACAGATGGCATGCTGTAGTAGTCGTGAGATTAACACGAAGTTAATAGACCGATTATAGTAGTGAATTATTAGCAAGTTATTACTAAGTTTAAGTGCGTGTTTTTGTACATAATTTGTCGAAATAAATTGACGTATCGTTTTCAACAATTGCGAGTTTTAATTTGTCGTTGTGAACCCGTAACAATACGAACCAGCAGGTGTGGCCAGTCATACGACGCTTTTTTTAAGTGTTGCTTAATATTGATTTTTAAATTGTCGCTCTTTTAAATGTCGCTGTTTTGAATTGTTGCTGTTTTGAATGGCGCTGTTTTGATATGTCACTGTTTTTATTAGATGTCGCTCTTTTGAATATCGCTGTTTTGATAAGTCGCCCTTTTGAATGTCGCCGTTTTGATATGTCGCTTTTTGAAAAGTGAAACCGGTGCCGAATAATAATCTTCTTGCCAGTCTTGATTTTGGTTTTTCTCGACCGACTCTCAAATACTGGCGTATTTAATTCGAAATGGGCATAATTTGGAAAAAAAAAACTTAAATATAATAAACAGTGGTTAGAAGAGTACAATGATACTGTTTTTTTTTTTAATGATATTTCGTGTATCAAAGTCTACATTGAAAAAATTAGAGGAAGCCAAGGGTTGATGAAACGGATATAATTTAGGCAAGACAATATAGAGAAGGCCATTTCTTTATACAATTTCCCTCATAATTGAAACACACATGATAAATTCCACTCATTGCAAAAATTAACGCAAAAAGAAACAAAACAAATGATTGATAGGTTAGATATAACAATAACCTTCCTCGAAAGTGTGGTAATTACCGGTAATAAACGATGACGTACAAAGTGCTCATTCGTGACGTCACTCTTCAAGGAGTGGTATTTACCAAGGCCGCTGAACGCCAATGGTAAATACTAGTAATTACTAGTTTAAATACTAGTAATTACTAGTTATTCGCTTAAAACGACTCAATTGTTTTGTTTCGGAAAAATTTTGCATGAATTTTTGCAAATGTGGAATGAGAGATTCTAGACAAATTCTCGTGCTATATGTTGGTTCAATAAATACGTCATATCTATATTTTCGAATTTATGGGCGTTATACGATGAAATACCGTTCACAGAAATTGTGAATTTATTGTCAATAATTTGGGAAAAACTAAATAAAATTAAGAAACAATGTCTCAATTAAAAAAACAAAATTTTAACATTGATTTTTTAATATTGATTTTTCAGCTAAACGTCAAAAAATGACATAACATGTGTCATTTTAGCAATAGGGCTGTCTAACAAAACATATGATCAAATCCAAGATGTCTTCCATGGGACAAACAAACCGATTTCCCATAAGCCGTAATGTTAACAAAAACGTAAATTTTACAAAAACGACAAGAGCTTTAGTCTCAAAAATTAATCAGTTTTAAGAATAGATCCTTTGTGCATATGAGAAAAATGCGTTTTTCTTAAAAATATTAAACTAAAGCGAAAAAATCTGAAATAAAAGGGACCATGTTTTCTTCAAAAAAGTAGGTTATGTTTTTGTTTATTTTGTTTTTTTTTTAATTTTTTTCTAGTTTTTTCACTTATTTTGAATTATTACATGGGCGCACCAAGGGGGCGGAGGGCTAGGGGGCCGGACCCCCCAAACCACATATTTTTTTAGATATTTTCCATATATTTCATGAGTAAACAGAAAAAATAGCATAAAGTACATCATGAGACCTCTGGGGCCCCCCAAAGGTTTTTGACCAATGAATCAATGAACTATCAGCCCAAGGTAGGGGAAAGTAGTTCTATTCAAAGAGCTCACTTCAAGGCTCACTTAACAGAGACGAAATTGAAATAGACTAAACTTTTCTCATCAGATTCAGGTTTTCTATTAGGATCTTTTGTTGTACTTGACTAAACCTTTTGCTAAGTAATAGGCCTTCTATAGCATTAAACTGTGAAAAATATTTCACTATGATTTTTAGGTTTAGACAAAGTTTAATCACGGATCATCTTAACAAAGGTGATCCGTGGTTTAATTGTTTTAACCCTCCAGTAGTAAAATGAAAAAGAGGCACAACTTATAGGTAGGTCAGTCCAACAGATCAATATGCACATATAAGTTCCAACCAAGGTTGGTCAAGCAAACTTCTAATAAGTACTTTACAAAATATGTTTATTTAAAAAAATATAAGTAAACATTATATAAAAAAAAAACTTGCAAAATTAAAATACAGTTTTTTCTTGTCATTGGCCTCACACACCGTACATCACAATATGATTTTCCATGAACTATAATACATAGGGCTTAAGTACGGTCAAATTCATCAGCTCACAACAGTAAGTACTGTTCAAATTTTACAACAGTACAATATTCGCTGTTGTATTACTACTGTTACTATTACTTTTATTACTGTTTTTTTGTAACAATATTTGCTCAATTATGTATCTAAAAGTTTATGCAAATAAACATATACTCTACTCTACAATTGGGCGTAACAGCATATGACCCATTAGGAGTATTAGAACCCAAATTTTTTTGAGAGAAATTGAAAAAAGATATCTGAGAGAACTTATTTGTTTTTCTTGTGGTCATCAAAGTCAACAAAGATTACTTTTTTATCCATCTATTATTAATGATGGCAAAAAAATTTTTTTTGCTAATAAGCTCAGTACAGTACCGGAGAAATTTCACAACAGGACTTGTAGTAGGTCCAGTCAGATACTATACAAATTTTACGGTGTACAAGTTTTAGGTGTCAAAAAGCATGGAAATAAAGGAAAATTTGCACCAAAATAGTTTAAGATAAAAAGAGGTTTGAGTTAGGGAGACTGTCAAACTCACCAGTTTATTCTAAACTGTTTTGAGGTCTGTAAAATAAATATTTATTAAAGAAAAAGAAACTTTGATGATACAGGACTTCACTCGACACTATACAGGATGCTACACTACCAAAAGTTTATTTAAGGTTCTGTAGGATGGTGTACAAATTTGGTTCAGCTCATTATTCACACTTTAACCTCATATTGTTTTACTTTTCTTTCTTCTCGGGACCCTTTTTTCAACCATCATTTTTAAAAATTTTCAACCGTTTTGAAACAATGGATGAATGGATATTCAGGAGAGACCCAGTCATGATCATTGCTGTATTGTATTGCCTAGAATAGTAAAAAAATCATAGTGAAATATTTCTTACAGTTTAACACAATTCTATGTTACACTTCTGCAAAAGGTCCACTCAAGCACAAAAAAAGATCCCAATAGAAAATGTTGCCAAAATGGCAGTTGCACATTTATCCAAAACAAACCTGACAAAAAACTTTCGAATATTTCAATTTATCCTCTGTTAAGTCAGGTAATAGAGCACTTATCCACTTTCTTTTCCCTTCTTTGAGCTGATACCTAGTTCATTTAAATCAAGATGATTTTTTAAGGTCAAAATACTTGGCATTCCATCAAAACTAACATTATCAAGCTCTCCCCAGCTGCCACAATTCATAACAGCACAGAAACTAATAATAATGATTCAAACTGAGTAAAAAACTGGAAAAAAAGTAAAAAAAAACAAAAGTAAATAAAAACATAACCTGACTTTTGAACAGAACATGGTCCCTTTTATTTGAGATTTACTGGCTTCAATTGATTTTTTTAAAGAAAAACGCATTTTTCCCATGTGTACAAAGGTTCAATACTTAAAACAGCATCTTTGTTGTAAGTTAAATCGTTTCACTTTTTTTAAAAATTACGTTTTTGTTAACATTGCGGCTTATGGGAAAACGCTTTGTTTGTCCCATGGCGACCATCTTGGATCGAAAAACAGCTGATCGTGACAGTTCGTTAGACAAGCTAATAGTTTCAAAACGAGCTTTTACCTCGTTTCAAAACATGACCTTGAATGACACATGGTATGTCATTTTTTGACGTTTAGCTGAAAAATCAATATTAAAAAATCAATGTTAAAATTTTGTTTTTTTAATTGAGACATTGTTTTTTAATTTTATTTAGATTTTACTAAAATATTGACAATAAATTCACAATTTACACCTCTGTGAACGGTATTTCATCGTATAACGCCCATAAATTCGAAAATATAGATATGAGACGTCACCAATTAATGACGTATTTATTGAACCACACTGTTTCAGAACATATATCACGAACATTAGCTTTCTACTGTTCATGTAACAAACAAAATTCAAAAGATGTTTGACATTATTGACAGGTTTTATCATATCATGATTTCAAAATTGTCTAAAAAAAACAAACGAAAACGACAAATATTAATATTATATATTAAAGTGTATTATGTATTTTAAAGCTGTGCATTTTTTAATTAATGGGCATGGCAAGTGTTTTATTACCTTGTTTTAAGTTTCTTGTAGTAATTTACTAGTTAGATTTGATGTCATACCAAAAATAACATCATAGATTAACTTAGTTAAAATGAAATGCTAATGTTTATATGTAAATGTTTTAGTTATATTTGATTAGTTTGCAGACAATAACCGGTTATAAAAAAAAGCTATTCAAGCGGTGTTTCTGTGGTAATAGGCTAAGGGCCTAAACAGCTGATTTTAAATGTCAACCAAGGGATAACCAGAGGTAATTACTAGTTATTCGCTTGAAAACGGCTCATGGTTTTCAGCGATACTAGACGACCTACCCAAAGAAGTTAAATACAAAAAAAATGTGTACAACTTTGGTATTAACACACTTTTTACATAACGTTAAACTTTGCAAGGAAAATTGAAAAAAACGGAATTTTGATTTTTATCTTAAACTTTATTTTTCACGAAAAGTAGTAAAACCGTTACATGTTTTTTAAATCAAAATATTTATATTTACATTTTATTTTGAATTCATAGTTAAAAGGCACCCGAAAATGCCCAAGGTCTGAAAGGAGTATATTTTTCAAATTAACTGATTTTTTTCATCAAGATATCTAATTTTATTTATGCGTTAGGTTTTCGTCCCGGATTGTAGTAATAAAAGGTACTTTTCAGCTTTTTTGGACTTTTATTTTAAATTTCTAATTCAACAGCCAACGTTGTTGAATTAGAAATTTAAAATAAAAGTCCAAAAAAGCTGAAAACTACCTTTTATTATCTAATTTTAGATTTGTTAAAAAAATAAACATCACTATGGAAAAATTTGCTAGGAAATATGAAAAAGTGACATGGTGAAAACCAAAAAAGCACAGACGAGATTAATATTGTTTTAAATTATATCCCAGACAGCACACTTCGTCCCAGGGACGTACATTTTACGTCGGTACGTCCTGGGACCAATAAGGTACGTACAATTGTGTACGTACATAGTACGTACATTAGGTACGTACATTTTACGTCGGTACATCTCGGACCAATTAGGTACGTACTATGTACGTATAAGTGTGTACGTTCATAGTACGAACATTATAGGTACGCACATTTTACGTACATATTACGTCGGTACCTCTCCGGCCAATTAGGTACGTACGTTTTACGTACATTTTACGTCAATACTTCTCGGAGCAATTAGGTACGTACTATTTACGTACATTATTGGTACGCACATTTTAGGTACATTTTACGTCGGTACTTCTCGGGCCAATTAGGTACGTACTACATACGTACAAATGTGTACGTACTACATACGTACAAATGTGTACCGTACTACATACGTACTACATACGTACAAATGTGTACGTACATAGTACGTACAAATGTGTACGTACATAGTACGTACAAATGTGTACGTACATAGTACGTACAAATGTGAACGTACATAGTACGTACATTATAGGTACGTACGTTTTACGTACATTTTACGTCGGTTCTTCTCGGACCAATTAGGTACGTAATATGTACGGACAAATGTGTGCGTATACAGTACGTACATTATTGGTATGCACATTTTACGTCGGTCCTTCTTAAGACCAATAAGGTACATAGTACGTACAAGTATGTACGTACATAGTACATACATAAGCTACGTACATTTTACGTTCATTTTAGAGATGAGCTTCGGAAAATTTAACAACGGCATTTGGTAATAGATGGCATACCCTAGTTAACATTTAGCGGCATTGTTAGAGATATATTTCTTAAATATTAAATCAAGCAAAACAAACTTAATCAAACCTGTGGACACTTTGAGTCTCGAGGTAAAACTGGAACTGGAATGTTCAGGTAGATGGAATATTTTAAATGATACCTAGTCCTAATCCTTCAGTTTCTTTGTTTTAATTTGACGCCATATGTACGTACCATGTACGTCCAGGGTACGTACATTTTATGTACATCCAGGGTACGTACATTTTATGTACATCCAGGGTACGTACATTTTATGTACATCCAGGGTACGTACATTTTATGTACATCCAGGGTACGTACATTTTATGTACATCCAGGGTACGTACATTTTATGTACATCCAGGGTACGTACATTTTATGTACAATATACGTACCATGTACGTCTGGTGTATGTACATTTTACCTTAAAATTAACCTACCATGGACGTACATACTAGAAGTTTTTTACATACATTACTCCATTTTAGGTGCATTTTTCGTCTTGTGGATTCATAATGGGACGTGTAAAAGACGTACAGAAATAAAGGCCCAAAGTACGTCGAATGTACGTACATAGTACGTACTTCTGTACGTACATAGTACGTCAAATGTACGTATACTTTCGTACGTACATAGTACGTCGAATGTACGTACATAGTACGTACTTCCGTACGTACATAGTACGTACTTCCGTACGTACATAGTACGTACTTCCGTACGTACATAGTACGTACTTCCGTACGTACATAGTACATACATATCGAAGGAAAATAATGGCTAAATGTACGTCCCTGGGACGTAGACATTTGGATGTAAGTCGAAAATTGTACATACTATGTACGTACATACGTCGCAGAGTTACGTACTATGTAGGAAAATTTTAGGTTATGTAAAAAAAAATATTTTTACAAAAGTTGTAGACTTTTTTATTGCTCATTAACTATTGTATTTAACTTTTTTCAAAATGACAGATAGATTTTCTTTAATTTCAAATAGTACTAATTTTTTCCCTTCCTAAAGGTATATCTGTGCTGGTCTATTATCTTGGTTTAACCATTGAAATACTCAGTCAACGCTAACATCTTCTATGTTTTTGTCAACAGTTACCAATATATTAATCTTTATCAAAATACAAAAAAAACAAGATTAGGGAACATTTGTAAATTACGAGGAGTGATCAGCTGCCTGTGGGGTCCTGTATAGTCCTGTGACTGAAAAGGCACCCATAAAAAAATTTGTGGCCAAAAAAAAAAGGGTCATTACATCTTAACTCTCGTTTTTCTTAGAGAGCTGAGGTGCCTTTGCCGCCCTTAGTACGTAATCATGCTTAGGGCATCCCTTAGGCGCCAGTACCCTCAGAGTCCTGTGGAAGTCCTGTGGGGTCCTGCAGAAAAATTTGTACACCTACTGTGGGCAGCTGATCACCCCTCAGTAAATTATGTAACATTCAAGAATGGAGAAGGGACTTGTTGGAGCTTTTGTTACACGCTCAATGTTTTTAATGTGCTATGAAGGGGGGAGGTCAGAAATCCTAAATTCTTACATTACCTACTTAATTAATAACAAAAACCTGCATCATTAAGCTGGATTCAGGGTTCTGTAAAGTAAGCACTAAGACATAGGCAATAAGAAATAAAAATGGTTTATTTCTTACTTTCTTCTCTCAACTATGAACAACAGCCTGTTTCTATGATAGGTAATTTTTGGTATTTTTTCCTTGCATCTTACTGCTTACTTTACAGAACTATGAATTCAGCTTTAGGTTATTTTTTTCATAAAAGATTGGTTGAGTTTTTGATGAAATTAAAAACAGCAAGAGATGTATTTTGGTTTTGGCGCCTCCCATTCAGAAATCCTTAATCTACCACTGATAAACTGAATTGAAATAGTTCTTATATCTCTATGTGTAAATACTTACTTGGATCGGGAAACACACCAGCTAAAGTTGTAGAAGGCATATCCAGTCATTTACACACCCAGTTTTCCCCAAAGTAAAATCTTCAAAAATTTGGACCTAGTTTAACTTGTCAACTATGAAAAAACATAACTTTTTGACTGACTTTAGACAGACTGGTGGTCAATTAACAAGCAATAAGCGAAAACCACCCCTGGATAATTAATTACAATTACCCTATAAAATTTGATTTCCGGGAACAACAACAATCACTCCTGTGGCTTGTGAGGTTAATGTTGTTAATGTATAATGTAAACAAATAGACGTCAAAAACAGCTGTGGTTGCCATGGTAAACAACCGAGAAGTTAGCCGAATCTCGTCACGTGACCAGATTCCACCAATGGCAAGAAGCCACAACAAATCACAAGAGTAGGGCTGTCTAACAAAACATATGATCAAATCCAAGATGTCTTCCATGGGACAAACAAACCGATTTCCCATAAGCCGTAATGTTAACAAAAACGTAAATTTTACAAAAACGACAAGAGCTTTAGTCTCAAAAATTAATCAGTTTTAAGAATAGATCCTTTGTGCATATGAGAAAAATGCGTTTTTCTTAAAAATATTAAACTAAAGCGAGAAAATCTGAAATAAAAGGGACCATGTTTTCTTCAAAAAAGTAGGTTATGTTTTTGTTTATTTTGGTTTTTTTTTTAACTTTTTTTCTAGTTTTTTCACTTATTTTGAATTATTACATGGGCGCACCAAGGGGGCGGGGGGCTAGGGGGCCGGACCCCCCAAACCACATATTTTTTTAGATATTTTCCATATATTTCATGAGTAAACAGAAAAAATAGCATAAAGTACATCATGAGACCTCTGGGGCCCCCCAAAGGTTTTTGAAGTTTTTTGACCAATGAATCAATGAACTATCAGCCCAAGGTAGGGGAAAGTAGTTCTATTCAAAGAGCTCACTTCAAGGCTCACTTAACAGAGACGAAATTGAAATAGACTAAACTTTTCTCATCAGATTCAGGTTTTCTATTAGGATCTTTTGTTGTACTTGACTAAACCTTTTGCTAAGTAATAGGCCTTTTATAGCATTAAACTGTGAAAAATATTTCACTATGATTTTTAGGTTTAGACAAAGTTTAATCACGGATCATCTTAACAAAGGTGATCCGTGGTTTAATTGTTTTAACCCTTCAGTAGTAAAATGAAAAAGAGGCACAACTTATAGGTAGGTCAGTCCAACAGATCAATATGCACATATAAGTTCCAACCAAGGTTGGTCAAGCAAACTTCTAATAAGTACTTTACAAAATATGTTTATTTAAAAAAATATAAGTAAACATTATATAAAAAAAAAACTTGCAAAATTAAAATACAGTTTTTTCTTGTCATTGGCCTCACACACCGTAGATCACCATATGATTTTCCATGAACTATAATACATAGGGCTTAAGTACGGTCAAATTCATCAGCTCACAACAGTAAGTACTGTTCAAATTTTACAACAGTACAATATTCGCTGTTGTATTACTACTGTTACTATTACTTTTATTACTGTTTTTTTGTAACAATATTTGCTCAATTATGTATCTAAAAGTTTATGCAAATAAACATATACTCTACTCTACAATTGGACGTAACAGCATATGACCCATTAGGAGTATTAGAACCCAAATTTTTTTGAGAGAAATTGAAAAAAATATCTGAGAGAACTTATTTGTTTTCCTTGTGGTCATCAAAATCAACAAAGATTACTTTTTTATCCATCTATTATTAATGATGGCAAAAAAATTTTCTTTGCTAATAAGCTCAGTACAGTACCGGAGAAATTTCACAACAGGACTTGTAGTAGGTCCAGTCAGATACTATACAAATTTTACGGTGTACAAGTTTTAGGTCTCAAAAAGCATGGAAATAAAGGAAAATTTGCACCAAAATAGTTTAAGATAAAAAGAGGTTTGAGTTAGGGAGACTGTCAAACTCACCAGTTTATTCTAAACTGTTTTGAGGTCTGTAAAATAAATATTTATTAAAGAAAAAGAAACTTTGATGATACAGGACTTCACTCGACACTATACAGGACGCTACACTACCAAAAGTTTATTTAAGGTTCTGTAGGATGGTGTACAAATTTGGTTCAGCTCATTATTCACACTTTAACCTCATATTGTTTTCCTTTTCTTTCTTCTAGGGACCCTTTTTTCAACCATCATTTTTAAAATTTTTCAACCGTTTTGAAACAATGGATGAATGGATATTCAGGAAACACCCAGTCATGATCATTGCTGTATTGTATTGCCTAGAATAATAAAAAAATCATAGTGAAATATTTCTTACAGTTTAACACAATTCTATGTTACACTTCTGCAAAAGGTCCACTCAAGCACAAAAAAAGATCCCAATAGAAAATGTTGCCAAAATGGCAGTTGCACATTTATCCAAAACAAACCTGACAAAAAACTTTCGAATATTTCAATTTATCCTCTGTTAAGTCAGGTAATAGAGCACTTATCCACTTTCTTTTCCCTTCTTTGACCTGATACCTAGTTCATTTAAATCAAGATGATTTTTTAAGGTCAAAATACTTGGCATTCCATCAAAACTAACATTATCAAGCTCTCCCCAGCTGCCACAATTCATAACAGCACAGAAACTAATAATAATGATTCAAACTGAGTAAAAAACTGGACAAAAAAGTAAAAAAAAACAAAAGTAAATAAAAACATAACCTGACTTTTGAACAAAACATGGTCCCTTTTATTTGAGATTTACTGGCTTCAATTGATTTTTTTTAAGAAAAACGCATTTTTCCCATGTGTACAAAGGTTCAATACTTAAAACAGCATCTTTGTTGTAAGTTAAATGGTTTCACTTTTTTTTTAAAATTACGTTTTTGTTAACATTGCGGCTTATGGGAAAACGCTTTGTTTGTCCCATGGCGACCATCTTGGATCGAAAAACAGCTGATCGTGACAGTTCGTTAGACAAGCTAGTTGTGACGTCATCTGACGTTTATTTTTGAGGTTAGGTGATGTTTTTTTAAAAAAAAATTCCTATGTAAAGTGAATTTGTTATTTTTTAAGTTTGTCTTGTTAATTTTAATACTAAATTTGGAAATGTCTTGGATAATTGATAATTCTTTGACTAGGTTCCAAAAGTTCTGTATCAATGTGTTAAAATGTGGGCCTGTACCACGACATATTGCCTTTATTATGGATGGAAACAGAAGGTAAGTTTTATTATGTCTCTCTCAAGGTTTCACTTGCCTGTTTTCCGTAAAACTTGTATAGGAGATAAACCATAAGGGCCTACCTGGCAGAAAGAATCAAAGAGACTCATATATTTTTATTAAAAAAGGGTGACATGCTACCTAATTTTTAAAACTGCCTTGGAAAAAAATTGAGAACCAAAAAACCCTCTTAACACCTTATTGCTCATTTATTTTTATTGCAAGTAATTTCAGTTTTTTTTGGAAGGGGGTGTTTTAGAGGTGGGGTCTACCTAACAAATATTATATTTTAGATTTGCAAAGAAAACTTGTGTAGACAAAGGCGAGGGACATTCCAAAGGATTTGAAAAGCTGTCTGAATGTTTACTGTGGTGTCTTGAGTTAGGTAAGTTCTTCATGTAGCTCAATGTGGCTGTCACATTTTATTAAAATTTATTTGTTTTGTTTTACATTGCATACTTTTTGGGACTATACAGGATGTAACAACAAAAATTTAATATTTTCAAAAAATTCATAAATTTTTAATTAAAATTACACCTTTTGGGATAATTAAAATGATTGTGGTTAGAACTTACCACAAACATGTAATTGTTTTAAAAATATGTGGATTAGTTTTTGAGATATTTGCACTCAAAGTTGCCATGTAAAAAATTTAATTAAATTTTGGCATGTTTCTGCAAAATTTTGAATTATGACAGAAACTTTTCCCACTAGGCTGCTCTCTGGAAAGTGTGAAAACTTAGAAAGAGAAAGTGGGTCAAGTGACACCTCAGTTTGAAGATCTTTTAAATATCTTTACCAATATGTGATTTCTGTTAACAAGTGACATTCCATTTTAAGAACATATCAGTTTTTTTTAATACAGAGAATTTTGTTGCATTATTGATATCAAAGGATTTTTTGTATGTATTGTATAAGATGTTTTATCAATTGTATAGTGATATATAGATCATACTTTATTAGGAAATGTACAAAAGAATGACAAAAATTTATCAGCCAACTTTACATAGGAGAAGTCTGACACACTCCTGTATTGTGTTACAGGTTAAATAATTAGATTTTTGTAAATTTCTTAGACAAAAAATAAAATATGCAAAATTCAAGGTGGGTGGTCAGCTACCCACAGTATGTATGTAGACAATTTATCTACAGTACTCCATAGGACACCATACCATACTAAACATTTTAATCATGCCAAAAGGTGTTTTCCTTTAATTTAAAATCGATTTGTTGACCCCTGTATATCAAATGTTGTACTTTATTGAAGCAATAACTAGTAATAATTTATGGTTGTGATGTAATATTCATAAATTAACTTTTGTGATAAAAATGTGTTTACACACCTATTTGTGTGCAGGGTGTCCCAATTTTTTTTTTGCAGGGTGTTCAGTATTTCTAGGGGAGATAGAGAAAAAACCCTCACTTGCTAGCCTTGACTTTAAAGGGGTTTTTGGATGAGTGTCTATAACTTTTTTATTTAAATGTAAATTTCTTCTTGGTTCAATTGGTTTTTTACAGTATTTTTCATTATTATTTTCTTATATATTTTTTTTATTACAACTCTTTGTTTTTGATTGAGTTCTTAATTTGCTGTTCTAAAAATATTTACTTCATTATTTATATGGTGTTCTACCGAAAACTGCCTATATCTTCAAAATGATAACGAATTTGGAAAAACACTTGGACACGTCGATTTGTTTATGAGGGGGAAATTTTTTGGCTATCTTGAAATTTTTGTAGCAAGAACCCTCTTCGAGGGGTATACTTTACCCCTATATTTTGAATAGAGAAATTGGGTCTAGTGATACCTTGTTTTGAAGCTCTCTTGAATATCTTTACAATCGTGTAAAAATTTAGAAAATTAATTGATTAGTTTTTGAGATATTTGCTTGAAAATTTTCAAATTTAACATGGAATGATAAAATAAAAATTAAATCCGAAAAATAATAAAATTTTAAATTTTTTTTTATTTTATCAGTCTATGTTAAATTTGAAAGTTTGAAGGCAATTATCTCAAAAACTAATGGATAGATTTTTGAAATTTTTATATGATGTTAAGGACATTCAAAAGGTCTTCAAAACGAGGTATCACTAGACCCACTTTCCCTATTCAAAATATAGGGGTAAAGTATACCCCTCGAAGGGGGTTCGTGCTACAAAAATTTCATGATAGCCAAAAAGTGTCCTCCTCGTAAAAAACCAAAGTGTCTGAGGGTTTTCCCAAATTCGTTATTGATTTGAAGATATAGACCATTGACAGTTTTCGGTGGAACACTGTGTATATTAAGTTACTTGCTTTATTAAACAAATTAAAATAGAAAAAATATATACAGGTGGTCCCAAATTGAAGTAACTACATGGAGATTTCAGAAACAGCCCACATAGCAAAATCACGTGTTTAACACGTAAAAAAAAATTTAAGGTGCTAGAAAAAAACGTTTAATTCATATATGAAAACAAGCTTAATAGGTCATTCATTAACGTTATAAAAAATAACGTTGCTAAAAAAGGCGTTGTGATAACGCAATTATCAAATCAAAACAGCAATGTTTTTACGTTATTTTCAGGTGAATTCTAAGTACATTTTTGTAAACGACAAAATAACATTAGGGTCGCATCTTTTCTACACGAATTGTAAAACGCGACTTGAATGGTTTTTCTACCAAATATTTTTGAGAATTGTTGTTCTAGCAGCTTTTAAAAAACTTTTTTCTCACGCGTTTTTTACGTATTAAACACGTGATTGTGCTATGTGGGATGTATGTATAGAAATTTTCTCTTGCCTTAAGCGCCATCTTTTAAAATTGTCTTGAAGTGTTGTAGTCTTAAACTTCTGGAACTTCCTTTCGCGTCACTTTTAAGTTAAAAAAGTTATTAAAAAAACGTGACAAAAAAGATGCAGAAAGTTATTACTTTATCTAGAGAGTTTTTAGAACAGGCTCTCGCGCCTTTTTTTTTATTAAAAGACGTGACAAAATACTTAATCTAGTGGCGTTTTAGAACATGTTGTGGAGGACTTTTCAAGTGTAATTTTGTCACATGAAATTAACGAGGGTAAAAAAGGCGCAGAAACTTTAGGAAAAATTACATTTTTATAGTTTGATTCCTCCTTGTTTTTAAGCTATCTTTAGGCATGCAGATTTAATAAAACAAATATTACATGGAATGAGGTTGTTTTCTAGTAAAAAATAACTTTATTATTTTTGTTCACGTTAATTTAACGTTGATGTGATTTTTGTGCTATGTGCGGGAGTAAGAGATACAATTTAGGCTAAATGAGAAAAAAGCTATTTTGAGCACAATCAGATGCTGTATTGCATTTTAACATTTCTACCGGCGTTTTTCAAATATCAAACAAAAACTAAAAATTGTGTTTTTATAAAAAATGAATTATCGTCTCTACATTGTATAGAAATTTAATAAAATTTGGTAGTTTTGTTTTATCGACTACTGGTAATCGAATTTTTTCTACACCTTTCAGTTTTTTTAGAAACCATAGCCACCTTTGTTATGTCTTATAGCCCCCATCTTGGATTTATACATCATTAAATAGAGAATAAAAAGGCCTTTTTAACCATGTATAATAAGTATATCTTTAAATTATTGAAAACGAGAATTTATAAAAAAAACAGAGTTTTACTACTAATCTGTCAAAACTTTGCCAATTATTTCAATTTATCCCTTAAGAGTTATAGTTTTTCAATTAATTGCTATTTTTTAAGTTACACTGCTAATTAAATTTTATATGGAAAGGTTTCCAAATTGGATAAAATATGTACTTTCAGCGATCGGAACTTGTGCTGGGTTTGACATCTGGCTCACCCCACATGAGGTGGCTTACTATTATAATTTTAATCAAAATATGAACATTTATTTAATTTAATTTAATTCAATAAACAAAAAGTTTGAAAAAACCTTAACAGATAAATTAAATAATTGGCAAAGTTTTGACACATAGTTACTTATGTATAGGGTGTCCTATTTTTCATGGTATTGAATGGGAAACTTAGTTATTATAAAAGAGAGAGACCTGGGGATTTCTCATTACTATATTTAAATTTTAAGACATGAAAAAAAATATCCTTGCAGTTTTAAAGTTACGAGGGAAAAATCAAAAATTTTGAATTTTAGGAATCCGTTAGTAGGGCAGATATTTCAAAACTATTAAAACTTCTCTACAGACAGTTGATTTTGTCAATAAAATGACGTCAAATTTTTGATCCGTCGAATCAAATTCGAGAAGAAAAAAATATGGATCTGGATTTTTTTCAATTTTTTTTATGGCTAGGGGTTATTTGGGGAGTCAATGTATAGCAAAAAATTGAAAAAAAAACCCAGGTCCGACTCGACTCGTCGGACCAAAAATTTGACATTTTTAGTAAATTGACATTTTCCATGATCCTAAGATAGGCTTGATTTACATGATAGCTCTTTTTATGTGGTATAACCAATATGGCGGCCATAAGTTGGCCATGGTTTTAAAAAAACCAGAATGCCTAGAAAAAATTGGTTAACATCATTCGATTGGTTCGGTATTTAGCTCAAATTTGGCACGTATATTTACTTACAGGCACTACACTATTAGGCATGCCAAATAAGTTTTCATTAATTTGTTTATTTTGATATACTCGCCATACCATTCTAGAGCATTTTTTTTTATTTTATGATAGCAGTCTTTGGTGCAACAGCGGTTTTCTCTAAAATGCTTAAAGATGCAAAAACATTTCAAAAAATAAAAAAGTTTGCAAATGAAACAGGGATTTTATTTCGAAAAAGGCGACATGACCCCTGAAAAAGTATCACCCCTTATATTGTTACTATTATTTGGCATATCCAATAATGTACTACATATACATAAATATGCGTACCAAATTTGAGCTACATATCTCAAAAATTGCACGAGCTTTAAACAAAAAACTATATAAAATATTAACTTTAATTTGAAGCCCTATGTTTATATGAAAATTTAACTTAATAATTTAAAAATCGGATCATACTGCTCAAAACTTAATTATTTTTAAAACAATGAATCAATAAAACTTCTAGGTTAATTTATTTAAAACTACTGTTGCAGTATGCATTTTTAAGCACACTTCCAAATGCAAAAATATTGAAGACCGTTGCTTGGAGTGACATTTACACAAAATAGCTTTTTTGCATCAAACTGCAAAGTGTGATTTTTTTTAAAGCTTATAGCTACACTGAAGTCGTGTTTTCTTTGAATATTCCGTCGCGAGTCCATTGACCGTCGCGTTTGGACGATTTTATCCATAAAGCTGAACAAAACATAAGGGAAAGGGGGACAAAATGGGATACGGGGGTAAAACGGGATACCACAATTTTAGGTAAACTGCGCAAGAATAAAACCTCTTAATATCAGATGTTTTATCCACATGACTGGTTCAACTCTCTGCAATATGATTGGTGCCTGTCGACTGAGCTTTTAGTTGGTTTTCGCTCAACATGTTTATTGTCAAAATAGCTTGCGCATTTTCTTACAGTAAGTACATTTTCCACAGACTTTTCAAAAATTTGTTTACAATTAAACAATTAGTGGGTTTATGTATTATTTGTAATTAAACGCGTTGCCCGCAAAATTAACCTTTAACTGTGTATAATTTTTGTTTGAATTTAACTGGTGGTTTGTGGCAAAACGGGGTTTTTTCAAATTTTTTCATGGAGGCAAAACAGGTTATCTTGTTATACCTAGTAACCTATACCCCATTTTGCCCCACAAAAAATGTTTTTAATTTTTTTTGGTACCATCACTGAAAGTTGTATTTTATGTTGTCTGCAAAAAATGAGCGAAAGATTCTGTAATTTTTAATAAATTTTGTAAATACTAAATTTAATTATGATAAAAGAATTTTTTATTACTTTTTATTTTTTAAATAAGTATTTTATTCTTGGTTAATATTTTAATAAATAAAACTTGTCTTACAAAAATATTAATTCTAAATTACACAACCGCCCCGACCGTTTTGCCACATATAGGTACCCCATTTTACCCCTTATGTGGGGCAAAATGGGGCAAAGGGAATTTTTTACAAAAATAAAAGCATCATGGAGTTCTAAATCGCCTAAACTAAAAATTTAAACATAAAGATAACATATCTAGCCAACTTAATTCACCAAATGAGCTTATAAAATTAAGTACCCCTTATTGCCCCCCTTTTCCCTACATATACAAGACCATGATTTACCCTAACCATATAGATAAGCAAGACATACGGAAATTTGGCTACTTCAGGAAGGCAAAAATATTTTCTATCAAAATGCTTTAAAAGGAAAATTAAAGTGTATCAATACTCTGGCAGTTGATGGGCATCTAAGTTCACATGCTTAGCATTGCTTGCCACTTCTTCAAACCTAAAGATAAACTAAACTCCAGACTCAATTACCATTCATTTCCCGCTCCCCGTTGTGCCTAAAGACAGTAATCGTAACGGCAAGCTTCCGTTACGATGAGTGACCTTAGTTGTGCCATCAGTTAAAATGTACAAAATAGCGGGTATTAAAATAGCGGTATCGAAATAGCGACAATCAAAATAGCGATGTAATGAAAGAGCGACTATCAAAGTAGCGATGTAACAAAATAGCGATTGTAACAATATAGGGATGTAATAAAATAGCGATGTAACAAAATAGCGGCCATCAAAATAGCGATATTTCGGTTCGGTTTGGTTTGGATTGGTTTCTTTCAGTTCGGTTTGGTTTGATCCGGTTTTGGCATATAGTTCGACTAAAGGGTTTCTTTCTAATATCTTAAAAAAAAAACTTTCCTGACTTCTTTCCCGGGATCCGAGAGGTTGTGAATCCGAACCGAACCGCATCAGCATATTTAAAAAAAACACTTCCTTGACTTCTTTCCCGGGATCCTAGAGGGTATGAACACGGATAGGTGATCCGTGGTATGAATCTGAACAAAACCGAATTGTCTAAGCGGATTCACGAAAACGGGTCCCATTTAAATGCTCTGGTTAAATAAAATCGTCAAAACGCAACGCTCGAAGGTCTCGCGACTAAATATTTTAAAAAAACAAGGCTTAAGACACGAACAAATAACACTGATTTTAAAATTTTAAAAAAATTAAAATTTTGTACTACAGTATGTGTGACTAAATCTCAATATTATTACCCACGGAATCTACGAATCTACTGCTTTACTTATTGGGACTTATTTTATAGTCTCGGTATAGTGGTACCCTAGCTTATATATTTTCTTTTGTTTAGGAATAACGGAGGTCACAGTATATGCATTTAGTATAGAAAACTTTAAACGCAGCAAAGATGAAGTTGACACACTTCTGAATCTAGCCAGAGAAAAATTTGTCAAACTTTTTGAAGAAGAAGACAAGCTAATGCAAGAAGGAGTTTGTATAAGAGTAATTGGAAACCTCACTTTATTGCCAGAAGATCTACGAAAACTAATAGCCAAAGCTGTACTGTTGACCAAAAACAACAGAAAAGCATTTTTAAACATTGCCTTTTCCTACACATCAAGAGATGAAATTACCCATAGTATAAAAACTATTGTAGATGGCGTCAAACAAGAAAAAATATCAGTAAATGACATCAATGAAGAACTTCTTTCACATTGTCTATACACTAGTAATAGCCCCAATCCTGAAATCCTTATCCGTACCTCAGGTGAAGTGAGATTTAGTGATTTTCTCCTATGGCAAATTTCCAATTCAGAAATTTATTTTGAAGAGGTTTTGTGGCCTGAGTATTCAATATGGCATCTTTTGGCTGTAGTTTTTAAGTATCAGAGGTGTTATGATTACAGAATGAAATTTTTAGAACAGAATAAAAGTACAAGTAGGTTAAGTAGCGAAGCTCAGACATTCCTTAAAAAGTTGCATAAAAAAAGGCTGGAACAGTTAGAAATTTATGCTAAAGCATAGTCTTGTGATATAAATTTAGATAAAGTATAATAAAATTCCTTTTTTTTGTTTAACTTGTGTTTTTTCTGTTAAGTGTTATCTACTCTCAGTGTAAATATGTCTTACAAACCCACACAAGGCACAATGATTTCCTTTAAGTCTTGGAGCATGAAGACATTTCTACATTTTAAACATTTTTTTTTGACACAATCGAAAAACTAATCACACCCAGAAAAATAATTGGTGTAACCGTGGTGGACGTCAAACATCGTCAATCAAACAGAAATATTAAATGACATTTACAAAGCTGCTATCACTTTTCCTACCCAAATAATAGTTTAAAAACTATTGTAGATGGCGTTAATTAAGAAAAAAGTATTATGAAAAACTTCTGTACACTAGTAATAGCCCCAATCCTGAAATCCTTATCCGGCACCACAGGTGAGATCTAGTGATTTTCTCTTATGGCAAATTTCCAATTCAGAAATTTATTTTAAAGAGGTTTTGTGGCCTGAGCACTCAATATGGGATCTGTTGGCTTTAGTTTTTAAATATCAGAGGTTTTATGATAACATATTGAAGTTTTTAGAAGAACAGAATAAAAGTAAAAGTAGGTTAAGCAGTGAAGCTAAAACATTCCTTAAACAGTTTCATAAAAAAAGGCTGGAGCAGTTAGAAATTTATGTTAAAGCGTAGTCTTGTTATATACATTTAGATAAAGCAACAATAAAATTCTTTTTGTCTGTTAAACTTGTGTTTCTTCTATCAACTGCTGTCAACTCTGTCTAAATATGTCTTACAAATCCAGACAGAGCACATATTGTATGTCTTAAGTTTTGTAGTATAAAGACATTTCTGCATTTTGAAATATTAGCTCACACTACTACTATACTATAGTAGTGTCAGCTATGGTGATCCTAATTTTTTCGAGAAAAAAAAAGTTGCTCCGATTTCAAAAATTTTAATATATCTTTGCGTTTCAGATGATTTTGAAACTTTTTTGTTGCGCTGTCTGTTTGTCTGTCTGTCTGTAACGACCAACCCGCATAACTCAAAACCGCTTGTCCGATTTAAATAAAATTTAGTACCTAGGCTGGGTCTTGGGCCGTGATGGTCCCATTTAAAAATGAACAAAATCCACCGAACGCAAGCCAAATAAAAGGGTGTGATATCAAACGAAAGGTAATTAAGTCTGGAGTTAAAGAAAATTAATTTTAGTTGATTTTTAAAAAAGGGTTCGGTTCAAGTGAAAATATGGCGTGTGTGATATTAAACGAAAGGTAACTGAGTCTGGAGTTAAAGAAAATACATTTTAGTTTCTTTTAAGGGTGGGGCTAGATATCAAAAATTAGAGTTTAACTCAAAACATAGCTTGTGTCGTATCACACGAAAGGTAATTGAGTCTGAAGTTAAATAAAATATATTTAAGTTTTTATATTATCTCACATGTACTCTATAACTATAGTACCTAGTGTGAGCTTTGGGGCCCATGAAAAATATAATTTTGGGCATGATAGAGCCAATAATTTGGAAGAACTTTGAAATAAAATTACAGAAGCCTTTTAAACTATTACCCCTAACATGCTCCTAAGCAAAAGATTTGATTTTTATAATAGTTGTCTGTCTGTCTAGTTGAAGAAGGAGGACTTTTCGAGCATTTACTTTAATATTTTTGGTTGGACGAGACTCCTTTTAGAATGTGTTATTTTTTTAAGAACCTGTTTTAATCTGTTCCTATAGTTTTTACATTTTATGTTGTCGAGAATAAATCTGAGTCCTTCTGCAAAAACGACCAGATTTATTAGTGACAAAAATCAATACATTATCATACTTTGCGTGTTTAATAACGCATTTTATTGGATACAATAAAACGCACCTCACCTGTGCACGTTCTAAGGCAGACTAATTTCTTTTACGAGAGAAAATACCGTGACTGCACGGAATAGAAAGAGACATACAAAGAGTTTTGCTTTCGTTCGCTGTCTCGAAGAATGCTTGGCACTAGTAAATTGGGCGTTTTCCACCGTATGTACACGTTTTCTTATAGGAAATCACATAGATATCAATGGACATTCAGTAAATCTAAACAAAGGCGACAATTACATAAGGTGAGACTCGTACCGATTTTCTTAGGTTGTCGTCCTTGTTTTGCTTTACACTATGCCAGTTGGTGTCTTTACAATGAAATCTTTTAATATACGCGATTTCCTATAAGCAAACGATATATGTCTTACCCTGTGCATCTATAACAAAAACAAGCCAAGAAATTTAGTAATAAAGTAATTTATTTAACAGTCAGAATTTAATAAACAACATTCAATAAAATGAGACAACAAAAAACTTTTTTGGCGTATATATACAATAATCTACATTTAAATATTAATTATGGATAAAAATTGTTTAAAGCATATTATGATGAGTACAATTTTTCAAATAGTTTGTTACGCATTTTTTTAAATCGTTTTAACATAGATTTAAACCACTTAACCATACATGGTAAGGATATTTTCATAATTGAGGCGATATTTCAGGTTATGGCATCTGTTCTGTCCTAGTTTTATTCAGAAACAATGACAAATAAAAATCTTGTAAATTGTTCTACATAAGCATGAGCTAGGTGTAGTACATGTAACATGATCAAGTAATTACCCAGTTGAACAATATCCTCACTTTTAAAATTTACTTTTATGAAATAGAGTTTATTTATAGCCGCATTGATCGGAATGTAAAATCACAAAAATCTTCAGTTTCGTCTACGTAAATAATACTTTATATTTAAAAAGGAATTTATGTTTAAAAACTGCTGCTACAGTCAGAAACAGTAAGCAATTAATTTGAAGTACTTGTACAGTTTTTGTAAAATAATATTTTTATGCCGTAGACGCTTAAATTAAAAAAAAACAATTAAATCTTATGGGGAGAACAAACTAATTTTCTTTATTAGCAGTACTTAAACCATGTGGTAGTCGAAGGCGCATCTTCTACAAATTTAATGGCTCTAGAAAAGGAAAAACAATACTGGTTTTAAAACTAACCGAAATAATACACTCTATGTGTCCTTAAGGTTACCTATAATAGACATTCTAGCTCAAAACTGCATTTTTTTGATAATATTAATGAGTAGATTTTGACATTTAGTTTAAAGTGTGCTTATGATTTTGTAGAAATAAGTGGAAAAACAGTATGAAGTAGACCAAATTGGACAAGGATGATGTAAATATTAGTAGAAAGCTTCTAATCAAAATTTTTTGTATGCCATCTTGGAAAAACTTATAAAATTTTACTTTTATCAATAAATATAATTTTTTTTCGGCACAAAAGATCCATAAGGCCTGATCCACAGTTTTACTTCTCATCGCTCACTTCTATTTCCCTCTTTCTGTAATAGAAAGAGATAAAAATACAATTTATACCTCCATCTTTATCTATTAGGGAATAGAAGTAAAACTGTGGATCTAATACACTCTTGACGCTGCTTCTAAATGTTTTAGGTTTTTCAAGATGGCGGCCGAAAATATCATTTATCCAAACAGTACCAATTTGTATTTTTAGAATATTTTAGTATTTATTTGAAGTAATTTGTACACTTTTAGCAGCATTCTTCTTCCAATTTGTTTCACCTGTAACTACACTATTAATATTTAATACTTATTTAAAAAAATTGAGGTTCGCTTAATAATTAAATGTTTACATATAAATCACATTATTCGCACAAACACTGCGTTTTTAAACGAAGTTCGAATTTACAGTTGAAGATAGCGTGGCAGTCGTCGCGTTAGCTGTTCAGAGGTTTTGTCTACTTTATTCAAAGGCCAGCTATTTTTCACCATTGACATTTGTCACGGATTAACAAATTTTAAGCAGTGAACCATTTTTACAAATGCTTACCTCTTTGAAAAAGTACAAACGTACACACTTTAACTGCGACTTTAACGCGAACTACGGTTACGATACAAATGGGGCAAAATGTCAAAAGCCATAAAATTACAAATAGAAATAAGTTTTGGACTAGAACGCCCTCAAATAGATCAATAACATTTATCCTTAAAATTACGCTTTTCCGGCCACGGTGGTGCCGCCTTTGTTCTTTTCCAAGCCGGTCTCTTGTTCCAGTTGACGGCCGAGGTACTCCCAGTTGTGCACCATTAATTTCTGAACGGCCAAAAGGGCCTCGTAGCGGACGTTGGGATCTTCGTGGGCGAGCAACTGCATCACCAGTTGTTTGCCACCCAGCTGCTCAATCACGCTGGAAATAGTAATGGAGTTACACAGTGTGTCATCGGATGGACCTACCGAGTGGCCCATTATATTTTGGAATAAATATAGGGTGGGCCAAGAAATTTGTCACAACGCGCTTTGACATTGAACCCAATCGGCAGATTTTTGAAATTTTTGGCTCCTTTTATAGAGAAAAGATAAGAATTTGTTAACGCGATTTAAAATTTAAAATATGTAAAAAATCCAAGATGGCGAAGCGCTTGATTTTTGTTAATGAGGCAAAAGCCCCATACTTTCTTCGCCTACCGCCTATGAGATAGAAAAGCGACATTTTAGGGTAACTTTCTAGGCAAGCGTATTACCAAGGCGCGGCCGCATTTTTCTATTTAGCATGGATTCTAAACCCCATTAGAGAAAGAAAGAGAACTGTACAACAGCACTACGCCAACCAAACCGAACCTTTCGCTTAGTTTTAAGAAACAAAATGACAGCAAACAAACCAAAAGGATATAACCAAAGCAAAAGGACATAACCAAACCAAAAGGACATATCCAAACCAAAATTAGTTAATTTTCGATAATTAGAATCGCTCGATTTGTTATCACGTATTCTAGATAGAAAAATGCGTCCCGACCACTCGAAGATATCTAGTTTTATAGATTTTTTATCGGCCTTCTTTTTATTTATTTTTATATATTTTCGCAAAAATAAAATAGTAAAGATACTTTTGAGTACTCCCGCTGTATCCCTTAGCTTGTTATTTAGTTGGGAGTTGTCAGTAAAGTATTCACCCGAATACCGATGAATGGTTTTTAGACCCAACTAAAGAATTTTTTACAAAACGAGAAATTTCTTGCAAAGGTTCTGTTCGGTTCGGGTCACGATTTAGTTTTTTTAAGATTTGGGAGTAGTTTTCATTCGAGTTTTTCGAGGCCTAGGAAGAGTGTGTAAATAAATCAATACTGATGTACATGAGATTTATAAGGGATTTGTAGACAGTAGTAGAAAAAACAACGAAGAAAAAAGATAAAATAACCAAAGCTACTTACTGTTTGCCGCGTGGATAGTGACGAACATATTCACCAATATCAAAACTGGCAACACTGAGAACCAGGGGGTCTTTGCTGGTCTCCAAAAGGTGGATGAGAATGCGTAGCAATTCGTAGTTCTTTTCGTTGAGGCGTTGTGCGTTTTCCCTCCAAAATTTACTTTTGTGCACTGGAGACCACTCCAAACGGCCCGACTTGATCTACATAACAAAATATGATAGACATAAGGACAGTGTGTTTTGGAAAAAATCTTTTTTGGGTATTTTTACAAGCTCGAACGCGAGGGGACTTTTTGTCACTGAAATGTTCGTAGCACGCGCCCCCTTCGAGGAGTAAAGTTTAGTAGGTAAAGTGACATCTTGTTTGGAAGGTCTCTTTGTCTTTACAACCGTGTCCAAATTTATCATGGAGCGACAAATAAAAATAAGAAATGGATTCAATGAAAAATATTTCTTTCATAAAAATTAAATCGATTATTAGAATTGTACATAAATAACTTTTTTTATTTCTCCGTGGTAACTTCAAAGGTAAATATCTCAAAAACTCAAGACATTCTTGAAATTTTTATTACTTTATAAATATACATATTTATATATATATATATATATATATATATATATATATACATGGTGTCTCAAAAGTCCGAACACAACTTTTTCTGGGTATTACGCCACTAGTAAAGAAAAATTACTTTAAAAAATTATAAAAAACCACTGCGTTTCTCCTAGAAAAATAAAAATCACTAATTTGTCAGTGGCTTTCTATAAAAATAAATAGTTGCCTAGTAAAACCTAAACCACTTATCTTTTAATTGAATTTGAATACGCTACGTTTCTATTTTATCGAAACGTAGCGTATTCAAATTCAATTAAAAGATAAGTGGTTTAGGTTTTACTAGGCAACTATTTATTTTTATAGAAAGCCACTGACAAATTAGTGATTTTTATTTTTCTAGGAGAAACGCAGTGGTTTTTTATAATTTTTTTAAGTAATTTTTCCTTACTAGTGGCGTAATACCCAGAAAAAGTTGTGTTTGTAAAATGAATCCGCCACAAACATATAGATTTTATTCAAAAGTCCGAGACCACCAAATATCTTCCGAAGTATTTAAAACATTTTTGAGAACCATCACACCGATTTTACTAATTTGTACCTTGTTGTGTGGGGGAAAAGTAGCGCTTTTCTATAAATTAAAAAAAAAACGAAAATGTTTTCGGAAAGTAAGAATAAACACACCATTTTCAAAACTCAAGTATAATTCTGTTCACCATCTTAAATTTTAAGATAGCGACAAACTTTGATCATGATCGTTAAAAAGAAATCAATTCTAACCAAGATGTTTTTTATTTCACGAAAATCGGTTCAGTAGTTAAGATTTTATAAGGCAATAAATGCAGACATGATTGGCAAGGCAATCGTATTATAATTTTAAAAATTGGCCGTTTTTTTTTGGTTCACCAGGTATATAGGGTGAGTTCGTAAATTAGTCAAATTTTGTTCACCAATTACATCGGTTTTTTGACATATGATGTGGATCATGCGTTTTAAAACCTTACATTTAAGTTCAAACAGTAGAGTATTCTTCATTGTTTGACTTACCTCAGTGGCATACTCGTCGAATGAACTGAGATCTTGAACAGAGGAGTGCAATTTTTCTGACAAAAATTCTACGTCTGCCGTTATGTCTTCATCATCAAACTTGCGCTGTTCTAAGATTTGCAATTGCTTCAAAACCTAAATTAAAAGAAAAACTTGAACATTTTGAGATGGCTTTAAGTAACTGGCAAATTGAGAAAAGTTTAATACTCAATTGGCTTAAAGGGCGGGTTTGTTGCATGGTATTACCAATTAGAACTCATAGGTTGAGATCAGTATTCCACTTATTGAACATAGGTAAACTCATTCCAAATACAATTTGGCACCTTAAACATGAAAAACAGAACAATTAAAAAAAAATCACAACTTTTTCATTTCGAAACCGATTTTGTGAAAGATAATCTTTTTGATGTTACTAGGTCTGAAAAATATGGGTAAATTTCCGAAAAAGTGCAAAAGTTTGTTCCTTTAATACTAATATTTACTATCGCCCCTAGTATAACATTATTGCTATGAGTAATAGAAATCGATCAACTTTAACCTATTGTCTATACGACCCGAAGAAAAAATTAAAATGAGCTCCTTTGTGCTAAAAGTTACACGGCCAAAGAAAACTTAAAACTAAGCTATTTGGCCTGTCCCAGTGCATGTAAGTATTTTATTGGCAGCAATTATTACTACTTATTTTTTTCCTAGCTAAGTTATATTTTTTTTTGTTTATATTAATGTTTGTATTACACAAAAACAAAATCGTAATTTGTTTAAAAATAGTTAAGTATATTGCAATTTTCCTTGAAAGTTTGTCCTCAATATTTTTTACATTCCCCTGTATACGGCTTTAATGAGAAATTACTAATCGAAGTAGGCCTAGAGAAAACAATTGAGATTCAAGATGGTGGTTATCTGCCACTATTTTGTCATCTTATTATTAAAACCAGGGCTATCAAAATGGACGGGCCACGATCCTCCACTTTGTTGACGTCACATCCGGGGCTAATTTTTTTTTTGGTCACGTTACGACACAGCTGATTGTCTTTAAAATTTTGAAGTTGGAATGACGGTTCATGGATATTTGATTTTTTTTTTAAATAAAGCCGTTTTTGAGATTGTTTTTACTTTATTCTGGCAGAACAATTTTTTTTAAATGTATAGTAAGCCCTAATTTTTCATAGCCGCTTCATTAGCTCACACAAAAATTAAGTTACTTTATCCATGACGGATCTGATACCTTCCTAGCTAGCCTATTAGCACACTTCAAGTAAACTCCATGATGGCTATGTTCTTGTGTCTTCAGTCTTTGGTTATAGCACAAATTATTGAGAAAAATGTGATCTACCAGTGGCGTATATACGGGGGGGGGCCTGGGTGGCCCGCCCCCCCCCCCCGAAACTAAGATTTTTTTTGGATATTTTCCACATATTTCATGAATACAAACATAAAATAGCATAAAAAATTTTATATTAAACCGGTATAGCGGTTTCGGAGCTATCGTGTTACGGACAGACATACACACACAGACATCATAGGCGATATGGCTAAGATAGGTCAAAATACATCGAAATAACACCTTCTTTAGCCATTGCTGCGCGGGCTAGGAAGGTAAAAATTTAATAAATCAATAAAGGTAATAAGCTTTTTTCCCAAGTTCTTTGATGGAATCAAAACCTTAAAAAGCTACTTGGTTCATTTTTTGACAACAATGTTTATATTTGACCATCATTAGATACGTTGCAATAAGTGTGTGCGAGCCCCTTTGCCTCACTAAAATTTCAAGAGAATAATTGGACGGCGCTACGCCGAAAGCTACCAACCCTCACTAGTGTCAAACTGTGATAATTAGCTCTGAAGTTTTTATTCATTAAAAAAATGTTATAGTTTAATACTTCTTTATAACTGTTTTTTTTTTATTCCTATTAGATCTTTTTATATTGAATGCATGTTTCAATATTTTAAATATAAAAAAGTTCAAAATGGCGATTACTTCTGGGTTGATAGGTTTCTGCAAATTAAAAATTTCGTTTTATAGGTGTTATAGGGTATTTATTACTTGAGGCTTGGTAGGTTTTTACAAAATTGAGAAAGTGTATTCTATTATCCGAATTTGCAGCCAACCCAATATCTAGCCTATTGTGGATTGGTAGCTTTCTGCATAACGCCGTCCAATTATGGTAAAAACCGCATTGCGATTTGCCAAACCGCTTTTGATTTACGAGTTCTTTTTTAAAAATCTACATACTAAAAAGGAGATCTACTAGGGGTATAAATTTCCATAAGATGATAAAAACAGATAGAGTATAGCATTTATTAAAATTACACATTTTTTTAATTTTAGTTCTTTAAAATACAGATAAAATTACATTAATTTAATTTATATTTACAAACTATATACCACTACAGACTGCCGAAGAAACTAAATATACCAAAAATTGAAACCAACTGGCATTAGCACATATTTTTGGGCAAAACAAAAATATTAATTTTTTATAATGTCACAAGTTTTATGTGAAATTTATATATTTATTTATTTGTATTTTCTAAGTTGATTTTTACAAAATATTTGTGAAATTACTTACATATTATAGAAAGCCTTAACCCATTAACTGCCAACTTTTTTTCTTGCTAGTTCCGATTTTTGAAACCCTTATATATGTCTTATTAAGAAAATAAACTTAATTGACATACATTTCCAAAACCTGTAATTTTTTTACCTTATTTATTGTGGATCCCCATGTGGGGACCGTGGTATATACCATGCTTAAAAATAACACAAGCTTAAAAATAACACAAATATAAAGGAAATATAAGTAAATCATCAAATGGGGACCGTGGCAGCTAACATTCACAAAGTCTTTGGGATTTTATTCATTTTTAGGATATATAGATCGTGATACTTCTAAGAAGTTAAGAAAATCAAGTTTTTTAAGGCTTGTTCTTTGGTAGGGATATATATTTTATGACCTTTTGATATTTAAGGAGGATTAAAAAATTTCAATAAAAATTTACATATTTATTGTGCAATTTTGATTAGCCTTGATCCCCTCCCTTGGTACGGCCTTGATAATTAATGTAATTCAAGAAAGATAACACATACTAGATATTAAAAAATATTTGTATATTTACGTGGCTTTCCCGGCATTTTGTCATGTGTTAATATTGGTTGTGAAACTCAAATTATTTTTCCTTAAATGCCTAAATTTTAACTTTTTGGGTTATTCACTGTTGTAATTTTCTCAGATAAATCAGGTTATGTAAACTAGAAATGTGTTGTCACAAAGTTGATGATAATTTACATACAATTTTTCCAGTGCAACATATCATAAACACAGACAAAGAAAAGATTGAAATGCAAACATTTCTAATGCGCCTGTCCTCGATCGTAGTATTTCGGAGGATTCCGAAACCGGTTTAAGTGGCCTGATGGAACGGAAAACTGAATGTCCGATAACAGTACAACGTCGACCTGGAACGCAAAGTCGATTTTTCGGACGGTTTTATGACTGTCAAATGTCCTGATGGAACGCAACTATTTTAAACTCCACAGGAATGTCTAACGCACCCGACCTCGGCAACCGACGGAATTTTCAACACGCCACTGAAGTAAGCGAGATTTCTTAACTCACTTGTGTTCGATTCGATGCGCTAACGAATCGAGCCACCAAGGCTACTCACTAATATGATATTATTTTTTGATTATATAATTATATATTTTGAATATACACCTGTGTTAATTGGGGCTTTACAGCGGCAATTTAATATTTCGATACTATGTTGGCCGCCATCTTGGATCTCTCAGCCCCTGCCAATATTTAGTTGTGGAAACCGAGAGATTCGGATTCAGCGGCGTCGAAATAGTAGGAATTGGCCATTTGTCCAAAAGTAATATAAAATGATTTTCAGAAATCTTGCCTTGACTAAGGAAGAAAATAGCTCATGCGTTTACCTTGCACCCGGTTTCCACCTACGACTTTCTCGTGGGCGCCCGCTCACGCGTCACATGATCTCAATATAAAATGTTATGAGAGAGTCGTGGGTGGGCACTAGGCTTAAAGGACACTCATCGTCGAGCAAGCTTGCTCGACGATGTGTGCTTAGTTTACCTTGCTTTGAACCATGGCAATGCAATGCTCCTTTGAGACTTGCGGGTCTTCAGGCTTCTCGATTAGGTTTCTGAACACAGCAAGAATAATTCTGGTCACCTTTTCTTTAACAGAATCGCTTAAAATATCTGCCAGAATGGGAATAGCGTTAAATTTGTTCATTTTTTCGGCCAACAGGGAGTTAAAGGTGAGCACCCACAAGCAGAAGATCAGCTGGTATTGGACCTAGGATCAAATTTGTATGTAAGTCAGCAATAATTTCTAGTCGATTTGTTTGTGGTGCAAGGTCCCATGACACTGCTTTAAGTGTCTGCAGCTTCACCCAGAGGTGAATAAAAAAAATCACATTTACATACATGTATCGGAAGCCGTTATATTTTAGAGAGTTTTTGTCAGTAACTTTAACCGTTAATTTCGTTATATGGTAGATTTTCATGGATATGCAATTACTTAGTTTACTACATTTAATTCTGTTATTTCTAAGTCAAAATGGGGAATATCGCAAGTGGGCTGAGCTCCACAGCAACCGTCATCGCATTGTGGTTTTGTTGACTATTTTAGCGACGGACCGTTTGGTTATTGTTTCTCTCCGTTTAAATATGAGACTCAAACATAGAGCGTTTAACCAAGAAACGTCAAAATATCATGTATTTTCATTGTTCTTCTAACCAAAGATAACCTACCACTAGAGGAGGGTTATTATTGGTTAATAAAACAATGAAAATACATGATTTTTTGACGTTTCTTAGTTAAAAACTATCTGTCTGATTCTCACATTTAAATGAAGAGAACGAATAATCAAACGGTCCGTCGCTAATATTTGCCTCATAATTTTTGAGATAACTTTTTGACAGTTATCAGCTGGTTATCATAACAATAACATAGGCCAACGAAAAAGAAGTTGTCTCAAAAATTATGAAGTAAAAAAAAGTGTGTTAAGTTTTCCGAAAGTCATAATAAATAAGAAAAAATACGATTAGTGTTTCATATTTGTAGTCGTATAAAAAGTATAGTAAAACCTCATTGAAAACTATTTTGCACACTCGCTCGACTTGTGGAACTCGCCTTCGGCTTAGTCCATCAATTTTTCTCGGTTGTGTGTGCCAAATTTTAACGTTAACAAACTGTCGTTTTGTGTTATAAACTTCAAAATTTTTGTTGTTTTTGTTTTAACAAAACTGAAACTGCGAATATGTCGGACGACCAGGCTGGTATGTAACTAAGGCAACTCAGCTGTTGCTTGTCTAGCGCATGCGCAAACACGGACGGTGCATTGAACCCAGCCAACTAGATTAATATATGTGGGACAGGACTTTGGGAATCTATATCCCTCTCCTAGCCAAAAACACATTATTAGCTATCTCCTGTGGTAGTGATTACCCATAAATACATTGAAAATCTTAATTTATTCCTATCATAATCGATTTTTTAAAAATCAATAATGTGGCTTATTTAAACGAACTTGTATGTCTTTTTTGGTGTTTTATCTAATTAGTTTTGCAGGATACAAAACGGCATTGCCTAAAATACTGACCTGAAAGTTTACTCTACCAGCCAAAACTGTCAACAATGTCGAGATACCATCGACAGAGACAAACGCGAATCGATATTCGTCAATGCGCAGCATCATCTGAAGACATCTGGCTACCGATTGAATGTATTCGTTGTTCTAAATTTGTCAAAAAAAAAATCAAATGTTAAATATTAAGCATTAGTAGGTCTGAACCAAAGGATATCTCACTGTACTTGTTAAAACACGTAAAAAAACTTATAGTGTTGTTGCGTTATTATGGTTTTTTAAAATCCTATAAAGTAATCCTTTGCTTCCAAACAAGTTGGAGTAAATGTATCACTGCAAGTATGTACATATACCACAAAAAATTACCAATTCATGCGTCAGTCATACTTATGTCCAGACGAATGTCTGAGCTTCATAAATTTTAGAACAAACCAAACTTGAAACTGGAGTTTTGTTATGGAAATAAAGCCGAAATAGTATCTTTATAGCTTTTTAAAGCTGTGTAAGGTTAAAAAATCCGACAGTTGTCAAAAAATATTTCTGCGAATCAAGTTCAGACATTCGCCCGGGCATACGTAACGGACGCACGTTGTGGAGATTTTTTATTTATATATTATTACCTACCAAAATCATCAGCCAATTAGACACTTTCAAGGATTTCCAAAGAGTTTATAATTTATTTTATTTTTGGAGTGAGACACCCCTCGGTCTGAATGATAAACTTACCAAACGCGTTTCTTAAATATATGTACTTGTACCAGGAAAAGTTCTTTAAAAATTATTGGGCATACGTAACGGACGCACGTTGTGGAGATTTTTTATTTATATATTATTACCTACCAAAATCATCAGCCAATTAGACACTTTCAAGGATTTCCAAAGAGTTTATAATTTATTTTATTTTTGGAGTGAGACACCCCTCGGTCTGAATGATAAACTTACCAAACGCGTTTCTTAAATATATGTACTTGTACCAGGAAAAGTTCTTTAAAAATTATTACAACAAAGGACGGGAATGTTTAACTTCGTTTTATCTCAATAAAAAAAACAGAGAACAACAGGCAGTATTTTCATCTCAACGGAGTGGTATTTCTGGGCGGTTATCCGTGAATAAGCTTTATACGGAATCCAGGGTGATCCTTCCACGGTTTAAGCTTTTCATCCGGACTGATACGGTATTTAATTCAAGCTTCAGCTTTTTCCGGACACTAAATTCAATCTGTCACGCCTAGTCTTCATCTTCAATTTCATAACCCTTTTCAGCAAGCCACATTTTTTTTTAGCTTCTTCAATTTGTTGCGACTGTCTTGTGTAACTCAAAATATTTTTCTTTATTCATCGTAAGGTTTGATTCATCATATTGGCTAGTTTAACACTAACTGACAGTTTTCGGCCTACCTACCTATCTCGTCTCGACTAGTTTTAAAACTTGGTTACAATCTTCAATTCCTCAACTCATGTAAATTTTGATATTTGAACAAGGTTCGAATTAGTGCTGCAGGAGTTCCGAGCAGTACTTGTCAAAAATGATTCAGCAGTTAGAACCACAGCTAATGAATCTTAGCTATGACAAGAACGCAAACACGGAGGTTTATCGATCACGTTCTGCTTTACCATTTCCATTAAGTAAGCTGTTTTCGAATTTATTGTTTTTCCTTTTTTATCTCTTTTGAATCCTAAAAACCGATGACTTATCTAGCAAACGGTACTGCCTTTACCTTCTTTGGAGCGATTCGTCCTTGTTGTCGTGTTTGGATTTTGTGGGATAATGGTAAATCCATGTTTCATTAATTGTAACTAATATTTACACTAAATTTAGTGTAGGTACTCGTTCTTTCGATATATTCACAGCCTCAGCTACCTCTTTCAGTTTTAATGTATGATATTTCAAAACGAGTAAACACAATCTATTTAAAAGATGCCGTTTTTTTCTACCAGAACGAGGTGCATCCTCAATGCTTATAGAACACATTTAGGTCCGCCCCTGATTTTAATTGTGGTAAATAAAGGAACTAAATTGCCCGCCAGGTAGCCCAATGTATAGCCTCTAAAACTAATCACGAGACAAATCTGTCAGCAAATATTATTATTTTTATTATTTGCAATCAGATGGTAGACTGATTTACTGCTTTTCTTTAGTTCCGGTTTCAAATGTCACTAAACTGTATTTTTTTTATCTCACTAGCTGTGGCCAACCTTAATCTAGTCTATTCTTAACTAGGTTTGTGGTTAGACCATTAATACCGTCCTCTGGAAGTCTATCCAATCATTAACGACTCTATTGTCACCTATTGTAGAGAACGTTTATTCAAGAGAGTCTACTCCAGCACTTGGTATTAAGTTTTAAAGTGTTTCATCGCAAGTTTGTATTGTGTTTTTTGGGGAACAAAGTGATGTCGCAGTTGTTCTAACCTTTTAGGATATTGTATTGTTTCAAATTTAAGTTATTTAAATTTTATAATTGGAATTTATTTAGGTTTAGTGTAGTATTAGGTTGATTTATCTTAAGGTTGTATTCTTAGTCTAGGTTTTAGTTGCGTTATCTGTGACTTGCGGTCGCAATAATACAAGAACTTTCCGGACGTCGAAGGCTGCCGGAAAGTTCGAGAGAGATGGACGATCCTATATATAGGGCCGGGGTCGCGCACCAGGAGTCAGTCACAGATAACGTACTGTAGTGGTCGTGAGATATTAACACGAAGTTAATAGACCGATTATAGTAGTAAATTATCAGCGAGTTATTAGTAAGTGTAAGTGCGTGTTTTTGTACATAATTATCAAAATAAATTGACATATCGTTTTTTTGACATTTACGAGTTTTATTTGAAGCAGTGAACCCGTAACAGTATGTACATTTCGACTTCTTGTTTCGAGGGTAGCAAGGCATGATTTAGCTAGTTTTCTTCAAACGTTTTCAATATAATGTCATTGTTAGAAAATGGCCGCCCTTTGTTACCATATTTTTATAATACTACAAAGATACTTTCCTGGTACAGATGCTTAGCGGATCTTCATACTCTTTTAACTTTTTATTGGATGATATTTACACATTAAAGTTATTTTTTTTTGTTTGAATTGAGTAGAAACAAAATTTCGAACAATTGTCTTTGTTTATTTTTAAATACGACGTTTCGGTAAGTAAGTATCTCTAACAGTTTTCAAGTGTAAACTTGAAAACATAAGTAAGTATCTCTAACCGAAACATCGGGTTTAAAATAAATAAAGATAATGGAAATCCAAAATTTTGTTTCTACAAAGTTAAATTTATTGGAATTTGAAATTCTTAAAATATTTACTATTAAGGCCAGTTCAAAAAATAAGTAGGTAAATAAGATAAAATATCATGCAACCAATTTAAACCCTTTGGACAACTGCATGCTATAACTACATACGTGATTTGTTTTAATTTATTTTCACATACCAAAAAAAAAACTAAAAGCTTGTGCAGTAGCCGACACCATGTTTTACTCGTTCTATTCTAATATTTGTGGTGTTTTAATGTTTTTATTCGTTCCCTGTTTTGTGTGTTTATGTTCTCTTTGTATGGTGAATTTAGTTTATGTGTGGATTTTTGAACATTTGTCCAAATTTATTTGTTTTATAAAAAAACTCAAGTTGATGATAAACGGCATGGAGTGCAAGAAAATTTGCAAGTTTCTCTCACGCAGAGGGTGTCCCAAATTCGATGATTTTTGGGGGTTTCACGTATTTCTAGCAACTGAATTTGATTTTCAAGACGAAGTTAAAGGTAGAAACCGCATTTTCAAACAGCAAGGTAAGGAAGTTTTTGAAAAATCTGCATTTAGGGCGGGTTTCGTTTTAACTGTTTTATTTATGAAATTTTTAATTTGATATAAATTATTTTATGTAAAAAAAGAATCCACCTGCCAAATTAAATTTTATCTGTCACTTTTAGTTTTTGAGATATAATATTTTAATTTATGGAATGGAATAATTTCATTAATTTATTCTTTTTTATGTAGTTTGTTTAATTTTATATTTTAATTGGTTTACTAGGTCTAAAATCAGCAAATTGGAAAATTAATGAAAAACAAATAGGTAAATTAAAAAATATACATAAAAAAACCAAAAAAAAAATAAAAATTAAATTCTGCGTGAGATACATCATTTAAAAAAAAAAATTATGCTGATTTCAAAAATCGAATAAAAAGATGTCTTCTTTCGATGTCCCATCTCTACTAAAAAGCAAGATGCGGTTTTAACCTTTCATCAGCTCTTGAAAAGCGAGGCTCGCAAGTGGGGGTCCGTTTCTCTCCCCTCTTAAAATCTCCCCCCAGAAGCATCGAGTATGCGACACCCTATAGACTACTCGTAATGGCTCTAGCAAGTCGACAAGTGGTTGTGATAGTTATCTAGGTAAATTACTTGCAAGTCAATACAAGACCTAAAAATTTTTTCTATATGCGCCATCTTGTGAACATAATACTAAGTTCTAAATAAAAAATGAATGTTTTTATACCGAAATCTCAAGTGTCAAGCCCTGTTCATCGAATTTACTCTCGGAATAATGCTCGCTGGACTCTCCCTTATATTGCGGCTGATCTGCGATGTCCTTGTACTGAAAAACCGGACAGAAAATGCTTGATTTTTTATTACAAAATGTTTTGCTGAAAATACCCGCAAACCTAAAAGGCATTGTTTGGCTTTGGAAGCTGGAACATCTTATTAGTCGCTGCGTCACTAATTATTTTAAATATTTTTAGGCCAGATAGACGCAATTGAATCCAAGTAAATATTTATTTGAGGAATTTGTCAAACCACACCAAATTTGATTTAGAAGACCAAAAAAATATATTTTTTATTAATTCTTCAGTTTTCCGGACAAAATCAAAAAGGAAAAAATCATAAAAAGGGCCAGGCCTAGCATGAGCACCTCTCTCCTTTATTTTCATGTATACTGGTTCCGTCTATACAAATCGGTCTCAATTACAATTTAAATCGGGAACAAATAATATTGTTGTTTTTGGACCCAAATATACATTAAAAAAAATGTCTGTTTCTTTTCCTTTTCTTTTGAGAGGTCGAAATCGGTGTTAACCGAACCGAACCTCTTGGTCAACTAATTGCAGATGAGTCCCAACCTAGGGCCCAACACTTGACCTTTTTTAAGGATGGGCATTGCTTAATGAAAATGCCGTTTGTGCTATATGCAATAGGCAGTCAATTGCATAGCAATATCAGAACCGCTCTTCTTTAGGGAAAAGCCAGAAGCTAGGCCCGACCCCTTTTTATGATTTTGTCCTATTTAATTTTGTCCGATTTTGATAAAAGACGTTATATAGAACTTCGATTTTGCTTTTGCCTTGTTTTGAAGAATGACGTTTTTGATAATGTCCCGTTATTAATAACACGGTTTTTAACATAGGACTGTTATGCCATTTTCTTTTATGATCTTAGACGATTTTTTATTTGTCTATTATAAATAAAAGCCGAATTTTAGCGTTGGTTAATCATTTGGTAGATACTGTGGCATCTACCATTTCTAACCTCCAAATGTCATCAAAATTAAGTTTTTTGAAAATGTTTCCTAAGCGACGCCACATAAAAAACATGTTGCGAATTGCATTGTTTATTATTTCAAATAAATTTCAAAAAACTACAAACAATGTTCTTTACCCGAGTTGTCAAAAAGTGTTCAAATTTCGGTCATTTTAATTCAAGTCAAAAGGGTAATCCTAGCTATTATACTGATAAATATTTAATGATAGTCAGTTCTGAGAGTCTCAGACAGTCCGTTACCATTTAGGATATATCTTCAACTCAAAAACCTAATTTTGATGGTATTCGAACGGTCAAAATGGCAGATGCCAATGCCCCAGGAATGAGGTCTTGGGTTATCAAGTTTTTCGTTTATTTTTTACTAAAAAGGGTGTTTTTTAAAGATAACAGAAGTTTTTTTTAGTGTTTGTCGTGCGTTTTTGGAAACAACCCTATTTTGTTTGGCGGGACACGTTTAGACTTAACTTTTTGTAGCACGCACCCCCTACGAGGGGTAGACTTTACCCCTATATTCTAAATAGGAAGAATGGCTCGAGTATACCTTCTTTTAAAGGTTTCTTAAATGTTTTTACAACCGTGTAAGGAATTCGAAAATTTTATGATTTCTTCTTGAGATATTTGCCATTAAAGTTACAATAGAGTGATTAAAAATAATAAATAAGAAAAAACAATTAAAATAAAACATTTACCTGATAAATATTGACGAAAAAAATAGCCCGGCAATTTAAAAGGTTTCTGATTGTACATAAAAAACGTTTTTTTATAGCGCTCGGTAAGTTTAAAGGCCAATATGCCAAAAACGATGGCCCTGATTAGTTCAGTGGGCGTGCGTTCGCTTTACAGTCAAAGGGTGTGTGGTTCGATTCCCATGCTTCCACTACAAACTCGAATCTACTCTCTTGGGCGAAGTTTCGGCATCAATGAAATAGGCAAAGTTGATAAATAATAAAAGGCCGTGGTTCGGAAGTCACGTTAAGCCGGTGGTCCCGTGTTCATAGCGTAGATGACGCTTGCACGATAAAGACTCCTGTTCCTGACAAAGGGTATTAGGCAAAATTAAGTCCTCCTTGACAAATGAACAATTGCGTACCGTGGTGCTGGGTCTTTATGTAATATGAATGTGTGAGTTGTGATTGTCCCGGGCACCAATAAGTGACTTCGAGTCAGATTATTTTGCTTTCCACCGAATCGAGTTGGCAATTTGTCTGAAATAAGTGGACAAGCCAATAAGTAAAAACGAAACGAATAAATATACTATGTAAAGGCATTTAAGAGACCTGCAAAACAAGGCATTACTCGACCCACTTTCCCTATTAAAAACATAGAGGTAAAGTTTACCCCTCGAAGAACAGCGTGCTACAAAAATTTCAAGTCAAAAAGTGTCCCCCTCGCAAGAAAAATCAACGTTTCCAAAACGTAGGATAAACACACTAAAACACCGGCTAACATTAAAAAAAAAACATCCTGTCTAGCTTTTCTCTAAATTGGGTGGAGTAACTCTTTAAATTACTAAAATTTACCAAGATTCAAACATAAAAAGGTTAGCACATGGTACACAAAATCACAAATCTGATCGTATTTTGGATTTTTACAATGACAAACATAAAAATGTTAATTTAAAAATGCTGCTGTTTTTTGCTGATAACACATAAAACACCTAACTTTACCAAACAGGTGTGCGTGTAAGTTTGAGCGCGCGAAAACGGTCAAAATTCCTAGTGCAACAACGCAAATGACAGCTGTCACGTGTCATTTTACCTCCTGTGCGACTTGTGCGGCATCTGCCAGCGACATTCCAAACAGAATGGTGTTTGCGCCGGCGATTATGTTGAAACAACTTTTTTTCTCTTTTTTCGGAATGAGGTGCGAGTTGGGAAAGCTTCTGTGGCTGTTCTTAATGGCCTAAACATGGGGGCACACAAATATTCGATACTGGGTGATTATGGGACAAACAAACATGATTTTTTTTTAGTATGAAAAGTTATTAGGACAAATGATATGCAATTAAATAGCTCGAGAGACAGTAGATATAGATGAAACTTTTAAAAAATGGTATTCAAGGTCAGCTGGTTAGGCAATGAAGATCAACAGTAACATATACTAGAGACCCTGAATATATTTGACAACTGTTTGTCTGGTGTAAAACAACTCTCAAAATGTATAGAGGGCCTCTAACATATACCACACCAATACTGTGCCTATACCGTCTCTCGGTCTAAAATGGCTTGGGAAGAAAAGCAAATACCTATATTAATGTCTATTGTGAAAAACATATCAAACACAAAAAATTACAGCCTTAAGAAAATAATTTAACAGCGTTAAAAAAATAACTTTAGTTTACTCTATAAAACAAACAACATTCTTTAAGGCCATTGATTTTAGTTTGGTCAACTTTATGCTATTCCACTTGTTACGATTTTAATGGGTTTAGTTATTTTAAACAACTTAACATGATGCTGGATTAACTGTTCAGTTAGTTGGGACAAATCAAGCGATTTAGCAATTAGGGCTATTTGTAGATGCAGCTTTTTTCATACTTACATTTGTTTTTTTTGTATTAAGGACAAGGAAGTATAAAGATGTATTAGTTTATTAATGTAAATTTAGTGTAAATTTGTTTCAGTGTGTTAATCACCAGTCTGGCTTTTTGTAAAACTCTATGTTAAATCTTTCTAAGCAAGCTTCCGTTAGCCACTGCAAAGCTAAAATCATAATAGAAACTTACACACCAGTACTTTATAAAACGTGCTAACTACTCATGTCTTAAAACCTAGATCCTAAATTGTCAGTGAATGTTTGAAACTCATTTTTTTTAACTCTTAATGAAATTGTTTTTTAAATGGCAGACTATTGTTTATATTTAGGTACTTTTTGGCATTGGCCACTGTTTTATTGCTTAAATTTTATAATGTCGACGTAAAATATAAAAATGACGTCAATTTAGTCTAAATTGTTAGACGACTGCACGGTGAAAATCGATAACCGTTGGATTTTAGATACATGGATGCTATTTATTCTTTAACGCTTTAAAATTTTGTGACACTGGTCGATTAATTCTAGACGTTTAAATTGTCCCAGTATAAAAAAAAACCAGACTTTGAAAAGTATAAAATCAAAAAATTATTGGGGTTTGGGTTGCCAGTATAAACCGGCCCTTCTTGACTTAACCTACAATAGCAATATTTTGCTACAGATACAACAATATAAACTGTCAATATACTTTACAGATAATAGAATGGTTACGGATCCCGATTTACCACGACTACGCCAATAAACAATTGCAACAAAAACATCAAATATACGAGTATATTTTAAACAATCAACCATTTTTTTAAGTTTCACTTTTAGGTGTTTAATATCATCGGTATATTCTAGATCTAGAACAATATCGTTTTCAACGGACTTAACAGAAAACCTGGGTGCATTACATTACAACATTATTAAGATACATTTATAGGTTGTTTTATGTTTGACAAGTAGTCCCAAGAATCAGGTACCAATCAGTCGGTCGGTACTATTTGAGGCTGCGCGGTAGTCAAAACTAGTACCATTAGTTTTCCACTTCCATAGATATTGCTCGGCTGCAGTCAGCCAGGTACTCGAACTCTTTAAGATCTTGGATCTGTGAATGTTTGGGACTGGATTTCGGCAAGAGGACATTGAGCTCTTTTTAGAATCCTTGCTAGGTTTAATGCTCAGGCTTATGTTATCATCATAAGAGACGTCATGCTTCCTCAAGTCAAGCTTCTTTACCTAGATGGTTTTGTATACCAGCAAGACAACTGCCCTGCCCACCCAGTCCAAATATCACGACAGTGCTTTCAAAAGAACATTGTTAAGGTTTTACTCCCAGAAACTCGAACCACCTTATGGAACTTATTATACAAGTATATGAAGATATGAAATATGAAGACTTTATTCAGGCAAACTCAAATTTGTTTCAGAATTTCAGAAGACTAGCAAGTATTATCCAGGCCGATGGTGCAATGACACGTTAGTAAATAATGTTTTTTTTTTCTATATTTCTTTAATTTGCTAATGATTGGAGCGCATTGATCTTGGCCAAGTCCCTTGTTTTCGCCGAACATTTTCCTCTTCTTCATATTTTGTTTTCATTCACATAAATATTGCTCGGCTTAGGTCAGTCAGGTACTCGAATTCTTTAAGATCCTTAATTTTTACTTGGTACGTTTCAATTTAACTTTAAAAGGGAAAACATGGGCAAAAATACTTTCGTTAATTTTTGTAGATGAGGTTTTGGGGTTTTGCCCGATTACCAGGTGACCCAATCCGACGTTAATAATAAATAATTATAGTTTATTTTGACAAATATTTTTAAAGAAAATTAATAAATAGATAACCTAAAACATGCGTTCTGAATCAAATGCAAACAATTTTAAAATCTCCGCATTTATTTATTGTAACATCTTTGGTGCTAGAATGTGATAATTGTTGATTTTCACCGTAAAGTCGTTAACGAATGTAGGCAAGTAGTTCCAAAATGTAGACCAAAATGTCGACCTGCATTGTGAAGTTTTAGCGAGAAAACAAAATTACATATATTGAAGGGCAGGTAAACAATTAAAGTTACGGTAATAAATGAGTTCAACCTTTACCACGATTGAGCACCCAGATTATAAGACTTTAGTAAATACTGATGTCTATTTATAGATCACTTTTTTAATAAGCAATAATTTACAGCTAAACGAAATTAATAAAATCACTTTCCACACGAAAGTCATAGGTGAGTGAGAAAGAAGTACACAATCAAACAAATAGTTGTAAAGGGTGTTTTCCATAAATAGAACACTCAGTAACTTCCTTCTTATCGATGTTTAAAATTGGCCAATAAGAACTAATCAATTTGGTAAGTTATGACGACTTTTGGTGCTATAACATATTTATTTTATTGTTTAACATATATAGGGTGTCCCCAATGGCGAACTTTTGGAGGGTTTCAAGTACTTCTGGATTATATGGAAAAATTCCAAAAAACAAATTATGACAAAACCCGGAAGCCTAAATATTGTGTCCCTAGACATTTTAGAAGGAACATTATTTTTGAGACAGGGTGTGATTCTACAGGGTGGGCCAAATTCGATGATTTTTGGGAGTTTGAGGTATTTCTAGCCGAGATAGATAAAATTGAGTAAACATGTCCCTAGCTCGATTTTCGAGAAGTCTTGAATTATCAAAACCGCTTTTTAATAGGCTTCACGTTTTTTCAGCTACGAGACGATTTTGAAAAGTCTGCATTTGGGGAGGGACTCAACTTTTTTATTTATGAACATTTCATTTTGGTGTAAATTGGTTTTTTTATAAATTTTTGTATAAAGAATACATATGTCAAATTAAATTTTATCTGTCACTTTTAGTTTTTGAGATACTACACAAAATTGTTGTTTCCTTATGGAATGACCCTTTAATTCTTTATATTTTTTGTATTTTTTTAAATTGTATTATAATAGTAATATTGTAAAATGATCAAATTAAGTTTTCCATAAAAATGCAAACTTAATGTAATATCTCAAAAACTAAAAGTGACACATAAAATTCAGTTTGACAGTGGGATACATAAAAATGAATTTTTATTAACAAAAATGTTATAGGAATACTCGCTCAATGCGGACTTTTTAAAATTACTTAGTAGCTGAGAAACGTTAATCAAAAACTTCTTCTTGATATTTGAATAGTCTCAAAAATTGAGCTCAGGGCATGTCTACTAGATTTTATCTATCTTGGCTAAAACCCTAAAACACCCAAAAACCATTGGATTTATCCTACCTTGAACATTCTGTACTTCTAGTTCACGGCCTAAGATTTTCGTAAGGGAAAAATAACATGCACTTTCACGTCAGAATGTCCGAAAAAGCATGCATACCTACCTGGGCCTTTAACTGATCTTTTAACCATGTGAGATAAAAGTGCAAATCGGAACGTTCCATAGGTGTGTGAGACCAGCAAGCGATTTTCGCGATGATTCTCGAGGTCATGTTGGTGATAAATCCGTCTTGTCTGTTGAGTAAGTTCAAAAATGGGCCCCAGACTGACTCCTTCTGCCTGTTGGCATACTCGTGGAAGATTTCTACCCTGCTGCGATCTTCCTGTGAAAAACAATGATAATTTAATAGCCTACATATTTTGAGGTACCTAAAGCTTCACGTACATTGGTTCCGTCGGAATTGACACGTTACGACGGACGTCTAGAAACTATCGGCCGCTACTCGCTCTGATGATTTTGCTGTGAATTAAATTTGAAATCACGTGATCGGCTACGCTCACGCCCGCATAAGACACGACAAGGCGTCGCGTTGACACTGAAAGAGGGGGCCGTGACTGAATGGTCTGAAAGGAATTGACTTCTTTAAATATTCTGATGCTGTAAAAACCTTTAATTTATTTATTTATATTTATCTATCTATCTATTTAGCCTTCTTCGATCCATCTTTGGACATATGCCTCCCCCAGTATTTTACTCTTCTCTGTCTGTCGCCATCTTCATCCATCTAGTTCCCGCATGTTCCTTCAAATCGTCCGCTCATCTCATTTGAAGTCTTCCCCTACTTCTTTTATTTTTCCAAGGTCTCCAGTTTACGATACATTTGTTCCATCGATCGTCTTTCTGTCTGTTATAAGAATGGCAAATTTCCATTTTAATTTTGCTACTTCTCCTCTGACATTCCTTACTTTGGTGTTATTTCTTATTCGTTCATTCCTTTTTCTATCTGTTAGCTTTACATGTAGCGTTTGTCTTTCCATTGATCTTTGGACTTTTCTTACCTTATCCATGTTTGATTTTGTAAGTGTCCAGGTCTGGATCCATAAGTGAGTACAGAAAGGATATTTTGGTTATACACTTTCGTTTTGAGGTACTGAGGATATTTTTTATTTTTTAATATGTAGCTTAATTTACCGAATGCTGTCCAGGCCAATCTTACTCGTCTCCTGATTTCACCTGTTTGGTTTTCTTTTTATATATAAATATTCCTATATTTCTATTTTTTCTTGGTTTATTCTGATCGCGGTATCTTTACCTGTGCTTGTTATGATTTCAGTTAGATCATTTTTATTAGTTCTTCTTTCTTATCTGTTATTAAGGCGATGTCGTCACCATATCGTAGGTAGTTCAAAATCGTCCGCTTACTTTGATGTCTATTTCTTCCCAATCTAAACTTTTAAAAACATCTTCTAGGGCCTGGTTAAGTAGTTTAGGGAAGATTATGTCACCCTGTCTTACACCTCTTCTTATGCGGATTGGCTTGGCCCCTTCGTGGATTTTGATTGATGCAGTTGCTTCGCTATATATATTAGCTATTAAGTCTGTGTATCTGTGATCTGCGGCTATTGATTAATGTTTTTACTGCCCAGTGATCAATGCTATCGAAAGCTTTTTCAAAGTCTATTAACGCAATATATATATATATATATATATTATATATATATATATATATATATCTTTCTATCATTGTTGCGTCCGTGTTAACGAAAATCCATATCATTATTGCTTCACCGACATTGTTGCGTCCGAATACCGGACGCAATAGTGCAATCCCATGTTATTTGCGAACAGAGAAGATTTTTACAATGACAATCAGACAGATTTTTAGCTCTTTTAGAGAGCTATAATATGCTATGTCTTATTTTTCTCTACTTCAAAATTTAAAGCGTTGGCGCCAAAAAAACCCGCAAAAAATCGGACGCAATAATGATAACTAAATAAAATCCGGTGTATAATTTTAGTTTGAGATAATTCCGATAGAGGCGACACTCCTTTTTGTATATTTTTTTTGGTTTTACTTCTCTATCATTCTTGCTTCCACAGATTTGGCAACATTGCGTTTATTATTATTTAATATATTCCGGCATTTTAGGAGTTTGCAATATCTAAATTCCTTGACCAGGATTGAAATTGTTTTCTTATTTTCATTTAACGCCAATATACAAAAAATTTATGTTTAATGTTTAAACTTTGAGTTTTCTGTCTATCTATATATTTTCTCGGTACATTTTTGATACCGGATTGGCCAACATTATTTTTGCGCCATTTCTTGGATATATACAGATATTTTGCGCCAAAATAATCAGTCGGAAGTGTCTACATACTGATGGATAGAGACGACCCAGTGAAGATGGTAAACTGGTAGAGGATTACCTGTCACTTAGCATGAAACTATCTGTGTCATCGTGTGCTTAGAAAATGCATACCTATACATAAATACAATCCTCTTCCTGTTTCCGCAATAAACTGTCGCGATCATGGGATTGACAACTTGTGGAATGGAAGGCAAACCAAGCGATTTTGTAATGCTAACTCAAATAAAAAAAATTGCAATGTGGAAACGATCTACCTTTCTGACTAAGAAAGAACTAATTTCGCTAAGATGTTAATAGTGACGTATGTCTAAGTTATGTATCGTAGACAGCCTAGGATTAATTAGATAATAAAATAGAACTCCACTTAGTTTTTTCTTTAAAACATATCTAATTACAATGAACCTTCTGGAGTTTTTAAATAAAGCCCAGGATTAAGTTGCCATTGGAAACAAAATTAGTAAATAACTCAAAGTATGTTATTAAATTAAATAAATAAAACCCCAAACAAAGCCTCCGAGCAATGGCCTGATATTCTCCAAGACAAAAAAGTAAAACCAAAGGACTATAGCTAAATGGAACGTACAGGGGGTCTCATTATAGTTTTCCCACCCTTTTACACCATTAATAATTGATATAGGAATATAAAAGAAATTGTGTTCGAATTCGCGAAATTTTTACATTTAAATTGCATCTTGACCTTATTCCTGATGCTTACCATATTTGACAGGCGCTCAAATTTATAGTTTTTGTAAATTGGATGCTCCTTATATTATTTAATTGATAGATTAGGCTTGGAACATATTTTCCAAAAATTCCCGATATGCCGTAGTTTAGAGCCATAGTTTCTGAGATATTAGCAATTATTTTTTTAAATGATAAAAAGATAACAGTACCGCTTTTGTGTTAATTTTAGTATCCTTATTCCAAATTATGTTAGTCCCCATGTATCAACAGTGACAATGACATTATGTGACACAACATATAAACTTTGTTGTCGTTACCGGTTCTCATTTTGAGCGTCATTAAAAAAAAACATTTGTCATTGTCACTGTTTATACATGGAGACTAACATCGTTGGAAATAAGGACACTGAAATTAACACAAAAGTAGTGATGTTATTTTTTTATAATTTAAAAAATTGTCGCTAATATTTCAGAAACTATTTATCAAAACTGCGCTAATCTATTAATTAAACATTATCAGGAGCTTCCAATTCACAAAAACTATAAATTTCAGCGCCTGTCAAATACGGTAAGCATCAAGAATAAAGTCAAGATTTAAAAGTCAAAATTTCGCGAATTCGAACACAATTTCTTTTATATTCCTATATCAATTATTAATGGTGTAAAAGGGTGGGAAAAAATATAATGAGACACCCTGTACAGGGAGTGAACCAAAGGTTGGACATTATTGCAACCGAAGTGCAGAATAGTAAGACAGACATTATGGCACTCACAGAGATAAAAAAGAAAGGAACATGTACAAGTAGTGTCGGTAACTTTGTTCACAAAATAAAGGAGAGCAGCCAAAGGGGTATCTTTATTAATCAAGAAAAATCTCAAAAATAAGATTACCGACTACGAGTGCATTAATGCTGAAGATGCTTGGACATAATATAAGCATAATAATAGCCTACGCACCATCAGATGACGAAAGATTAGCTACAAAACAAATGTTCTTCGACCAACTTGATGAGACTATCACCAAAATCGGCAATACCAGGAAATAATTATAATAATATATTTTATTAGTCGAACTGATAGACAAACCCAATTGTGTGAACCCACAACTTAAAAATAAATAATGGTTTTTTTAAATATATGGATATTCATCTATATACCTGGATTCAGGCATCAACAAATCTAAAATCTAATTATGCTATAGGTGGACAACACTCGGAATGAAAGTGGTATGATGTGCGGTTACTTCGTGGTGATACCTGTGGATCTGACGACCATTCGGTAAAAGCAAAAATATTATTCCCTTTCAGAAAAAATAGAGGTGAGAGTAGTAAGAGTAAAGAAAATCAAAAATACAACTTTAGAAGTCTAGAAATCGAACTCGTATGCAAATATTGTATTAGAAGCGATTAGATGAAAAATTAATAACTACAGAACACTCATTTGAAGAAACATATACAAACATAGTAAAAAGCTTAATAGAAGCAAGCAAAGAAGCTGTTGTGTACATTGAGGGTCTTTCTCTGTTTGCAGGGTCGTTTTTCCGAGTTTTTCATGAAAATTTGTCAATTTTTGGGTTTTGTTTCTGGACTCAGCAGAAACATAAACTCCAATTTCTTCTTCAAGGGTTGAAAAATCCAGAGTCCTCCAGTGTTTGAAAAATCAGCCTTCATGATGAAGTAATAAACAAAGAAGATAGAACTCAACTTAGTTTTTTCTTTAAAACATATCTAATTACAATGCTTCTGAAGTTTTCAAATAAAAAGTTGCCATTGGAAACAAAATTAGTAAATAACTCAAAGTTGTTTTTAAATAAAATAAATAAAACCCCAAACAAAGCCTCGGAGCAATGGCCTGAAATTCTCGAAGACAAAAAAGTAAAACCAAAGGACTCTGAACATAGCTAAATGGAACGTCCAGGGAGTGAACCAAAAATTGGACATTAATGCAACCGAAGTGCAGAATAGTAAAATAGACATTATTGCACTCACATAGACAAAAAAGAAAGGAACATGTACAAGTAGTGTCGGTAACTTTGTTCACATATTTACTGGAGTCCCAAAATAAAGGAGAGCAGCCAAAGGGGTATCTGTATTATTCAAGAAAAACCTCAAAAATAAGATTACAGACTACGAGTGCATTAATAAAAACATACCTCGAGTTAACATGAAGATGCTTGGACATAATACAAGCATAATAATAGCCTACGCACCATCAGATGACGAAAGATTAGCTACAAAACAAATGTTCTTCGACCAACGTGATGAGACTATCACCAAAATCGGCACTACCAGGGAAATAATTATGGTTGGTGATTTTAATAATCGAACTGATAGACAAACCCAAAGCAAAATTGTAACACCATTTGGAGAGGAAGTAAACGCTTCAGACTGATGCAATTGTGTGAACCTACAACTTAAAAATAAATAATGGTTTTTTAAAAATATATGGGCATTCAGGCATCAAGAAATCTTAAGTCTAATTGTGCTATAGGTGGACAACACTCGGAATGAAAGTGGTATGATGTGCGATTACTTCGTGGTGATACCTGTGGATCTGACGACCATTTGGTAAAAGCAAAAATATTTTTCCCGTTCAGAAAAAATAAATAGAGGTGAGAGTAGTACGAGTAAAGAAAATCAAAAATACAACTTTAGAAGTCTAGAAATCGAACTCGTACGCAAATATTGTATCAGAAGCGATTAGATGAAAAATTAATAAATACAGAACACTTATTTGAAGAAACATATACAAACATAGTAAAAAGCTTAATAGAAGCAAGCGAACAAGCTGTTGTGTACCAAGATAAAAGAAATAGCAATAAGATGTGGTGGACGGAGAAAATACAGGAAATGGTCAAGGAGGAAAAACGCCCATACTCGGAATGGACCAAAGAGACCTAGGAATCTACAGGGAAATCAGAAGACAGCTAATAAAGCGAGGAAGGGTTAGCGGGAAATAAGGACAACGTTAGAGATTTAACCCTCTTTATTTTCTGGCGACGTTTCGACGGTTGTTTTCCGTCTTTTTCAAGCTATAAAACAAACACAATAAAAATGTAGAATGACGTTAGAAGACAATATAGCAGTATTATTATACATTCATAAATATTATAATTATATAAAGCTAATAGGTTTTTTTTTAATTCAATTAATAAATAACATCAATTAATATTCTTCTGTTGTTTTTAAGTTTTTTTATCTATTTTATTTGTTATTACCATTTTTTTTATAATTTTTTTAAATTTTATTTTATAACTATTTTTATAGATTTTATCTATTTAAATTCTTATTATAATTTTTTTTAATAGCACCATCACATTAAAATCAATTCGATTGTAATAGTTTGTTAGGTAATATTGACATTAATTAGTTTTATTTTTTATTTATGGATCTACTGGTATGGATTTTAATTTTAATAACTTACCCTTAAAATTAATGGGTTAACACGTAGATCTTAATAAATAGGCACAGAATTTAAATAGATAAAATCTATAAAAATAGTTATAAAATAAAATAAAATAAAAAATTATTTAAAAAAATGGTAATAACAAATAAAATAGATAAAAAAACTTAAAACAACAGAAAAATATATCCTAATATAAACCTATTAGCTTTATATAATTATAATATTTATGAATGTATAATAATACTGCTATATTGTCTTCTAACGTCATTCTACATTTTTATTGTGTTTGTTTTATGCTTGAGAAAGACGGAAAACAACCGTCGAAACGTCGCCAGAAAATAAAGAGGGTTAAATCTCTAACGTTGTCCTTATTTCCCGCTAACCCTTCCTCACTGTAAATTTTAAGGACGTCAACTTTCTTCAAACAGCTAATAAATTTGATACGCACGGAAAAAAATGCCACGATACAAATACACACGTAGGAGGTAGGCAAAGTATGGAAATTAATTTCTACGGTAAAAAACCCAACCAAAGAAAAAGTAAATCAGATCATCAAATCAAAACAATGGACGGAACACTACAAGAGACTGCTGCAGGAAACGAGACCGAAATATCTGTCAGCCTTCCCGATGAGAGACATAGAAGTACATGGAGAGGAAGTAATCATCAAAAAAGAAATGATAAAGAATAGTATTAAAAAGCTTAAATCCGGAAAAGCTAGCGGACCCGCGGGAATATACTGATTGGAAAATTGCATTCATATCCTCAATACATAAAAAAGGAAACAAGCTGGATTCCAACAATTACAGATAAATTTCCGTAACCATTATACTAAGTAGATTGTAGGGTAGGATTCTTAAGCATCTAACAGAGAATGATTTTCATGAACAAGAAGAAGAGCAAGGTGTGTTTCGTGCAGGCAGATCTTGTAGTGATAAATGTTTTTGTCTTACACAGGTAATTGGGAAAAGAAGTGCCAGAAACATAGAGACTCGTGCTACCTTTGTGGACCTATAAAAAGCATATGATACCGTTCCAGTGGAAAAATTATGGACAGTGTAAGAGCAAACTAATATCCATCATACATACATAAAAGCAATAAAAGAACTATATAAAGGGTCAAAATCTAAAAAAAATCGGAAATCAACTTTCAAAAGAATTCCTGGTAACGAAAGGTTCAAGTAGTAGTAGTAGTAGTAGCTCTAAAAAACTGGAAACGTAAAGTACACGGTATGGGAATACCACTTAACGACCAATTTACCAAATACACACTACAGTTTGCTGACGACCAAGTAATTGTGGCTAATGATAAAGAAGACATGGAGTATATGATGAGAAAGTTAACGGAAAAATAACAAAAGTGTGGGTTAACCGTGAACGTAGACAAGACTCAGTATTTATGTATTAGAAACGAATCAAGTGAGACTAGAGCAGAAAGATAAAAAATATTGTAAAATTTTACATTGATCGAAGGAGGTGGAGAATAGGCGTCGGACAACGTAGAAAAACGTTCTAAACCGACATAGTAGTAGTAAAATTTTACATACATGATACAATGGTGAAAAGCATGCTGCTGTATGGAATAGACTTGACGCGTAACAGAAAAATACAAAACAAAAATGGAAAGTGCCGAAATGGATGCAATAAGAAGATAAATTAAAATATCTAGAACAGATCATATAAGAAATGAGACCATAAAAGAATGGGAATCGAGGGAAGATGACATCACTAAAAGACAACTGATAAGGTACGGCAATGTACAACGGATGAATGACGAAAGACTACCAAAGCAGGTTCTAGAATGGCAACCAATAGGGCGCAGAAAAGGAGGGCGTCCTAAAGTGGAATGGCAACAGTCAATCCAAATATCAATGAGTCAAAAGAACCTGACATATTGTCAGGATCGAAGGAGGTGTAGAATAGGCGTCGGACAACGTAGAAAAACGTTCTAGTATGTTATTAAATGTCAGTTTTGGCTAATAGTGTTTGTCAAGATGTATACGCTTAATATTCGGCAAATTATTTTACAACTTTTATATCAAAATTTTAACAAATTTTATGGAAACCATTTTTACCATCCATTTATATGGTGCCTTTAAGCCATATAAAAAAAAACAAAATAAATTCAATAAATATACACACTATATAAAGGAAACATACACACACGGGACAGTACCTAAATTTGAAGTCTAATCAGTCTGTTGCTACAAAACAAGGAGTTATAAGAAGTTTGTATTTAAGAGTCGTGAATATTTGTAGTAATAATGAAGAATTAACGCACAGAACTCTACAACATTTAAAAGGACTTAAAACAGAATGGTTATTCCGAGAAATTAATAAACTCAACGATCTCTAAATTTAAGAACAAACCAAATGTGGGAAATTCTCAAAATAATAATCTGTTGAGTGTTATTAACATTCCATATTATTATGTTCAAGGGATTTCAGTAAACATAAGACGAAAGCCAAACACTATAATATAAAAACAGTTTTTTCATCGGGAAATATGATAAGGCAGTGGCGAGGCGTAAGGATTTTTTTAAGGTTGACAGAAGAAATGAAAAAAAAAATTACAAAAAAAAATATATTTTTATTTTGCATAAAAAGTACAACAAATATTTATTTTAATAGTGTACAGTAACTCTCAAACTGTCTTAAAAATACTAGTCTGCGTATTTGACTAGTAGTAAAATGGTCAATAACACTTTCCTTAAAATTTGGATATTAGAAATTTTATGTACACAAAAGTATGGAAATTAAACAATTAATTTTGTCTGACGTCGACACCGACACATACGTATGGAAACCATATACGTAGTATTTCCATACTCCCTGTTACCCATTTACACAATGGCTGGCATTTGATGCAAACATTCAGAAATAAAGATACGAAAAATGCACAGACACAAAACTTACATAGATAGAGTTTTTGTCAACTCTGAGCCGATGATTTGACGTGACGAATACAAGAATAAAATATGTATTCGTAAAAGTATAACCAATTAGGACATTTTATCTTAAGGACCGGAAAAAGGATAGACTTATACCCACTGACATTGCTATTTCAAATATGTTTGCATTATGCATCATAAGGTACCGGAGGTATTGTATAAGGAAATAATATGCATATATGTTTGAAAGCAACCAATCAGGTCATTTTTGCTTAAGGACCGCAACGACTCATATTTGCATCATGAATTGGCAATTACCGTGGGTATTGGAATATTATGTATATGATGGAAACCCTAACTGCAAAAAAAGACGTCGATTTAAATCAAAACAAAATATACACGCAGAGTCGAGTATACTTACGCTCAGCAAAATATTGCGCTTCGATATAAATTAATTATATGCGAAATGCACGCACTATCTAGCTGGCCGACTACAGTAGACAAATAGCCGAATGTCTTTTCCACTCGATTATTTGTTAACAAGGTGCTTATCAAACAAGGAAATTAATATTTTTAAAATAATACTTAAGCATTTGAAATGAAAATGTCGATTATAGCCTGGAATTCTTAGTTGTTATTTGGAATTTTAGCTTTAAATTAAAACATTTGAAAGCAAAAATTGATTGAATTGAATTCTACGTAGCTCGAATTTCTAGAACTAACAAAACTAAAACTGATTTGTAATAAATATCTGGCCGTTGCGTTGACTCACACAATTTCCTTTGTTTCCTTATTAACATAAAATTTGGCAAACGCGCTGACGCAACAATGATACCAAGCTAAGCGAAAATTATACGATGTGGACGCAATTATGATAAGAAAGTGTCAAAAATTATACAAGGGACGCAACATTGAATTGCAAATAATTGGAAGCAATAATGTTTGTTTGTACAGTTTTTCGTATATTGCTATTTTTAGCCCAAAAATTACGAAAAATAGACGACTAATCTAGAAATTTCAAAAACTGAAATATATATGATTAAAACCTTTAAAAAACAGACGTTTTCTTGGAGACGCAATAACGATGCGTTTTAAATGGAAGCAATAATGATATAAGGATCTATAAATATATAAGATATAAGATATACGTTGCTGCAGGTAGAGTGAAACCAAAATTAACATTCTGCGCAGAGTAATTTGATAACATAGAAAAATACTCTGCCAATATATGGGCACCTAAGCTCACACTAGGTTCTATAGATGTAGAGTACGGGTGAGCTAATATAACTAAAAACTTAAATATATTTTATTCAACTCCAAACTCAATTACCTATCGTTTGTGACCACACAAGTCATGTTTTAAGTTAAACTCTAATTTTTGAAATCTACCACCACCCTTTGTTAAAAAAAACGAAAATATGTTTTGTTTAACTCCAGACCCAATTACCTTTCGTTTGATATCACACACGCTATATTTTCACTTAATCTCTAATTTTTTTAATCTACCCCCACCCTTTTTTTTTAACTAAAATTAATTTTGTTTAACTCCAGACTCAATTACCCTTCGTTTGATATCACACACGCCATATTTTCACATAAACTCTAATTTTTGAAATCTACCCCCACCCTCTTATTTGGATTGTGCTCGGTGGATTTTGTTCATTTTTAAATGGGACCATCTCGACGCAAGATCCAGCCAAGGTACTAAATTTTATTAAAATCGGACAAGCGGTTTTTGTGTTATGCGCGTTGGTCGTTACAGACAGACAGACAGACGGCGCAACAAAAAAGTTTCAAAATCATCTGACACGCAAAGATATATAAAAATTTTTGAAATCGGATCAACTTTTTTTTTCTCGAAAAAATTTGGATCACTATAGCTCACACTACTATAGTATAGTAGTAGTGTGAGCTAAAAGATAAATAAATAAAAATGGATCCAGACGGATCTAATTCTTTTCTAGCCCCTTAGTACTCCAAGTGTACTCTACACTATATCAGCCTTGAAAACAGTTTTTTCTAAATAATTGGTTATGACACAAATTATTGAGAAAAGTAGGTTCTACTATATTCGGAAAACCGCATACTGATGCGATGCTCCGTTAAAAAGTTAGCATTTTTCAACTTTTAATTGTCAAAAAATTGCCATGAAAACTACATGAATTTTAACCAAAACCGACGGACTCCTTAAAGGTATCCGTGGCAAAATATAATCAGCTCGTTACAGTGTGGAACACTATTTTTCATGGGCTGACAGATATACACACACACAAACAGACGTCGCGACAAATACATTCAAATAACACATGTTCGGCGTTATATCATTTTTAGAAACTCCAAAAAAAGTAAAGAATAGAAACTCTGAAATAACCAAAGTGGAAATAAAGAGAGCATTAAAGAAAATGAAAAATAACAAATTACCCGGAAAAGACGGAGTAACGGCAGAGATGCTCAAGTACGGTGGTAAAGCTGTAGTTAATACCCTCCATATTATTCTGAATAAAATTCTAAAATAAAAAATAGTCCCAAACAACTGGAAAGAATCCATAACCATTATGATACACAAGAAAGGCGATAGAGCAGACCTAAAAAACTATCGACCTATAACACTCCTCAATCTAATTTATAAGCTTTTCACGAAAATATTAACAGATAGACTAACAACAAAATTTGAGGGATATCAATCAAAGGAACAAGCAGGCTTTAGAAAAGGTTTCAGTACAGTGGACCACTTATTATAACCATGAACCCAACCAAGTGGAAATAATCAATAACCATTATTCTACACAAGAAAGGTGATAGAGCAGATCTAACAAACTATCGACCTATAACACTCCTTAATGTAGTTTTTAAGCTTTTCACGATAATATTAACAGATAGAATACCAACAAAATTTGACGGATATCAATCAAAAGAACAAGCAAGCTTCAGAAGAGGTTTCAATATAGTTGACCACCTATTAACCATGAAAATCCTAATAGAACAAGCCAACGAATACAACATTCCAGTATATATATATATATATATATATATATATATATATATATATAGACTAACAACAAAATATATATATATATATATATATAGTGGAATGTTGTATTCGTTGGCTTGTTCTATTAGGATTTTCATGGTTAATAGGTGGTCAACTATATTGAAACCTCTTCTGAAGCTTGCTTGTTCTTTTGATTGATATCCGTCAAATTTTGTTGGTATTCTATCTGTTAATATTATCGTGAAAAGCTTAAAAACTACATTAAGGAGTGTTATAGGTCGATAGTTTGTTAGATCTGCTCTATCACCTTTCTTGTGTAGAATAATGGTTATTGATTATTTCCACTTGGTTGGGTTCATGGTTATAATAAGTGGTCAACTGTACTGAAACCTTTTCTAAAGCCTGCTTGTTCCTTTGATTGATATCCCTCAAATTTTGTTGTTAGTCTATCTGTTAATATTTTCGTGAAAAGCTTATAAATTAGATTGAGGAGTGTTATAGGTCGATAGTTTTTTAGGTCTGCTCTATCGCCTTTCTTGTGTAGAATAATGGTTATGGATTCTTTCCAGTTGTTTGGGACTATTTTTTATTTTAGAATTTTATTCAGAATAATATGGAGGGTATTAACTACAGCTTTACCACCGTACTTGAGCATCTCTGCCGTTACTCCGTCTTTTCCGGGTAATTTGTTATTTTTCATTTTCTTTAATGCTCTCTTTATTTCCACTTTGGTTATTTCAGAGTTTCTATTCTTTACTTTTTTTTGGAGTTTCTAAAAATGATATAACGCCGAACATGTGTTATTTGAATGTATTTGTCGCGACGTCTGTTTGTGTGTGTGTATATCTGTCAGCCCATGAAAAATAGTGTTCCACACTGTAACGAGCTGATTATATTTTGCCACGGATACCTTTAAGGAGTCCGTCGGTTTTGGTTAAAATTAATGTAGTTTTCATGGCAATTTTTTGACAATTAAAAGTTGAAAAATGCTAACTTTTTAACGGAGCATCGCATCAGTATGCAGTTTTCCGAATATAGTAGAACCCACTTTTCTCAATAATTTGTGTCATAACCAATTATTTAGAAAAAACTGTTTTCAAGGCTGATATAGTGTAGAGTACACTTGGAGTGCTAAGGGGCTAGAAAAGAATTAGATCCGTCTGGATCCATTTTTATTTATTTATCTTTTAGCTCACACTACTACTATACTATAGTAGTGTGAGCTATAGTGATCCAAATTTTTTCGAGAAAAAAAAAGTTGATCCGATTTCAAAAATTTTTATATATCTTTGCGTTTCAGATGATTTTGAAACTTTTTTGTTGCGCCGTCTGTCTGTCTGTCTGTAACGACCAACGCGCATAACTCAAAAACCGCTTGTCCGATTTTAATAAAATTTGGTACCTTGGCTGGATCTTGCGTCGAGATGGTCCCATTTAAAAATGAACAAAATCCACCGAGCACAATCCAAATAAGAGGGTGGGGGTAGATTTCAAAAATTAGAGTTTATGTGAAAATATGGCGTGTGTGATATCAAACGAAAGGTAATTGAGTCTGGAGTTAAACAAAATTAATTTTAGTTAAAAAAAAAGGGTGGGGGTAGATTAAAAAAATTAGAGATTAAGTGAAAATATAGCGTGTGTGATATCAAACGAAAGGTAATTGGGTCTGGAGTTAAACAAAAACATATTTTCGTTTTTTTTAACAAAGGGTGGTGGTAGATTTCAAAAATTAGAGTTTAACTTAAAACATGACTTGTGTGGTCACAAACGATAGGTAATTGAGTTTGGAGTTGAATAAAATATATGTAAGTTTTTAGTTATATTAGCTCACCCGTACTCTACATCTATAGAACCTAGTGTGAGCTTAGGTGCCCATATATTGGCAGAGTATTTTTCTATGTTATCAAATTACTCTGCGCAGAATGTTAATTTTGGTTTCACTCTACCTGCAGCAACGTATATCTTTACAACTTACAAAGTGACCCAGAACTAATTATATTTAGTAAAACTATAGGTTATAAATTTACTTTGCAAAAATCTCGATATCTGCGACATTTACAAGGTATACTTATTTAGTTAGTAAGGAAAATCGAAAAAAAAATATCTAGCAACGTTAATTACGAGATACGCGAAAACTACAAGAGACCAATTTAAAAAAAAAACCCAAAAATGATTTCTTATTTTAAAATTTACGACCGACCGACGCAAATCAAAAAAGGGCAATAAGGTAATATCGCCCCCTTAGTGCAACAACTAGATAACTCAAAATGTATATTTTGAGTTATCTAGTTAAAGCTAATTTTTCATTCTCTCTCTCTCTTCCTTTTAATCCAACATCTAGATATCTTGTACAGTCGAGGACTTTTTAAATTGCCGTTTAATTTTTTTTCTGTCAAAATTAATCAATTAAAGAAATCAAAAAAAAATAAATTTTTAAATATGTATGTATACAGACAGAGGTAAGGTTCACAATTTTTTTTATTTTGGTTCAAACTACTTTTCTGAATTTCAAATAGGATTTTTTTTTATTTTCCAGGGCGGCAATTTAAAAAGTCCCCGACTGTACAAGCAACCAAACTTGTTTAAAGAGTGACAAGAAATAGATAACTCTCATCTGGAGATTTTCTCAAAACTATCAATTTCAAGTTATCTAGTTGTTACACTAAGGGGACGATATGATCCCTGAAAAAAAACTAAAAAGTATAAAAACAGTTTGGGGCCAATGTTTGAATGGTAACACTTTGTTAACACCCTTTGTAATGGGATTGTCAAACAAACCTGTAACATGTCATCAACAAGAACCAATATGTATTGCAAAGTCTGATCTTTTGACACATGCCCTAGCAGATTCAGCAAAGTTTGAGCACACTGCATCCTGTCTTTCTTAAGCAGGGCTTCCCTCTTTTGACTTTCGGACACATCAAAGGCAACGATAAAGTTGAAGTCTTCTTGAGAAATCATTTGCGATCTAAAATAAAAAAAGTTTAATTTGAAAGGGATATTGTGAGGACACAGTCAAAAGAAATTGTTTGTGGGCGAATCCTTAAAAGAAGGGCATCGTAATGGGTGCAGCAGAGGAGCAGCCGCTTCAGGCGGCCGACGGCTGCCATTTACTTTTGAACGTACTTTCGATTAAAAAATGTAATATGTATTTTAAGGTCACTAAGCCACCTTATTTTGAGACTCGAAAACTATGAAAGGGATATTTGTGATTTCTTTTTTACTATTTAAAGCATTTCTAGCAAAATAGAAAAAGATAAATAAAAAGGGGTCGACAAATTTAAGGAAATGAAAGACATAAAAAAACTACTTGATTGATTTGAGACATGTGGAAAAAGTGGTAGCCAAAGAATCTTTAGGCAATCTTATTTTATCGTTTTTTTAAAATTTATAAAGCTTAAAATAAACGCTTCCGGTGTGTCTGCAGGTATAATTGATTGAACTGTACATAGCAATCCGATCGAGCCGATTCTTAAATTAGCACCACTCTTTGTCATATCATGAATCATTTTTCTCAAAAACTCAAAAAATAATGATTCAATTTAAATTTTTTCTTTTGCCTTTGCTAGCTTACCAAATCAGTTAGGTAAGTTAGGTATTAATATAAATTTGCTCCCTCATGTCTCAATTTCAAAATATAGATCGAGAGAGCAAAAACTGAAAATTTAAAAATGCGGTTTTTTAAAAACACAAGGTCGGTTTGCGCGTCTTTGCAGTATCTGGGTGAGATGGGGGATGACAATTTTGGGTTTTTTCAAAAGAAATGATATCAAACCGACTGTTTCAAGTAACTGAAAACAAACATTTTAAACTTTCTTAGATATTACGGCCATCCAATGTTTAAAAGCTAAACATTGATAACTCTTTTGGGTTCACTTTTTTGGGTTCACTCGAGAAAAAAGCGGAAGAAGGGCGGCATGTTCCCCATCTTGCTCCAGGCGGCCACTATTCTAGCGACGGCTCTTTTTAAATGGGGATATCAGTAGCTTGTATACTACCTGGAAGTGTTGGCTTTGGTGGGAGCTCCTCAGAACAAGCGCAACTAGTGTTAAGAGAAGAAATGGAAATATGAAACGTGGACATTTACTAAAAACAGACCAACAAATATAATCAGTCTCAGCAAAGATCTCAAACCCAGAGTTATAAAATTAATTGAAAGGAATATTGCAAGGACACAATCAATAGACATCACTGGTTACGCTCGTACTGAGAAGTGTCCAACAAGGCCGAAACTCTCGGGTAGTATACGAGCTACTAATATCCCCCTTGTGAGGATTCGCTACGAAGTTTTTTTTGTTTTGGTCTTTTGACTGTGTTTCGCAATATCGCTTTAAATTTATTTTATAACTCTGGGCCAAAGATATTTGCTGAGACTGATTATACCTGTCTTCGTAGTCAAATATTGCCTCAAACCCGCGGTTACCGTGACTGACACATATACGTAATATTCCAATAGTCCCTGTTACCTATTTACACAATAGTTTGCATTTGATGCAAACATTCAGAAATAAAGGTACTGTTACAAATTTAAGTTATTTAAATTTTATAGTTAGAATTTATTTAGGTTTAGTGTAGTATTAGGTTGACGTATTTCATGGTTGTATTCTTAATCTAGGTTTTAGTTGCGTTATCTGTGACGAACTGGTATGTGAAAGGTCCGGCTCCAGAAAAGGGCGGAATGATTCGGAATCGAACAAAGATGGAAAATTCTCGAATTGTAGGCAGACCCTCATATATAGGGCCGGACGTCGTGCATCGGGCAGTCAGAGATAACCAATGGTAGTGATCGCTAGATGTTAACGCGAAGTTAATAGGCGTATTAAAGTAGTGAATTATTAGCAAGTTATTAGTTTTAAGTGCGTGTTTTTGTACATAATTTATGGGAATAAATTGACGTATCGTTTTCAACAATTGCGAGTTTTAATTTGTCGTTGTGAACCCGTAACAGTACGAAAAATACACAGATACCAAATTTACATAGATAGAGTTTTTTTCAACTGTACGCCGATGATTTGACGTAACGAATACAAGAATAAATTAATATTCATTAATTAAGGACCGCAAAGAGGATAGAGTTAGACCCATTGATATTGCTATTTCAAATATGTTTGCATTCTCCATCGTAAGGTACCGTAGGTATTGCAATAATACGTACTATATGGAAATAATATGCATATGTCTTTGAAAGCAACCAATCAGGTTTTTTTTTGCTTAAAGACCCCAAGGTCCTCATGACTGCATCATGAATGGGCAGTTACTGTGGGTATTGAAATATTATGTATATAGACTGAAGCTGCAATTGGGAATTAGTCTGTTTTCAGTAAATTACAGACGGACGGACCGACTAACAAAGACTTAACCAGGTTTTTAGCCGAAATTTTCCTGGCAAAAACACAAAAATACAAACACACAAAAGTTTAAAGTCAAAGCAAAAAGGTTCTCTGGAGCCTGTCTGTAGCGAAGAAGTTTGCATGCGATTGCGGAGGCAATATCCCAAAGGAAAAGGGCAAAGTTATTGGGCATGCGCAGTGCAGCTGAACGGCGGAGTTCCTCTGACGCAACGTTGCAGTAGGCGCGTGTCATTGTATATAACATGTATATAGATTAGGATAGGTTAGGCTAGTTTATTTAGTAGAGTTAGGCTAGATAGGCTAGAATTAACTGAATCCTGTACATATTTACAAATTTTTACAATAAAAATTATAATTGTTTTCAGTAAAAGTCCACATTCCATATCAGTAAAAGTCCACGTTCCATTCTTTTTCAGACACCATCATCACCACTCATCATCCCTTAACACTGGTTACGTTCGTACTACTGAGGAGCGCTAAACAAGGCTGAAACTCCTGGGTAGTATACCGGCTACTAATATATCGTTTTTGAGGATTTGCGCACAAACCATTTTCTTCTTATAAAAACTTCATTTCAACAACTATTTTTTCCTTTTCCGGTTTTTGACTCGACTAAATTAGAAGTTTGCACTCATTCGACTGATCTAAAGCCAAGTTCTCATTACCGAGCCACGAGCCTCGAGCCTCGAACAATTCGCTATTGTAGACGTGAAAAAGGTATGATCGCAGCGCGCAACAAGCCATTCGCGACGAGCCAATAGGCGGTCGTCGTTCAATGCGCTTCAAATAAAAAAAAAATACCATGAATGATGAAAAAGTATTATCTATTTGAAAATTACAGGAATTTATTATATGGGATCCAAAAAACAAAGACTATTTAAAAAACATTTAAAAGAAGATGCGTGGTTTATATGTTACTAGCCTAAAACAAAATGGCTTTGCCAGTAAGCCCGACCAGTGGCGGATCCAGGATGTCCGGGGGGAAGGGGCCAAGGATGGAAAAAAATACAAAATATTTTTTTTTGCGGGACTTAATAAGAATTAGCTTTAAAGTTTACCACCATGTGCAAATAAAATGTGCCGCAGGCGAAAATTTGAGTAAAATCAATTAAATTTAATTTTAAAAAAATTGCGGCCTAAGCATTGGTAATTTTTCTTCTGGAATTAAATATTATATGTTTTATGTCAAGGAGGAGGGGGGAGGGCCAGGCCCCTCTGCCCCCCCCCTTGATTCGTCACTGAACCCGACTCGCACAAGCAGCAGCGTAAAAAAAATTAGGCAAAATAACCCAGAGAACATGTATAAGTATTAGGTCATTATTGAAAAAGGGTACCCCTTTCATGTTACGATCCAAAATTAAATTAGAGTTTAGTATATTAGTTATTTTTCTTGTACAAATAAAATTGCCTCCAATATTACTCTAAAGCACTACATTTAGTTTGATGCTGAAGTTGCTATTTGTTGTTAACATAGTATCGCCGTCTGTTAAAAACAAATATTATTTCCTAATTTTTTTTTATAAAATAACATTTTAAACGCATACCCTGGAAGAGCGTCATTACCGTTGTCAGTATAACATTTTTAAACGTTATCAGTATAACATTTTAAACACGTATCCTGGAAGAGCGTCATTACCGTCATCAGTTTGTAATTCCTACATATCTACCGCTAGAGGCGTCTTAAGCGAGCGCGCGCGAATTTTTCTTATTCCTTCAACATCTCTCAATACAGATCGCAACGCCTGAGTAAAGCCACATCTGTTCTGTGCAGTTTTTAGCATTAATACGTGCATAGGTTAGCGTGTCCAATCATAAGTGGTAATTACCGTTATCAGTATAGTGAGGTAAACAAAATATATTTATTTTCCATTTTATACTACAAAATTTATTACCCAGAAAGAAAAAAGCAAAAACTCTTTTTACCAAACAAGAGGAGCGATAAAACATACGTATAATCATTTTTGTCAGTACAGTGGCGTATATACAGGGGGCCTGGGGGGCCCGGGCCCCCCCCAAAGCTAAGATTTTTTTGGATATTTTCCACATATTTCATGAATACAAACATAAAATAGCATAAAATACAGCCTCATGAGGTCTCGCCCCCCCCCCCCCCCCAAAACTGTCTCGGGCCCACCCCGAAACTTTTTTCTATATACGCCACTGATTTTCGTTATCATCATCATTATCAATTTTAATTTAAAGTAATATGCTCACAGAAAACGTATACGGGATGCCATTATGAGTATTTAAAGTAAATTTTTGAAAAAATCCTTGGACACATTATTTTTATTTTCTTAAAATATTTATATCTACCGACTCCTAGTTGGGGTAGCTTTGACCTCTTGACTTTAGAGAGGGAAAGTGGGTCAAGTGATACCTGGTTTAAAAGAGTTTTTTCTTTTCCTTTACAGCATTGATATTATTTCAAAAATTAATAGATTAGTTTTTGAGATATTCGCAATTTAAGTAAAAAAGAAAGACTGACAGCTTACTATTTTCTTACAAGTAAACTATTACAAATAGATTTAGCAATTTTTTTTAAATGTTTTTTTTTATTTAAAAAATGTATTTATGTCGTTAAACTTTTTCAAGAGATGTGGTACTTTCTTTTAATTTAAGGTTTCGATATCGCGCTGCGAGCCCCGAACAATGCCGTCCACATTAGCGAATAGATCGCGTTCGTTGATCGATGCTCGTGGTTTGTTAATGAGTACCCGGCTTAACTTAAACGAAGCACACAGAAAAATTTAATGGCTGAGTAAAAGTCCATACTATCGAATTTGGGAATTATGGGTCTTTTCTAACCTTAATTCAATAATATAAAAACAAAATCTGCATCTGTCGGAAAAAATAACAAACAAAATCACAGGAACAAAACCGCATCTTTATATAGCAAGCCGTTTTTATGCTATGGTAGGGGGCCTATAACGTTTTCATTTAAGAACCATTCTTAAATAACGTTCAAGGGGGAATTTATTCTTGCGTATAAATGCTTTTTTAAATTGTTTTTTCCTCCTCAAAATACGTTACAGGGGGGATGGAGGTGTCGAAAATCCTGAAATTTTGTGTTATATAATTTAAGAACGTTCCCTTATGACAATTTAATTTTAGTGTCAATTGCTTTATTATAGTTTTTTAAAGAATTGAACTGTCAGTTTTTATTCTATTTTTGAATCAGCGTAAAATTTACTATAAAATGACATACCACACTCAATGTTTTATTGTTTTTGACTTTTTGTTCTATTAATTACCTTTTTATTTTACATTAATTTCCTAATTTGAGAATTTTAAAATATTTTAAACTCAGTAAAAATTAAAATATAAAATAAAAACAAACAATATAAAAAATTGCAAATACATATTATAAAGAAATGTAAACGGGCCATTCCAAAAGGAAATAAAAATTTTATGTAATATTTAAATTTCCATAAATAAAAAAGTTTATAGGTTCCCCCTCTAAATGCAAACTTTTCAAAAACTCCCGTAGCTTAAAAACAGCCCATTAAGATGTAATTTTCACCTTTAATTATCATCAGTTTTTCTATCTCCCCTAGAAACACCCGAACCCCCCAAAAACCTCGAATTTTGGACAACCTGTACTTAGTAGGGTCTGGAGACGCCAGGCGTCCGGTATGCAGTGACCCTAGTACTTAGTGGGTAGTACAATAGACATTATTATTGTAGTTGAGTATCTGGTATAGGTAGGTTTATTTATGTTTTATACATTATTTTATAGCCACTTACATTAGTAACAATCTGTCGTAGGAACCTACTTTGAAATAAACATATTACCTATTATTATTATCACCGAGAATATTACTTATATCCGTAATACATATTAATTTAGGTGTAATAACCGAAAAATTGAAAATAAAAATTTTGTGGGCAGATGTTACATAAGAATAAGTCAAAAAATGAATTTCATATTACTACTAAAAACTCAAATAATATATCGAACCCTCGGAACGAAAACGAATGTATGTATCGATAGTGAGTGACAAACTGCATAATCTTATTTTAAACAGTAAAAATCTTAAAATTTCGAGATATGTCACTTTCGTTCTGAGGGTGCGATATGATACACATTCGTCTAAAAATTAACAAGACAGTTTTGTTACGAATTTAGGAATGATTCATTTGGAAGTCTTTTTTCAGAAAAAGGAATTTTCTGACAGTCAAACTTTGAGACAACATAACAAATTATACCGATGTGTTTAGAAAATTAGTGTTCTAAAAATAATGTGTTTCGTGCGTTTATAAAAAATTTTGGTCTAGAACATCAGTCTTTCATGCGGCTATCCCGGATTCATACCAAAGGTCCCGTGTGCCGCCATGTATTCATACGAAACAATAAAGTGATTCTTTACCCCACAGAGGAACAAACGTAACCTAACCTGTATTTTTCTGTGAGGAAACAGCCGCCAAATAACGTTTGAAGAGTTTCTTTACTATGTCAATAAAATTTCTGACTTAATCAAAGGGTTAAAAGTCAAAATAAATATAATTTTAAAAATGAAATTGGTAGTTTGATTTTGAAATATTGTAACTATATTTTGCGGTTATGTTTTTAAAAAAGTTATGCTTAGTTTTTTTTTAATTTTTTTTTTCCGCAAGAATACATACCACACTTGAGCGTTACGTAATTTAAGAATAGTCCCTAAATGAAAACGATATAGGCGTCCTACCCAAATGCAGACTTTTCAAAAACCCCCCGTAGCATAAAAACGGCTTGCTATATTAAGATGCGGTTTTCATCTTTATCTCTTGGAAATTGAGGCTTGCAATAAGTGGCGATCAGTTTTTTATATCTCAGCTAGAAACCCACCCCAAAACATGAAATTTGGGACACCCTGTAGGACATACTAAGTCAAAATTTATCATAATTATATCACGTTACAAAATCGCATAATATTTAAAGCAGCATAAAAAATTTCAATGCAAAAAAATGTTAACAATCACCCCGGTTGACCCTAAATTTGTTTACATTATTTAGTATGTAGAATCTAATGGGTTGTAAATTGGGTCACCCTGTAGATACTTACTGATAATAGGACTGCCAATTAACTTTTTGATTACGAATGTCGGTTGCCTTTTGTTGCAATACACTAGTTGCCGCCAACATGTCTGAAATACAATTCATGATAAACACCAAAAACAATTTACTTTATGTAAACACTTTTTATTCACAAAATATTATGCAGAAAATTTACGCCAGATTAATAAACAATAAACGTAAATGAATACAATAAAGTTTTTACAAAAAGTCCCAGATAGTCCAAAAATAGTTTTTTGAGGAACAGGTTAAGTTTTTCAATACATTGGAGGCCAACCAAATAAAATGAGTCAATTTTAAACATTTGCTGTTTTAAAACAAACAGTATGTTGACTGAGTAATAAAAATATTGATTAATAAATTTTTTTAAGCTATGGAATAATTTGTGTATTCTTCATCTTGTTTAAACAACCCAAGTAATTTACTTTAACCCGTAACTGGTGAACTAGGGTTTCCAAATCTCCAGTAACTCTAAAAATCGTTTCCACGAATTGAATACTGGTGGCAGGCATACAACTCAAGAAGAGCAGGTTCGGTCAGTGTGGCTATCACTCAGTTGTTTGCCAGACCTTTATCGGTGTCAAGAACGCGAGACATTTTGTTTGGTCAGATAATGATTTTTGTACAGTCGGGGACATTTTAAATTGCCGCCCTCGAAAATAAAAAATATTCTTATTTTTTTGCCTAACCCCAATTCACAAGTAACGTGTTTTATCGATTGTATTTTTACGTGTACGTATTAGCAGAAAAACGATTTTTTTCTTTGACGTTTTATAAAGATTTTTGGCACGTTTTTGTCGCCATTTTGTAGTTTTTTGTCCAATATTTTTACTTTGATTACGCGTGATCCACAGTTGCAAGAAGTGAACCTGTGGATCAGGCCTTACTTATAGCAATTAAAAATGAATTTAAGTGGGTTTTGTCAAGTTAGACAATAAACTTTAATTATTGCCAAAATATTAGTTATTTTTGCTAAAAATGTAAATGCATTATAATCAATATGGTTACGACCCTACACTAACAGCACAAAGAAACGTTTCTTTGTGCCAACAGTGAATAACATACGCGTTTTTAATTTTAATCTAGCAGAATAGACGTTTTATTTTGAGGTTTGCTCACCTCACCTTACCGGTTATGTAACAAAAAATAAACCTCAACAGTTAAAGGTTAAACATGTACTGGAATTCAAAATTAGCTCTCTGTGATTTGTAAGGTGATATGTATGTAGTGAAGGTTCCTTCTCTTTCTTCAAATCCAACTAAATAAACTACTGGTGCCATCAAGTAATAACTTTAAAGTATCATTATTAACCTATTAGGACAGTTCTCTGTTAATTAATATATCTTAGATGAATCCTTGGGATTTTTATTAGAGGAGTTATTATGCTATTTTTGTTGTATTTTGTATTTTTCATGAGTTTTTTTATTTGTGATATATGATATTCATAGTAAATATACACTGCGGTCGAAGGTACTGCGAACATTGGGACGGATGTGTCGAATTTACATAGCAGAAAAAAAAAAACAACCATAACAAAATAGTAAAGTTCAGGCCGTACATGTTTAATACTGCTTATAATTAAGGTCACTAGATCACGAAATTCCTTCTTAGAAGGAACTTCATGGCGTTTTTATAAGAGAATCAACACACTAGGTATGGATAGACATAAGACTCCCAAGAACATTTCACCAATGAGTATATGACCCATATGGAGTGGCAACTGGCGAGCCTTGCAACATTGTGGGGTAGATGGCGCTGAAATAAATTCGTCTAGTACGCAATTTGCGGAGACAAGTACTATGATCTGATGGCATTTGAATAATAGGCATGCACCTCCGAATTCGCACATGCAACTAAATCGTACTAGCAGTCCCTGAATATTGCGTACAGACGAATTTCAGGCCTTCTGCCCCTCAATGTTGCAAGGCTCGCCGCCGGTTGCCACTCTAGATGGGTCATATTCTTATTGATTTTACGAAGGAGAACCACCCCCCTCGACCTCTGGCATGGGGGTGGTTCCCCTCCCTTAAACGTGCTTTTTGACAGGTTTTTGCTAATAACTCGAATACTGTCAACTTTTTTGAAAATCCTCTAGAAATCACTTTTTGAGCAGACAAAATTTATTTTCTACTGATGTACATTAGTCCCCTCTGAAAGCATTGGTGCACTTGCCATAGACGTACCAAAAAGAGGGAAACTTTTAAATTTAAAATTTTTGTTTTTTCTTGTGGTGTGGTTATTCTTAACATATTGTTTTTCTCAACAAAGTATGTTTAGTCAAAAATCCATTATATAGAGTTATATATTTTACAAGTTGGATATATCTTAGGAAAACAGCCGCATTGAAAAGAAATATATTTCTAGATCCTTGAAAGTTAATAATAAATTAGGGTGAGCAAAAAATTATTTCTGGTTAATATTAATTTGAAACTCAATTTCTCAAGTTGGCCTTGTATGAAGTGCAGGTGGGGGCAATCCTCCCCTCACCCAAGTTCTGACCAGTATTTTCTTAATTATTTGCAAACTTTTAACTTGGTGGATGAACGATGTTTTAGAAATATAATATATCTTACTTATATAAAATGTAATTGTATACAATGGGTTAACAATAAAAAATACCACAAGGCAAAACAAAACTTTGGATTTAAAAAACTGACCCCTTTTGGGTACGCCTATGGAAGGTGCACTACTGCTTTTAGTGGAAACTTACATTCATTGATGAAAAGAAAATTTTGTCTTTTTGAAAACATATCTAATTTTTTAGTTAACAGTTTTCGAATAATTAGCAAAAACCGTTAAAAAGCACGTTTAAGGGTGGGGCACCACCACCCTGCCAGGGAAGGGGGGGGGGAGGTGGTTCCCCTTCGTAAAATTTTCGGGGAAGTCTCATGTCTATCCATACCAAGTGTGTTGCTTCACTCAATAAACGCAGTATATCTCTCAAATCTTACATGTAGGGCCGGAACTACTGCCAAGGTAAATAATAAAAGATAGCAAGCGCTATGCAGTGAGACGCAGCATTCACGGGGGTCGCGCTGGAAGGTCGATAGCAAATTCGACTTATGCCTCTCTATGTTAGCAGTAACTCGCACCGCATGGTATACAGACATGTAAAAATTAATTAGTTTTGGGGAAAAAAGTAAAATAATTAACTCAACCATGTGTTGACAATTATGGAAAATGGAAATCCACCTTTTTATAATTCCTAAAGGTGGCCACAATTGGTAACATTTGTAATTTTTTAACATAAATAAAATTTTACTTATAAATTGCAAAAAAAATATGGCCTTGACTCAAAATAAAACAAATATTTCTGTAAAGTATATATATTTTACAAAAGTTACCATGAGGTTTTTTGTTAGGCAACTACTAGCACCCACTAGGTGCAATATGCAAAAGAGATAATGCCTTTTGAAAATGCTCTTTTTTGACCTAAACCTGATCATGATACTTAAAATATGTTGTAGTGTTTCATATGTACTAACTAAATTTTAAAAAATGATAATTGTTTTCGACTTGGCAATTACCTACTGTTAACCATATTGGCAACTAAAAGGTAGGTAGGTAATTGTTGACATTTTTTATTTGGTGTTGAAAAATTATAATTATATTTAAAATAACCTCAGTTATTGTTTAAAAATATGTCAATATATCAAGTAAAATCGATAAACTGAGATTTTCTAAAATTAACTGGATAGGCTACTATTTTTTCTTAATTTCTAAGAATTATTTGTAGGGTAATTTATTCTTGTAATATTTTATTCAAAATGTACTATTATAGTGGTTCTCAAGATTTCATAATTTATTTTAGTGTATTTGAATTTATTGAAAAAACAAACTTATATTAATATTATTATATTATATAAGTACCAGGTAAAAGTGAAGAAACCACCAAAAATTGTATATGAATCTGATCCTGTACCAACAATTAAAGAACAAGTGGTGCATTTGAAAACTTTAATCCAGTTCTCAGTTCACTGTTTCGGCGATTTTCGATACAAAATCATTAATGAACCTTTTTGTCATGTTAACACAAAACCTTAAAGAAAAGTTTTTTCTGTGTAATTTTATGGAAAAATGGCATGTACTATTCGAGAGACATAAAAGTTTTATATGTCCTGAAAATTTCACAACAATTTGTAGTATAACAAAGTTTTGAAATGTTGGTTGAGCACTCCCAGTAGAAACTCGAATACAGATCCGGAAAGTTCCTGCCCCCCCGGGGGAAGCTTCATCCCCCGCAAGGTGACAATGATGGTTTTTTGCGTTTTGCACGTAAACTGTAACTCTGACGAAAAAGAGTTATAGGACCTTTAAGATTCTCCAGTAAATTTTCCACAAAAATTGTAATTTATTTTTTTTTCCACCAAACGCTCATAAATCACCTTAGAAAATAACCATAGTTTTCCGTTCTAACAAAAAATGAGCCTTGTCCCGTTTTTTGCGTCGACTATCTCGAAAAGTATTAGCGTCAGCAAAAAAATGTATAAAAGCAAAATTGTAGAGCAGTTCTCTTTCTACAAGATCCCTATCATATAATAATTTTTATACGTGTGCATTTTATTTTGTTCAACCCCAAGTAAAGAAACTTGAGAAATCAATATATCATCATCTCATTGAGTAGGCAATATTTCCATTCAGAAAGTAACTTCAGCCAGTCGGCAAAGATCGGTGAAGCCGAATAATTGGAGCGGGGCCGATCGTCACTTCTCAAATTTACGACTCGCGGAGCGCAGCGTTACCAGATGTACGATAATTATCGATTCTGTACGATAACTGAACCGAACCAATGTAATTTACGTCTACGATAATTTGCCTATTTTTCGTTTTTGTAAGTTTTTATTCCTGAATTGTTAAATAACCAGAGTTTAATACGCGGCTTTAGAGGAAGTATCAATTGCTTCAGAGTTTCACATAACAAATTGCAATTAGTAACTTTTTTGACAAGCTATTATAGATAGTTGTCAATCTAACTTTTTTTGTTATTCACAGGCGTTTTTGTACCTACAATCGCATCGTCCACTTAAATGTTGAATGAAAGCTCATAATACTAAAGAAAATATTTTATAGAATCGCGCTTCTTTATATTCCTCAAATGTGGGAAAAATAGGAGATAATTAAAAAAGTAAACATTGTTATCAGTACAGATAAACCTTGTGATAAAAATGTCTTTTTCTTTTGAGGTGCGATGTAATCTTCCTCCTCCAGTTGTTGTTTATCCCTTGGTGTACATAACATTTATATATTTTAAATAAACTTAAAAGTTTTAAGATGTTTAAAGCTTTTAGTATTGTGTTCATTATATCTAAAAGTCGACTCAAATAACAAATTTAAACCTCAATTTTAATACGACAATTTTCGCCAAAAACGATAATTTTCACGATAATGTCAAGTGGTTGATTTAATAATTTTCTACTGAGCACCTGGCAACACTGGCGGAGCGCGGAGGTCAAGCGATGTGTGCGGTTTAAGTAACAAATTATTGTGTGGTTATCATAGCGGCAACAAACTGTTTTATTTGTGTAAAGACGCTTGAAAATTATGAGATAGTATGTGCTGACCAGGTTGTGGTGAATTTGATGGCTGTTAGCAAAGCTTAATATTTATCAAAAATATTTTGTCCCATATGGATCTTGTGGAAAAAGAACTGCTCTATAATTTTGCTGTCATACATTTTTTTGCTTACACTAATAGTTTTCGAGATAATCAACACAAAAAATGAGGCAAGGCTCATTTTTTGTTCGCACTTATGCTTATTTTTCAAGGTCATTATTAGTGTTGGGTGGGAGATACAAAAAAAAATTATATTATAATGTTTGTAGAAAATTTAATGAAGAATCTTAAAAGTCCTCTGACTTTTTCTCATCAGAGTTACAGTTTAAGTGCAAAACTTAAAAAACCGCGTTGGGCACCTTTGGAGGGATGTTTTTTTTTTACCAAAGGGGATGAAGCCTCGGATGAAGCTTTATGACAAAATCAACTGCCTACATTGTAAAAATACTTCAAGTACAAGTATGTACAATTAGAATTTCAAGTATTTTACATGAAGTACCTGACAACTCTGTCTGTAGGTACAGGATCAGATTTATATACAATTTTAGATGGTTTCTCCACTTTTAGCTGTTAGTGCAACAACTAGATAACTTAAAATTGATAGTTTTGAGAAAATCTCAAGATGTCTTCTTATATAATGTGCATTTTTTGAGTTATTTATTTCTTGTCACTCTTTAAACAAGTTTGGTTGCTTGTACAAGATACAGTCGAACCTCTCTAACTTGAACCTCTATAACTCGAACCTTTTAAGTGGTCCCTGCTCTTTTTATATGTATTTTAACAAGTTTAATTCGAATTTCTATAACTCGAACTCTCCATAACTCGAACTCTCCATAACTCGAACTGTTTTGGTTGTCCCTTTGAGTTCGAGTTATAGAGGTTCGACTGTATCTAAATGCTGCATTAAAAAGATAATAAAAAATAGGTCAGCTCACAGGTCAGCTTTAACTGGACAACTCAAAATGCATAAATTTCAAGTTATCTAGTTGTTGCACTAAAGGGGCAATATATGGTAAAATTGGCAGTATTTTTTTTAATTTTAAAAAATTAAGCAGTTCAAAAAAATATCAAATTATGGATTTTTTACTTTTTTAGTTAAACAATTGTAGGTACTAAAAATCATTGAAATCAAAGATAGTCCAAACAACTGCCTTGTTGATTTGATATGGTTTGTCCCTTATTGTAACTCTTTAGTTTGATTGTGCTGTTTGAAAATAGAACCAGTATCAAAAAAAAAATTACATTTGACCTACCTATCTTAACCTGACCTGATACAACCTAACCTGACCTTACTTTACTTGTCATTTGGGAAGCATGCAACACATTAAATGTGCTTGTCAGGTGAGGTCACATTACTTTAGGTAGTGTCAGCTGACAGTGAATTTTGTTACTTGCACTATTTCATTACTGACCCTATTTTAAAAGTACTATTTGCATACTGACACTTTGGGCCCATTATTAAATTACATAACACACCACAGAACTACTCTATCTATTTAACTCATAAGAACTAACAAGGATATCTCTCTATAAGTGTTTAAGTTAAGGACAGGCTCTATTATGTAACTGGCACTATTAAAGTAAAAATATTTTTTAGTTGCTATTAGAGACCCTGTATATACAACATATTTTAAAGATACAGCGTCTCTAGGTGCTTATAATAGCAAATTCTTTTGAGAAAGTTAGTGGGCCACTCTAGGTCCACTAACACTGTTTTGGTGCTGTCAAAAAATTGCCCCAGTGCAGTTTCAAAAGAATACAAAAGTGCACTAGTACAATACAAGCTCTGAGAGCCTGTGCCAAAAAATGTGCAACACTGGGTTTGTCAGTGGATCAAAAGAATACAAAAAATTGCACTAGTTTTCCTAAAAGAATACGAAAACTGCACTAGTGGCGCACCAGTGCTGCACTTTTTTCCCAAAAGAATTCGCCATAAGTTTTTAATCATAACAGTTGGACAGGACATTTTATACCAGTCCAGTTCAGGTGACAAACCTTGAGTTTAATTGCTACTGTTTCCCCAAAAAAGCCTGGCACTTTTGTTCTCAAAAATTTGCCCCCCTCCTAAAATGCTTTTGGAGCTGTTTGAAAACATGCATCAAATTTTTTTTACCAATGCAATTATTTCTGAAAAAATATATATACAATTTATACAAGGAGAAACAATTTTTTCATCTTTAATAAAGAAGATTAGGACAGCTACAGCTTATAACTGAATTATCAATCAATATTTTGTAATTAAAAAAAAATCCGGGAAGTAAAATTACTGCATTTCTTTGGCAATATATGTATATCTCTAGTTATCAAAACATAAAAGATCACGTGAGAAAAGACTGCAAAAAACACGCCTAGTTTTTAATTATTTTGCTGCTAATTTATCCTTATTTAATTGGACTGTGTGTCCAGAGCTTGGAGTTAATTAAAACAGCCTTTGGAAAGATTCACAAGCCAGTTTTAGCCAGAAATTTGAAGAAGTTTCCTCAAAAACAATACTGCAGATCAGAAGAACACACCTAAACATCTGGATGGTCAGCTGACCGACGGAACTCTCTATCTAATCGTGCAAGATAAAAAAGGAGAAACGTTAGGTGAGGTGTTCTTTACATAAAACGAATAAATAAGTATCAAAACTACTTAATATAAAAATGCTAATTTACCAATTTTATCGTCGTCCAATGAAGTAATAATCTCTTTTAATTTTGGGTCGGCATGCGCCAAATTGGAGGCCATTTTTGTCGCTAAAAAACACCACTTTTCAACACAAAATTCAAGGAAACAATCTGAAAATTTTCACAAGACCAACAAGGGCGAAAATCTTGTGATTATTGACAGACGTTACCAACCTAAATTCTGACAGTACGTCACACATCACGTGCTTCAGAAAAGGACACAAGATAAAGGTTTTCTTGGCCATCCGTACCCGCGTAATTTAAAAAAAAATTTCAGAAAAATGGAATTTCAAGAACCAAAACGAAAAAAGTTTTGTCACTTAAAAACAGAACTACCTTTGCCGATTCAATTTAAAAAAGATGGCTCCATTGCTAAAGTTTCTGCAATTTTCAACGGCTTTTCCGTTGAAGTTGAAAATGAAGATGATATGAAAAAATTAGTTTCTATGGGGTCATTTGGAAAAGCAAACTTTTCTCGAAGTTTTCCTCAGTTCATGGGTCATAAACCAGAAGTTTTAAGAGATAGACAATTTAAAAATAGAAAAAAAATATTGCAAAACTTTAAGAGTAAACCTAAACCAGAAAAAGTTATTGTAGTGCCTGATAGTGACAGTGAAGAAATATATGAAGAATATTTTAACTATTTCAAAAATTTGAAACCACAATATCAAATAGATAATTCTGGCTTACGAGAAATGCTGTGGTTGAGCCTGGAAGAAGCATTTTTTTTAGTAAATGAAGTACAATGTTTAGAAATATCTTACAAATTTAGAACATTATCTGTAAGACAGATATGGAATGAATTTTGCCAAACTCAACCCAATTTTGTCCAAAATTATATTGTTTATTATTATTACCGATGTAAAAATTGGATTGTCAAGCCAGGGGTGAAATTTGGTGGTGATTTTTGTAAGTAAAGAATTTTTTTTTATATAGGCATCAGATCACTCAAAATCTTTTTTTTCTAGTGTTGTACAAGCAAGGTCCAGCTTTCTACCATGCCAGTTATGTTGTCATTATACAGAAATCCAATGAAGATACTGATGTTTGTGACAATATACCAATTTTTGGATTGAATCGACTATGTGAAACAGCAGCCAAAGTAGGTAGTTTGAAATATTAATATCAAACTGTAAATAACAAATTCTTACATTTTTAGGAATTATTGATTGTTAAAGTTCACTTTCCTGAAAACATTGAAGTTTGCTATGAAACCCTTTTTAATGTAAAAATTCAAGAAATACTTTTAAAAAGATGGACATCAACAACTGAAAGAGACATGCTATGCTTAACTAAGTAATTTAATTTTAAGAAAAACTACAAAATAATTATAAACAGTTTACATATTTGATCCCATTCTTGTTCTATTAGTTGGTATTCCGGTTCTCCTGTACTGACTTCGTTCCTCCAAATATTCATTTTTGCATCTATTTTTAAATTCTTCATCAGTATACCATTTTGTAAGACATTCTTTAAGCAGACTATTTTCTTTTCGACATTTGATAACCATAAGTAAATTACTACTTTTGCAACATTTTGTAAATTCTTCCACTTCTTTGGTGCACTTTTCTGAACGGGCAATATCTCGCATTTTTTTAGGTATTAATACATCAAGTTCTACTTTTCTTAAAAATTTGTCATTTGGATCCCCTAAAAAGTATTATGTTTTAAATTTTGAACCAATTTGTCTCCCAACAGCACAACAAACCTTCAGGTGGCAACCAAACTCTTACCTACCTATTCCATGGGGCCCACCACCAAGTTTTGGAGACAGGAGTGTTTTTTGTGGTTTTTCGGATGTCATTCTGTATTTGCAACAAATCTGGTTCAAAAGAAAAATCCTTAGAAATTCTAGTTTTTTGCTTGTTTAAAATCAAAACAAATTTTAAGGTTAGTTATTAGGTTAATCTTATCTAATCTGCGATTAGGTCACTAAGTCGAAGCACGGGCGACATCTAGCGTCTAGCACGATGTTTATTGTCACCCACCGAACACTTATTTCTATTTCTGTTGTTAAGCTACGTTTACATTTGGAGAGTTTACTGGCAGCCACTAAAATTGCCATATGTAAACTACAAGAAAGTTCACTTGCTACTCTCCCGCAAGTACAGCTACGTTTACATTTAAGCTACGTTTACATTTGGAGAGTTTACTGGCGGAAAATACTGGCAGCCACTAAACTTGCCATATGTAAACTACAAGAAAGTTCACTTGCTACTCTCCCGCAAGTGCAGCTACGTTTATATTTATTTATATTTAGCGTAATGTGACTTCCAATTTATTTTGGGAGAAATAGGACTGCTCATACACGTTTCCGATTTGGTCAGTTTATGTTAACCTAGTCTTAACAGTTCTTTAAGTTTTTGGTATGATAAATCTCATAAAAGTTCCTATAAAAATCGGGATCTTCAGTTGATATCTCCTTTAAGAGTCGTTCTGATGCAAGTACTTCTGCGTCTGATCCAATCTCTAACCCAAACTCGTTTTTTCCTAGTTTTCTTGCATTCTAACTTATTTATTAAATTATTGGCAATTTCAAACACAACAAATTTAACAGCAGCACGCACTAGCGCCATTTTGTGTTTAGTGGCTGCAAGTACTTTCCGCCAGTAAATTCTCCAACAAAGCAAGTTTAGTGGCTGAAAGTACTTTCCGCCAGTAAACTCTCCAAATGTAAACGTAGCTTAATGTGACTTCCAATTGATTTTGTGAGAAATAGGACTGCTCATACACGTTTCCGATTTGGTCAGTTTATGTTAACCTAGTCTTCACAGTTCTGGTATAATAATCTCGTAAAATTCCTATAAAAATCGGGATCTTCAGTTGATATCTCCTTTAAGAGTCATTCTGATGCAAGTACTTCTGCGTCTGATCCAATCTCTAACCCAAACTCGTTTTTTCCTAGTTTTCTTGCGTTCTAAGTTATTTATTAAATTATTGGCAATTTCAAACACGTAACAAACTTAACAGCAGCACGCGCTAACGCCATTTTGTTTTTAACTGCTTGGCAAGTAAACTTGAAAACGTGTAAACACAAAAGTTTAGTGGCTGCCAGTACTTTCCGCCAGTAAATTCTCCAACAAAGCAAGTTTAGTGGCTGAAAGTACTTTCCGCCAGTAAACTCTCCAAATGTAAACGTAGCGAAGTTAGTGCACCACTCGTTTTGGTGTTGTCGTCAAAAAATTGCTGCAATTTGGGTTCATGATATCAAGAGGCTGAAAAGGGACCGGTAAGGCTCCTTGTGACCGTCACCGCCTTTGACTCAAGAATTTACGTTTACACTTTTTTTTTATCTCATGTCAGTTTTTATGTGGGAAAAAAGTCACTGCGCTGAGAGCTAATTTTGATCCGTGACAAAACCTGAGTGAAGCCCTGGGCATATCATACAATGCTGCTAAATTAACCATATTGGGATGGATGGAGGACAGCTTCCAACAATACTGGATGAATATACCAGAACTGGTTCACTCTAAAGAGTTCATTAAAGGACCTTGTCAGAAGAGAGCCAGAAATATCATTGGACTTACCAAACAGGAGATCCGTATAGTGACTGGACTTTTTACGGGTCACTGTCGACTAAGAGTACCCATGCACAGAATGGGAATAACAGAAGAGACCGAATGTAGACTCTGTATGGAGGATGATGAAACAGTTAGACATGTACTGTGCGAATGTCCGGCTATTGCACGTTTACGTCAAAACACTTTCGGTAAACCTCAGATTGATTCAGAAGATCTAAACAGTGTCTCACCCAAACTGATAGCTAACCTTTTTGGAGGATTAGGCACACGGTGGATAGAATTATCCACCGTGGATTAGGCATACAGTGGTTAGAAACCACTCAAAAGTGAGCCACAATAGACCCACTAGTGGTCGCAGTGGAAGGGCTGCAAGGCCCACGCATATATGAATCATCATCATCATCAATCAAACCTGAGTGAACAGTATAAAAAAGTAGAAAATAAATGTCGAAAATCTTTATTATAAAAAGAGGACGGCCATATTGGATCAACTTGAAGGGCTTTTTATAGCTGTTCTATACAAGCAGCCTATACAAGGTGACAAATTAAAAAGGATCCACCTTGATTTTCTCGAAAATTATCAGGAAATTAAAAAAAAGCCGATACACGTCGATTTTGTTTGCAAGGGGGACCCTTTTTGGCTATCTTGAAATTTTTGTAGCACGAACCCCCTTAGAGGGGTATACTTTACGCCTATATTTTGAATAGGACAAGTGGGTCTAGTGATACCTTGTTTTGAAGCTCTCTTGAATGTCTTTACAACCGTGTAAAATTTTCGAAAATCCATTGATTAGTTTTTGAGATATTTGCTTTCAAATTTCCAAATTTAACATGGAATGATAAAATAAAAATTAAATCCAAAAAATATAAAATTCTAATAAAATTTTTATTTTATCAGTCCATGTTAAGTTTCAAAGCAATTATCTCAAAAACTAATGGATAGATTTTTGAAATTTTTACACGGTTGTAAGGACATTGAAAAGGACTTCAAAACAAGGTATCACTAGACCCACTTTTCCTATTCAAAATATAGGGGTAAAGTATACCCCTCGAAGGGGGTTTGCGCTACAAAAATTTCAAGATAGCCAAAAAGTGTCCCCCTTGCAAAAAAAATCGACGTGTTTCGGTTTGGTTTAATTTCCTGACAATTTTCGAGATAATCCAGGTGGATCCTTTTTAAATTGTCACGTTGTATAGAACATAATACCGTTATTTGATCGAGATCTGTATAAAACAACGATAATACGTTAGCGCTGGTATCAGTGTATAATAAAATATTTAAGAGGTACGTGGAAAGGGAAAAATTACAGAATTCTAGACGGTCAGCCCGCTCATCTAGACGCGGTCATAACATATTGACTCGTTTAAGCAGTTTCACTCTATATGAAATCCTTGAGAAGTATTTAATCGATAAACCTCTGGCCGCGTACATTGTTTTTTTTTTATTTTTTTTTATTATAGATGGCAGCAGTTGGCTTTTTTCTCAGCCCCAAGTGAGCCCCTAAGGGTAGGCAGCACAATTAACATGCTTCCCATTCATTTGATATTACAAAATAAAGCAATGAACAAAAAGTGTCATTGCGTCTTTTTCTTTAGTATATAGAAGGAGAGAGTAACTTGACTTCAAGGGTTAGATCAGTAAGTTGATCACCCAACAGCCATTTTCTTAACAGAAAACAGAATGGAGTTTGGTGTTCTGTGAATGGAGTCAGATTTTGTGAATTTGGTGAGGTTGAAATATATTTTTAAAAATATGTTTTATTTTGTGGATATTTTTAGACTTTTTTGTGAAAAATTAAAGTGGTTACAGCTTGGGCATTCTTGGAATTCATGTATCCAGAAGAAACATGCAGGTTAGTGGATTAAAAGCAGGATTAGTTTTAGGCCGCTAGTAATTTCTGTACCTAATGCGTAATTTCGGTAATTTTTTAATAAAAAGGTGAACATTAATTACCGTTTCAAAGGATTAGGAAGCATTCTGTTCAAACAGAAGGTAAATATTTTTGCAAACCATAATTAGGTAGTTTCTAGGTATAATTAAGAAAAATGGGTAAATATATAAAATAGGGGAGACTAGGGATAGTTCATACATTTTTTAAAAATATTTTTGAATTAAAATATAGATGACATTTTTTAATATTTTTTTGCATTATAATATATAGCTTAATATGTAATGATTTTGAATGATTTTAGTGTGACAGTTTGCTAATTAATGTATCAATGATCCCTATATCTGTACCCCAGAGCCAGACTATGTTTGACTTTTTTTGGTTTGAACAACCGTAATACAGACTTAACATTGTTTGCCTAACGATGTCTATGGACTTAATATTGGTTCATATCGAGGTTTATAATTAGCAAATAAAAATACATGAAAAAATAAGTATTAAGGTTGTTCAAACCAAAAAAAGGCAAAAAGGGATTTAACATGCAATAATAATATATGATATATTAGGAATATTTGATACAAGTTGCATAATACATGAATAAAGAAAAAATATTTATTTGTGTTTCAGTGAATTCTCTAAAATATGAATCTTTAATAATCCCTCAAATAATAAGCAGCCAAATACAAGTAATTCTCACCAAAATAGGTACCAATGATAGTAGTAGTATTTAAATTTTGCCATAGTTTAATACAAAACAATTTTCCCTGAACTGCTGGTTTAGTGGTGCCTTAAGGGAGATCCATATAAAATATCCATACAATATTTGATATTAATAAAAATATATCTACAAAGGTGTGCTGTTTTTAATTATTGTAATGTTTATTTTTTTTTCAGAATTGAAAAAGCGTTGACGATCCTCCATTCTTAGTTCAGTAAATTTTACTAGAGTGAAACAGCTGACACCAAAAGCCAAAAAGTTTTATCGAAGAGTGGTAACTGACAGTAAAAAATTAGCCAACCAGAGCAGGACAATCATTTCGAAAACGTCTAGAGATAGCTGACAATTTTTCCAGTCACTATAAACATATAATTAAAAGGGTAAATAATCAAACCTTATTTTGTTATGGTTACCGAACTGGCAAGATTTTTATAATACACATATCCTACCCTCAGAACAAAAGTGACACATCTCAAAATTTTAATTTTAGGATTTTTACTTTTTGCGGTTTGTCACTCACTATCGATACATTGTCAAAGAAAGTCACAATTCAAATTACAAATAATAAAATAATATATTTAAAGTTTTAAGTTACCACAGCTTCTTATGGTAACTGCAAAAGTTTTTTGCAATTTTCCAACAATTTAATTTTTTGAGCTTTTTGAGGGTGTGATATATGTGTAAAAATATTTAACTATTGTAACAAATACTCTTAATTAATAAGTGTCATTGAGATTCATGTATATTTTGTAAATTGTATTAATAAAAAAAATTTACCAAGTTTCAATCCTTTTTGTATTCCTTTTATTTAAAAAGTTAAGTAAGTTTAAATAAAAGGATTAATTAGTCACTTATTTCCTTTATGAGACATTGACAACTTTTACAGTTCAGTTGCAGTGGTTGCTTTTGGAAACAATGGTGAAAACCATAATTTATTATCAATAAATAGTCTGACACGATGAAGTTAGTAAAAGTTGTCAAAAACACCATAAAGGAATATCAGACTATAAAAAGGACCAAGAAACAGGCAAAATTAAAGTTCTTTGATTTTTGAAATCTTTAATTTTGTCTTTAAGTACTCTGTAAGAAAGTCGCAACTGTTATTAGCATATATTATCCAAATTGGTTATACTAATTTACAACTGCAACCTTCTTGCTTAGTATGGAAATCTTGGCCCTTTTTGTAAAAACCTAAGTATTGATTCCAAAAAACAAATCAATATTTTGTTAAGAGCGCCATCTATGTCAAACCTAAGAACTAATCAAAATGTTTGGCCGCACAGTTTAAGGTGCCTGTAATACTTCTCAGAGCTTAGCACGGGAGAAAGTCTTCTGGTCTGCAAAGCGGACCGAACCGTGGTCTTCTGTGGACGCGGTTACGGCAGCGTTCGGGCTACAACCGAATCGCCACAGAAGACCACGGTTCGGTCCGCTTTGCAGACCAGAAGACTTTCTCCCGTGCTAAGCTCTGAGAAGTATTACAGGCACCTTAAACTGTGCGGCCAAACATTTTTATTAGTTCTTAGGTTTGACATAGATGGCGCTCTTAACAAAATATTGATTTGTTTTTTGGAATCAATACTTAGGTTTTTACAAAAAGGGCCAAGATTTCCATACTAAGCAAGAGGGTTGCAGTTGTAAATTAGCATAACCAATTTGGATAATATATGCTAATTACAGTTGCGACTTTCTTACAGAGTACTTAAAGACAAAATTAAAGATTTAAAAAATCAAAGAACTTTAATTTTGCCTGTTTCTTGGTCCTTTTTATAGTCTGATTTTCCTTTATGGTGTTTTTGACAACTTTGACTAATTTCATAGTGTCAGACTATTTATTGATAATAAATTATGGTTTTCATCATTGTTTCCAAAAGCAACCACTGCAACTGAACTGTAAAAGTTGTCAATGTCTCATAAAGGAAATAAGTGACTAATTAATCCTTTTATCTAAACTTACTTAATTTTTTAAATAAAAGGAATACAAAAAGGATTGAAACTTGGTAAAAAAATTTATTAATACAATTTACAAAATATACATGAATCTCAATGACACTTATTAATTAAGTAAGAGTATTTGTTATGTTAATAGTTAAATATTTTTACACATATATCACACCCTCAAAAAGCTCAAAAAATTAAATTGTTGAAAAATTACAAAAAACTTTTGCGGTTTCAATAAGAAGCTGTGGTAACTTAAAACTTTAAATATATTTTTTTATTATTTGTAATTTGAATTATGACTTTCTTTGACAATGTATCGATAGTGAGTGACAAACTGCAAAAAGTCACTTTTGTTCTGAGGGTGGGATATGTGTATTATAAAAATCTTGCCAGTTCGGTAACCATAACAAAATAAGGTTTGTTTATTTACCCTTTTAATTATATGTTTATAGTGACTGGAAAAATTGTCAGCTATCTCTAGGCGTTTTCGAAATGATGTGATTGTCCTGCTCTGGTTGGCTAATTTTTTACTGTCAGTTACCACTCTTCGATAAAGCTTTTTGGCTTTTGATGTCAGCTGTTTCTCTCTAGTCAAATTTACTGAACTAAGAATTGAGGATTGTCAACACTTTTTCAATTCTGAAAAAAAATAAACATTACAATAATAAAAAACAACACACCTTTGTAGATATTTTTTTTTAATATCAAATATTGTATGGATGTTTTATATGAATCTCCCTTAAGGCACCACCAAACCAGCAGTTCAGGGAAAATTGTTTTGTATTAAAATATGGCAAAATTTAAATACTACTACTATCATTGGTACCTATTTTGGTGAGAATTACTGGCATTTGGCTGCTTATTATTTGAGGGATTATTAAAGATTCATATTTTAGAGAATATACTGAAACACAAATAAATATATATTTTTTTCTTTATTCATGTATTATGCAACTTGTATCAAATATTCCTAATATATATCTGTACCCCAGAGCCAGACTATGTTAAGTCCCTTTTTGCCTTTTTTGGGTTTGAACAACCTTAATACTTATTTTTTCATATATTTTTATTTGCTAATTATAAACCTTGATATGAACCAATATTAAGTCCATAGACATCGTTAGGCAAACAATGTTAAGTCAGTAGGTTGTTCAAACCAAAAAAAGTCAAACATGGACTTAACATAGTCTGGCTCTGGGGTACAGATATAGGGATCATTGATACATTAATTAGCAAACTGTTACACTAAAATCATTTAAAATCATTACATATTAAGCTATATATTATAATGCAAAAAAATATTAAAAAATGTCATCTATATTTTTATTCAAAAATATTTTTAAAAAATGTATGAACTATCCCTAGTCTCCCCTATTTTATATATTTACCCATTTTTCTTAATTATACCTATAAACTACCTAATTATGGTTTGCAAAAATATTTACCTTCTGTTTGAACAGAATGCTTCCTAATCCTTTGAAACGGTAATTAATGTTCACCTTTTTATTAAAAGATTACCGAAATTACGCATTAGGTACAGAAATTACTAGCGGCCTAAAACTAATCCTGCTTTTAATCCACTAACCTGCATGTTTCTTCTGGATAAATGAATTCCAAGAATGCGCAAGCTGTAACCACTTTAATTTTTCACAAAAAAGTCTAAAAATATCCACAAAATAAAACATATTTTTAAAAATATATTTCAACCTCTCCAAATCCACAAAATCTGACTCCATTCTGCTAAGAAAATGGCTGTTGGGTGATCAACTTACTGATCTAACCCTTGAAGTCAAGTTACTCTCTCCTTCTATATACTAAAGAAAAAGACGCAATGACACGTTTTGTTCATTGCTTTATTTTGTAATATCAAATGAATGGGAAGCATGTTAATTGTGCTGCCTACCCTTAGGGGCTCACTTGGGGCTGAGAAAAAAGCCAACTGCTGCCATCTATGATAAAAAAAAATAAAAAAAAACAATGTACGCGGCCAGAGGTTTATCGATTAAATACTTCTCAAGGATTTCATATAGAGTGAAACTGCTTAAACGAGTCAATATGTTATGCGAATCGCAATCATGGACGTCGTTTACAAATATGCGTGCAGGTAGCCAACCTCTACCTTCCCTAGATTTCAGGAGGCTTAGCACCTGTCTAGGTCTCTTTCCCAGGGATACGGGAGAAGACCACACCTGTATGAAAGGCGGAGAGGAAGGACATCGGTACGGCTAACCTAGCGTGTATGGGCAACCTTTCTTTTTGGGGAAAATATAAAGAAAAAACAGCAGCGTCTGACTCGAAATGAGCGGATGCAAACAGCGTCTGTCCCAGAATGGGCGGCTGAATATAAACTCACCAACACGCCTGGCAAGCGTGGTGTTTTAATGCCAATACCCCCCCCAATTGAAAAATCATGGCGAATTTTAAACACCCGGTAGGAGTAGGAGACAATTCGCCGCGGGAAGAATTTGCCGAGGGCAGATTCGCCGCGAGAATTTTTGTATAATTTTTATTTTAATCTAACTTAGCTTATTTTTTCTTAAATCATAGCTTCCCTGTCCTCTTATTGGGGGATCAAAATCTGTGTTAAACTTCGCATTAAATATCCTAACAAGTGTGTAGAACATCAACATTTTGCAAAAAAATGTCCCTACAAAAAAAATTGCTTTCTCAATAAGTAGTTTTTTAAAAACCTAATTTATATAAAAATAAAATAATACTTTTTTAAAAAGTGGTTTTTCAAAAAACTAATATTAAAAAAAAAATTATGAAAATTGTCCCATCACCTCAACATAATGTGGGACTAGAGGGGTAACAACGCACTAAGCAGCCAACTGCGGTGGTTGGCGGGACCGTGTAACCGGGCGCGTGCGCGATTTGCTTTGCGCTGCTATTTGATCGCTGATTGGTTGAAAGCCTCATGCTACGCGTTATGCGGCCTATGCAAGTTTGTGTGTGATGGGCTTTACGCGAGTGGATGCTAGTGCGTTGTCTGTCATAGATTAAGCCACGGCCCGCCGCGGTTTGCGCGTTTTCACCTAAAGGCCTTCACACGCACCTCCGTAGTATGGTGCATAACGCGTGGCATGGGGCTTTCAACCAATCAACGATCGAATAGCAGCGGCCATATTGGCTTTGCATAAGAAAAGTCCATAAGGTTGAACTTCTATGCGCCATGCTATGCGCTATGCATTTTTGTGTGTGATCGGCTTAAGGAAGCATAACGCAAAAATTTAGAATTTTTGAGCCCCCCTCCTCCCTTCATATTAGGAAAAAACATTGAGTGTAACGCAAAGGCTAAATTCCCTTTAGAGGTCTTTATTAATTTTTTTTTTCAGATACCACATTTCATTTAAACGAAAGTTGAGCCGATGCTAGTCGATATAGAGCATATTATCGGCAGAGCCTTAAGTAGTTGTGGTGTTTATCAATATTTTTATTGGATATTAAAAAAATATGGCAACCCTAGTAATATAACTGATGAATCCTTGATACAATAATAATATGTCTACAATTATCAACCTTTATATGACAAGAGTGATTAGGGCCAAGGAGGACATCAGAGCTAAAAAAGCATGAATTTAGATAAAAAAGCAGGACAAAACCTTCCTAGAAAAATTGTTAATAGATAAAACCAAAAAAATCAATTAAAAACAGATGATTAAAAATAAAAGGTCTCTTGGGTCGCCAAAAAGCCGGACGGACATTTTCATTGTGCCCTAAAAGCCGGGCTTGCCCGGCTTTATCCGGACGTATGGTTACCTTAAATAACGGATATAAACAATCGTTTTGCGCATGTCTTGTATGTAGCACGGGTAGCAGTCTGAAAAGCTTACGACTTATATACCTTTATCAGAGAAGAGTCCACCAACCCTTTATCTCCGCTGGCGGCTTGCAAGAACGTCGGACGGTCTTTGTATGCATTAAAATATAGTTAAAATGAATTCCAATGTGCCGAGCATGCGTGTCGTGTTCCCAATCTTCACGCGAACACGTTAGCAGCTTTCAAAAAATTTTTCATTGAGATTTTTTGAATTTGAAATTTGCAAAGAAGAAAGCATGCGTTTTTCGATAAAAAATATTTTTATAGTTCACACTGACTATTTGCACGTCGATTGGCACAAAAATTTGAGATCGAACATTTTTTGTGATGAGGTATTTGATTTTGAATAAAATTATATCTATATGGCGTTTACGTACATGTAGGTGTACTAAGATAGGTGTAAGCAAATCTCATGATTTTAACCGAAGGAATCTAGTTTTACTCTGTAACATTATTTCTGGGAAAGCATGTATACTAATCCTACTAAAAACAAATTAAAGTAATAAGCCAATAAGCCCTAAATGGAGTTTATTTTTGTTTTATCTTATGTTTTTTGGAAGAGTGTGTTTAAGTTAGCCAGCTTCTGATTCATATGAAAGCTATGAACTAAATACACAGGGCGAGACAGCTAGTTTTTGATTAAAAAGAAGCAATGGTCTAGAGTAAAGCAGAACAAGGGGAACAACTGTATAAAATCCATTGCTATTTAGTGTTATATGAAATTTTCTATAAGCAAATGCTAGCTGTCTTACCCATATTTGTTATATTGGTTTAAATAAATAAGACTATATGGAGACCCCTTACCAGATATTTTAGCTTTATTAGGTAATATTAAAATTTTAATTTTCAGCCATTTTGCTGACAAGCTCTTACAGCTATCAGTTGTAATAGAATATAAATAGGCGCAAAAACCTCTGAATAGTCCAAAGAAATTTGCCCCAGTAACTTTTTGCACAACAAAAATTTAAACACAAAAGTTAAAGTTAAAAAAGTAGTTGACCAAGTCAGTCTTAAAGCTGAAAACTTTAGATTAGCTTCCATTAACATTCTTATAAACACTATGACACAAAAGTAAGCATTTAAGGCATCGCCAACAAACAATGGGAAAAAAATCATCCACCAGTTTATTTTGTGCAGCTCTGTTTCAGGTTCAAAGAAAAATGCAAGAAATATTGTAAAAGATAAAATTGAGATCAGATTGATCCAGATTTCAAAAACTGTGAGGCCAAGCCATCGCACCATTTCATCCACTGTAAAAAACATATTTCTATGTTTTAGCTTTAAGTTGCTAAAGGATCTTTATGAAAAACACGAATTCTTAATGCTGAATTCTGCCGTTTTTGTATTTTATAATCCTCTTCATCGATTGCTGGTTCCAAGTCATCAGTTAATTCTGAAGTGAAGGTATTGGTGTGTATTTGAAAGGTGACATGTTGTTCCTGAAGCTGCAATGCCAACAAGACGCCCCTCTGAATTGCAGCTCCTAGGCAGTATATTATGATCTCACTTTCGTTGTTGCTTATTAGCTTATTGCACTTTTCCAGGAGACCCTAAAATATGAAAGAATGTATCTACCTAATAAATAAAAAAGTTTTAATATGCTCATTAACTAGTCGGGCCATTGTGAGGAGCAGTTCTAATATGCTTATTAACTAGTTTATTGTTTATTTAACTAGGCCATTTGGGGGGGGGGGGGTTAGCCCTAGGCCTAATACCTATACAGTGAAACCTCCTATAAGCGGACACTCACGGTTTCGTCGATTTTGTCCGCTTATTGTAGGTATCCGCTTAAGACTGAGAACTTTATATATTTATTATTAAAGTAGCAGCAGTCCCGTCGAATAAAATATGGTGCAAATACGACTATAATAATATAAAGAGGTAATTTCCCGACTGCATGGTGCGTTGTTACCAACATACTACATAATATTTATGCCCATGTCGTGCAGCGCTACGTCCCGTTGTCAGAGGTTTGAGTCTGGTTAAGGAAGGTTTCAGAATATTTTAACAAAAAAAAAATTTCAGCGTCCGGTTATAGGAGTGAATTTTACGTGTAAAGAAATAGGCAAAAGCTTGGTTCCAACAAATCTGTCAGCCTAAAGGGAGTGTCCGCTTTAATAGATAGCTAGTAGGAAAATATTCCATTCCATATACTCCAACAGGAGGCGTTGGTGGGGGCAACAGGGGCGAGACGGCTTAACAAACCTCAAGATAAATAAAAAATTTGAATGTCAAAAAAATCCACTAAAAAACTAGGAAAAATTGTGCCACAAAAAATGTGTAGAGAAGAAAAAATTTTGCTGCAGACATAAATGTTTACAAAATTAAACCTACTTTTGGAAAAAAGTGGAAAAAATTTAATGCTTTTTGAAAAACTGGCGCCGCACAATATAAGTGGTTTATGCAAGGGACCTATTGCAATAAAGCCAGGCACAAATGGTGCCGGGCACTATATTGACAGTTTCGCATTAAAAACTGACAGTTGATCTTTCACAATTGACATACCAAAGTCGAATGTAGAAATACTACTACTATGTCGGTTTAGAACGGTTTTCTACGTTGTCCGACGCCTATTCTCCACCTCCTTCGATCATCATCTGTCAGATTTTTTTGACTCATTGATCTTTGGATTGACTGTTGCCATTCTAGTTTACGACGCCCTCTTTTTCTGCGCCCTATCGGTTGCCATTCTAGGACCTGCTTTGGTAATCTTTCGTCGTTCATCCGCTGTACATGGCCGTACCATATCAGTTGCCTTCTAGTGATGTCATCCGTTATGCTTCCCTCGATTCCCATTCTTTCTTTTATGATCTCATTTCTTATGTGATCTACTCTAGATATTCTCATTGATCTTCTTATGGCATCCATTTCGACACTTGTTTTGTATTTTTCTGTTACGCGACAAGTCTCTATTCCATACAACAGCGTGCTTTTGACCATTGTTTCATATATGTTAAATTTTACATTCTTTTTTATCTCTCTGCTCCATAAAATACTGTTAAGACATCCAGTAGCTTTTTGCTTTTACTATTCTTTTTTCCAATTCTTTACAGTCTGTACCTGTCTTATCAAATGTGACACCCAAGTACACATACTCATTGCATGGAGATATTGTTTGTCCATTTTCTAGTACTAACTCACTGGATTCGTTTCAAATACATAAGTACTGTGTCTTGTCCACGTTCACTGTTAATCCCCACTTTTGGTATTCTTCTGTTAACCTTCTCATCATATACTCCATGTCTTCTTTATCATTAGCCACAATTACTTGGTCGTCAGCAAACTGTAGTGTGTATATGGTAAATCGGTCGTTAAGTTGTATTCCCATGCCGTGCACTTTACGTTTCCAATTTTTTAGAGCTACTGCGATATATATTTTAAAAAGAGTTGGAGAGATACAACATCCCTGTCTTAAGCCTTTTGTTACCAGGAATTCTTTTGAAAGTCGATTTCCAATTTTAATTTTAGATTTTGACCCTTTGTATAGTTCTTTTATCGCTTTTATGTATGTATGATTGATATTAGTTTGCTCTAACACTGTCCATAATTTTTCTACTGGAACGGTATCATATGCTTTTTGTAGGTCCACAAAGGTAACATGAGTCTCTATATTTCTGGCGCTCCTTTTCTCAATTACTTGTTTAAGACAAAAAACATTATCACTACAAGATCTGCCTGCACGAAACCCACTTTGCTCTTCTTCTTCTTGTTCATGAAAATCATTCTCTATTAAATCTCTAAGAATCCTACCGTAAAATCTACTTAGAGTACTGGTTACTGAAATCCAGCTTGTTTCCTTTTTTATGTATTGAGGATATGAATGCAATTTTCCAATCATTAGGTACTGGATGTCCGTTTATGCATTGGTTAATAATATATGTGAGATTTTCGAGTAGTTTCTCTGATCCATATTTGAGCATTTCAGAATATATTCCCCCAGGTCCGCTAGCTTTTCCGGATTTAAGCTTTTTAATATATTATTCTTTTTTCTTTCGATGATTACTTCCTCTCCATGTACTTCTATGTCTCTTCTCGGAGAGGCTGCCAGATATTCGGGTCTCGTCTCCTGCAGGAGTCCCTTGTAGTGTTCTGTCCATTGTTCTGGTTTGATTATCTGGATGTTTACTTTTTCTTTTGTTGGGTTTTTTACTGTAGAAATGAATTTCCATACTTCAGAACTCTGCCTACCTCCTACGTGTGTATTTATGTCGTGGCACTTGCGCTCGAACATTTCATTTTTTTCTGTGCGTATCAAATTTCTTAGCTGTCTTCTGGTTTTCCTGTAGATTTCTAGGTCTCTTTGCTCCTTAGTACTGAGCCATTTCAAGTATGTACGTTTTTTCTCTTTGACCATTTCCTGTATTTTGTCCGTCCACCACATCTTCCTGTTATTTCTATTATCTTGGTACCCAACAGCTTCGTTGCTTGCTTCCTTCAAGCTTTTTATTATGCTTGTATATATCTCTTCAAATGAGTGATTTGTGTTTATTAATTTTTCATCTAATCGGTTCTGATACAATCTTTGAGTACTTTCGATTTCTAGACTTCTAAAGTGGTATTTTTGATTGTCTTCGATGCTTTCTAGGTTTTCATTTTCTCTAATACTTTCGTCCTTATTTGTTTTTCTTAAAGGGAATAATATTTTTGCTTTTACCAGATGGTGGTCAGATCCACAGGTAACACCACGAAGTGCTCGCACATCATACCACTTTAATTGCGAGTGTTGTCCACCTATAGCATAATCAATGATTGATTTAAGATTTCTTGTTGGCTGAATCCAGGTATATCGATGAATATCCTTATGTTTAAAAAAATCATTATTTATTTTTAGGTTGTGGGTTTCACACAATTGCATCAGTCTTAAGCCATTATCATTTGTTACTTTCTCTCCAAATGGTCCTATCACTTTGCTCTGGGTTTGCCTACCAGTTCGGCTATTAAAATCGCCAAGCATAATTATTTCTCTGGTATTACCGATTTTTGTGATAGTCTCATCAAGTTGATCAAAGAACATTTGTTTTGTAGCTATTCTTTCGTCATCTGATGGTGCGTAGACTGCTATTATGCTTATATTATGTCCAAGCATCTTCATGTTCACTCGAAGTATGTTTTCACTAATGCAATCGTAGTCTGTAATTTTATTCTTTAGATTTTTCTTTATTAACAAGGATACCCCTCTGGCTGCTCTTCTTTCTTTTGGGACTCCAGTGAATATATGGACAAAATTACCGACGCTATTCGTACCTGTTCCTTTCTTTTTTGTCTCAATGAGTGCAATAATATCGATTTTGCAATTCTGCACTTCGGTTGCAATAATGTCCAACTTTTGATTCAGTCCCTGTACGTCCCTGTGTAGCTCTATTCATAGTCCTTTGTCTTTGCTTTTTTCGTCTTCGAGAGTTTCCATCCATTGCTCCGAGGGTTTGTTTAGGCTTTTTGGTAATTGCTTTGATTTACAAGTATTAGAGAACCAGTCTAATACCTCAACCCTCTACTTGGAGGGCCAGGATTTTTAATCAAGGTTTTACTCCTCTAGCCTTTGACGAGCCAACGCCATACTGTAAGGCAACAGCTGTAGTCTTTTATACTATCCCTAAAAGAAAGGGTTGCCACCTACGCTATGATCACCGTATCGACGTCCATTCTCTCCGCCTTTCATATCGATGTGGTCTTCTCCCATAACCCTGGGAAAGGGACCCTATACAGGTGCTAACTCTCCGGGTCAGAGAGTACCTGGAATCTACGGAGGGCAGGGGTCGATTCATTTCTCCTGATAGACATCTGACGAGGCCTACCCGTACCCTTCATGTAGAAATCCCGTCGTTTATTTTCCATTAATAGTGGCGTCACTATTAATTCCGGCTCTTATAATACACAATGGCCTTATTTTGAAAGAAGACAGCTGTTTTTATAATGCGAAACTGTCAATATAGTGCCCGACACAATTTGTGCCTGGCTTTATAGACAAAAATTGTGCCAAAGGCAAAAACTTCAAAAAACAAATGTAGTACTTTTCTGTACAAAAAATTTAAAAAACCATTTGAGATTCATGGAGCGCATGCAATGGCACAACAAATTTTGGGAAAAAATGACCCAAATGAAAAATTTTTGGTTAGTTTTGAAAGCATAAGCGCGGCAGGTTAGGATTTTTATAAATTATGCTAATTTTGTTAGGGGCTAATTTTCAGCTTGGGAAGGCTAAGCCCCCTAGCCCTCTCCCTTAATTCACCCCTGCAAACAAAAGACTACATTAGTCTACCTGCTGTCGTTTTTTCAGATAATGTATTTCTTAATCTAAATTTAAAAATTGCATTTTGCTAGCTGCTGTGGTTCTCAAATTATGCTTTTTTAAGAATATTTCAACCACTCTTCTTGGGGTGTGTTAAAATAGATTGCTCAGCAACATAAATAGGACAAAACAATTGCACAATATAAGTTTTCCTCAAGGTTACTAGTCACTCATATAAGTAACTTGAAGTGATGTCACAGTTACTTGGAGTGACCATTTGTATGACATCACTGATCAGTGACAGATGATTTTTCTCTAAATTCATTATAAAATACACAAGGGGTGAACAGCTCTCACAATCGGTGTACACATTTCTCACAATCTGTTCACAATCCTTCACAATCTTTACACAATCCCTCCCAATCTGTCACAATCTCTCACAATCCTTGACAATCTTACCACAATCCTTCACAATCTTACCACAATCCCTCACAATCTTTACACAATCTTAGCAAAAGATTGTGGATTTTCACAATCGGCATACACATTTTGGGGTTAGCTGGTCACCCCTCAGTTATTAAGTAGCAGGGCCAGTAACGGTAAATTAAGAGGGCGGGCAACAGTCAAGGAAACTATAGACGTGATGACCTTTTTTTTTGTTTTTTTGGTCACCAGAATTTTTGATGGTACGGCCCCCTCTCCAGGTGCGCTGCACAGTCCTCCATGATCCCTCACAATCTGTCACAATCTTGCCACAATCCCTCACAATCTTTCCATAATCCCTCACAATCTCAGCGAAAGATTGTGGATTTTCACAATCGGTGTACACATTTTGGGTTAGCTGTTCACCCCTAGAAAATACACTTCAATTTTAGGGATTTAGAAATTACCAAAATAAAAACAAACACACTTAACCTTAAAATTTTGCAGCAACCACATCTGCTGGTAGCCTATGTGGTTACTTGTGACATCATGGTTAGTGTTACTCAGTGAGGAAAAAACTAAAATGAGTAACCAGATTACCTGATTACTTGTGGTTACTTCGAGGAAAAAGGCATACACATACCCGAGAGGTGAACAGCTCTCACAATCGATGTACACATTTCTTACAATCTTTACACAATCCCTCCCAATCTGTCACAATCTTAGCACAATCCTTCACAATCTTACCACAATCCTTTACAATCCCTCACAATCTCACCACAATCCTCACAATCTTTACACAATCTATCCCAAGCACTCACAATCTTTCACAATCCTTCATCCCACAATCCTTCACCAATCACTCACAATCTGACCACAACCCCTCATAATCTTTCACAATCTGACCACAGTCCTTCACTTTTTTTTGGTTGCAAGAATTTTTGATGGGCTCTTGCCCCTCCAGGCACGCTACACCGCTGTGCCGTCCTCCACAATCCCTCAAAATCTTACCACAATCCCTCACAATCTTAGCAAAAGATTGTGGATTTTCACAATTGGTGTACACATTTTGGGTTAGCTGTTCACCCCTCGCACATACCATTAGGTGCCACAAAATTTTTGAGCATTTAAGATTGGTTTATTGGCTTTTGTATTTTGTACCAGACAGATAGACACCATTGCAAAAATTGGTACTTGTTTCTAGGTTTTTTTTTAAATTAATAAAAATTACTCAAAAATTGACATAATTTGCTGCTTTTGTTCTTTATTGTATTTTTCAGCACTAATTTATCTAAATTCCTTACAAGCTAAATTATAATATTTTGGCCATGGATGGCCCAAAAGTTTTACATACATTTCAAGAAAAAAACATCAGTTGGTTTTCCAACAGGCGAAAGAAACTGTACAAAATCATTATAAAAATTGTCAAAAATGGATAATGTGCTTACTTTGTTGTTAGAGCCAGTGCTTACATAGATTACGTTATCGCCTTGTTCCAATTTTTCAGGCTGTCTTTTCCGGACAGTGTGGTTTTGAGATTGGGGCTTTCTTGGTCTTCTATCCCTGTTAAAACTTTTTTTCTGATTACTGTTATTTGGGTTAGGTGTGGGATGGTTTGCATCTGCCATTACATGCTTTAATACACAGCACACCAAAAGCTTCAATTATTCAAAAAAATATTAAAAGCACAGAAAACAGAAGTTTTTTTTCCTTATTACAACTAACCCTACTTTTATCTTTTATGTTTTCATTTTACAAGACCATCATCTAATCTGTGTACAAGACTAGGGTGCGTTAACAAATTACGGTACATGTTTTAGTGCATGGTGCACGGGTTCACATTCCGATCATTAGCGTGCACTGGCCCCATTACTGGGCCACTTTATTTCGCTTTCAGCAAAGATTCAGCTAAATTCTCATCATAGACGTGACAGATCGGTTCGGCGTGAGATTGCATTTTCCATACACAAAAGATAAAATTCCGGTTTTTCACGAATTTCCAAATAAAAGTTTCTTTTAAAGTTAAGGGAAGTTTCTAAGATTAGTGCAATCAGAAAAAATGGATCGGTAAGGAGTATTTTATTATTTTAATTTAAGGCTGGATTTAGAATTATTTATGAAACTTGTATTCTTTGAGGTCAATTTTAATAAAATTAACTTCTTTTCGAAATAGCTATTTAAGTAGTAATAGGTTTGTAAGGAATTTTTAAATATACAAAAAGGAAGGAATTTTTAAATATACAAAACACCAAATGAAAGTGTTAAAACACCCCATACCTATATTTTCTATTTAAATGATTTTATTTAAATTCACAGAGGCTGGCTGTCTCTGCCCTACTGCCTGTATCTCTGCTGATTCATTTTGGCACAATAATACAATATTATGAAAAAAATTTGAGGGCAGAGGGTGGTTAAGGCGTGATAAATGCATAACTTTGAAACCAAAACAGATGCAGTTTTTAGATTTATGATTTGATGTGGTGACAATACAATTTTCTCGATAAAAAACTTGGAAATAGGGTTGTTGGTGAGGGGTGTTGAGGGTGGAAATTCAGGAACCAAAACAGATATGTTACTGCAGGTTTTAGATTTATGATTGGATTTGGATACTTTGTAAAGGTCGAGGTTTATTTAATAAAATATAAAAATATTTTATTAAAAATATGAGAAGTTTCAAGATTTCCGTTTAGTTGATAATAATATTTAACACAATGAAAAATAAATAAGTTAAAAAAAAAAATTAGATATTTTTTTTAAGAAAAAAAAATAATATTCATTAAAGTTCAAATTAAAAAAAAATTAAATTAAAAAAAATAATAAAATTAATTTTTTTTTAAGGAAAAGAAAAATATTCATTAAAACCTAAATTGAAAATATTAAAAACATATTCTAAAACTGGCAGAAAATATACAGGTATTATCAAAGCAAGAAAGTGAAAAATCACAACAATAAAAAAATATTATTTTTAAAATAAAATAATAAAAACCAAAAATTAAAAATAATAAAAACAAATGTTGAGAGACCAGTCGATAAACAAGTAATATTTAAACCAAAAATAAAAAGCAAGAGTTAAAATAAAATGATTGAGACTCACATGAAGCCAGCTGAACTAAAACCCTAACACTTATTTTCACTGGAGAGCACTGTTGATTCGATCGATCGCAAAATTACAAATGAAATTAATTAAATGAGCCACAAAAGAGGTTGACAAAAATCCCATTTTTACCTGTTTTGTCTGCGTCTTACGAAATTGTTTATATTAGGGGGCAATGAATACACAACTCTATTGTATTCATTAATTAGGGCTATATTCAGAAACACTGGCTCGATCAACAAGAGGGGATCGCCTATAAATTCGATTTCTTGAATTATATCTGGGCATTATTAAAGTACCAGTGTTAAAGTTGCAGCCAAAAGTGAAAAATAGTAGACAGTTAAAATTAAAGTGAATTAGTAAAAGTTGAGTTAACCATTTTATATAAAAATGTAGTCTTCAAGAAAATCTAGAGTTTTTGCTCTAGAATAAAAAATATATTTTAGTGATTCGATGACAGAAAGTAAGTTAAATGTATTTGAACATTGATTTAAAAGGAAAATATTACGTTTTAAACTAGTTAACCATTGATTTAAAAAGAAAATATTACCGTTTATTTAATTGCTGTAGACAATTAAATTATTAAACTTTTATATGTAAATAAGGATTAGTAATTATAGTAAAGATGAAAAGATGAAGAATGATTTTGAACTTTTGATGTGCATTTAGTATTTAACGAGATTTAGACTATTGGAATAAATTTACTGATATGTTTACAGACTTATTATGTATGTGTTACCATTGAGTTAATTTCACAATATTATGTCCTACAACGTTTTTTTTAGACTCTATTACTTTAGTTTGCGAAGACAATTTTGTGTCGGAAAAATTGTAATAAAACCAATCAGCTTTGTTCGTAGATAGACTCTAAGGTATTGGTTAATGTTAATTTTAGTGCATTTTCGTAATTAATTTGAATGTTAGGACCATGCTAGACTTTGGATCTACGATTTTGTATTAATAATTTTTGACTTTAAATATAACGTATTCTTTATAACAATTGGTGTCTAATTTAATAACAACCAAAAGTCAATAACAACAACTGGCTTTAATCATAGCTATGTGCAACTAGGACGCCTACCTCTAAATAAATTTAATGTAATTGTGGAAAGGGACAAGTTGTATAAATATACCGCTCGACTAAAGCACCCCTAACCGCGGCGTTACAACTTATTCTTGAATTTTTGTGAGGAGAATGTGAGTGATTCTCACCAAAAAAGGGTAAATACTCTATTCTTGAAAAAAGGCCCCTGTGAATTCAGGTTCTTCACCTCTTACTCAGGAGAAAACTAGTTCCCAGGAAAATTTCTAAACTCTCTCACTGTTCATGACACAGCAATTTGTTTGGATTTTTAAACTCCTGTTTCTATGTGTGTTCTTTTTTTAATTGGATATTAAAGAGATATTTTAATCAGGTAGCTTTATTTAAATAGTCAATGGTTAATTTATCTATCTTTCAAGGCAAGAAGGATAATTATAACTCATAGGATAGGTAGTTTTTAAGGAAAATATACAGAAATAGGTATATAAGTTATGTTTATATAAGGAATTAATGATTTGTGAATTAAGATGGCTAAATTTTCTGTGAGGAATCTGCAGTTCAACTGAGTAACCCAAAACATTATTGTAAATTAGTTATAATTTATGTATATTGAATGAATAATTAAATAAATTATATTCCTTTTTCAAAAACAATGTTTTCAAAATGTTTTCTAAATTCAATATAAAATTGTGGCACTTATAAATCTCCATTTGATGGGTAACATTTAATTGCACCACAATTTTATATAGAACTTAAAATGTGCAATTAACACTATTGTTAAATCTAGACTGTAGTAAACAGAAATCTGCCAAATTATTTTTTACTTCTTAGTGTAATTTCTTAATAAAATTGTTTAACTTAAAAAAAAGAAAATATTTATTTTATTTAAAGGTTACTTCGTTTGGGAGGTGGAATGCCTGGTCTAAGTCAAGCTCCTCCCCCTTCAGATGCTCCAGTTGTGGACACTGCAGAACAGGTTTATATTTCATCTCTGGCACTATTAAAAATGTTAAAACATGGAAGAGCTGGAGTACCCATGGAAGTTATGGGTCTTATGTTGGGTAAGATATTAATAAATAATTTTTTTACAACAATTTCAAACCTAAAAAAATTTACCTTGAAGATTAAGGTACTAAACTATCCTATTTATAAAAGTGAATATGTAATATGTAGGTACTATGCTTTAACAATATAGAGCAGTGGCGGCTAGTGCATAAGGGCTGCAGAACCCCCAAAATGTTCACATTATTTGACTATTTTTCTAATATAATTACATAAATATTATTTCTAAAATTATTGGAATAGCAGTATATTTTCGGTCCGGTGTTGGTATAGTAGGCCTTCAAATCGCGTACGTGTGTTGAGTCACAGTCAGTCAAATGAAGTTATTGGCATTGTTGCGCTGCTAAATTGCAACACAACATAGCTGGGCGGCTAACGAGATCTGTGCTCGGCTAGGAACCCCTTCCTTTGCCCCGCATCGCACTTGCTCATGGGTTTAGATAGCGAAATCTAGGCAAAAATAGAGCTGCAAAACTTGCAGTTCCAGTACAATTCCGGCCGGGTGGGCTCAGCGTTACGTGTTTGCGGGCGCATTTATTTATTTAGAAGACGCCAAACGCATGAGCGGGAGGTTATGGTCGTGTTTGTAGCATTTTTTATACCCTATCGGCAGAACTCACAAACTTTACTGTCACGAGCCGCCACTGATATAGAGTCAAAAACTATTAGAGATTTATGAAAAAAACAATTCTTAAAACCACAAATCTTTTATAGGTGAGTTTGTGGATGACTACACAGTCAGAGTAATAGATGTCTTTGCAATGCCTCAAACTGGTACTGGAGTAAGTGTTGAGGCTGTGGACCCAGTATTTCAAGCTAAGATGTTGGACATGTTAAGGCAAACTGGCAGGCCTGAAATGGTTGTTGGCTGGTAAGTTGCAGTTATGAAAAACAAGGCACTGTTTTATAATAACCATAAAAGTTTTATAATAAACTTAAAAGTAAAGCTCTCTTGTACAGTCAGGGACTTTTTAAATTGCCATGCTCGAAAACAAAACCAACCGAACCAAAAAAATAGTGAACCTTACCTCTGTATGTGGGTGAATGTCTGACAAGTGACGGATTTTGATGTGACCTACACAAAAACATGTTAAAACATTTTTTTTTATATAAAACTAATTTTATTTGTATAGTTCTATTAAATAACTAACAAGCAAGTTCATTTTTGGAAGATTATAAAAAATATTTCCTTTAGATAACAGAGGTTTTATGTAACAATCGTCAGTAACCTGGAGTGTCACCATTAAAATTTTACTATATTTTAATTAAATTATGTTCTTATAATTATTTATTGGAGTAATTTCTTAGTAAACATTAAAAAACAACCTTTAGTTATATAAATAGTCAAAACCAGAATTGTTTTAAAGTTACTTGTTTTTAAATATTCAAATTTCAACTTTGTCACCAAAAATTGCATCAGTTACCTGTGCCTTCAGATTTGTTATCCATTTGGCATCATTGGATCATTCTTGACCTTCAGTTGCTAAGTGAAAAAGAGCTCTGCGGAAAACGCGCGAACGGTTTAATTCGATGTCACACGTCTAAGACAGCGGGTGTGTCCTTTAACCGATCCATACTCGCGTGTGTAACCCTTCAGTTTGATCAGTAACCTGGTAAGTTTTTAAAAGGTAGAACAACAAAAAACAATTTAAAAAATGGTGAAACATAATTACAATAGGATACACTTTTTGAGTTTTCTTGTTTATTAGACTCAATTTTAGTAGTATTAATAATATCTGACAAAACGTAGCAAAATCGTCAGTTACCTGTCCATCAGTTACCTGTTAGAATACTTACAGGTTACTGACCTGCTCTACAAGTAACTGACTCGTTTTTTTTACAAGCTTTTATAGCTTCACATGTTCTGTCTAACTATCTAACTATCAAATCTTGTAAAGCGTTTTTGACACACTTCTCATTATCCGATTTGGATGAAACATGACAATACAACATTAAGAAAAAAATATCCTCCCACCCCTTCTATAAAAAAATGTGTTTTTGACACATTTTCCGTTATCCGATTTGGATCAAATTTGGTATACACATAGTAGTCCGATGATAATACAACAATAAGAAAATATATTAAAGGTTAGTTCTATATTTTATCCCAACATTTATCAGTTGCCTGTGAAGTGCATCCGTAACCTGATATGCTAAAATTAAAAAATGGTCAAAAAAACAGAAAATATTTAAAATTTGAACGTTTTTCCATGGCAACATGTTATTTGGTACTTTGGTCATATTTTCATAAAATTTTTTTATTTGTATATCAAGTTTCATGTATGTCCACAATTTTTGCTCCAAATCTGTCACTTTCCAGATATCTACCCATGTATATACATACATATTTAAAAAACTCTTTTTTCTGGTATCTTTAATAATAAATTTTGACAAACAAAGTCCCTGACTGTACATAGAATAGAATAAAATAGAATAGAATAGAAATTACAACATAGTACAGAAACATGCATGTTTTCTTGGTCACTTATGCTCAAAAATTTATTTTTAGAATAAAAAGTGTGTTTTACTAAAAAGTTTTCTACATGCTGTGTAAATTGGTTGTCTCCCAATTTTTTATAAATTCTTCAACGATTAAGCTTTAAGTCTAAATATATTTTTATGTGTATTTTAATGTGTGTTTGGTAATTTTGCAAATTTCCTTTAACATATTTTAAGCATTCATAAATTGGATATTGAAAGAAGTATACATAGATTATTTATATTATTAGTAAATATGTGCTTAACATCTGCATGATACTCAAGTTCAAATATAATTCTTAAAGCCTTTTCATGCTAAACACTCTCAGAGTGAGATGAGTGACCACCAATTTAAAATGAGTGGTATGCAGTTAAATTTTTACTATTTGTTACTACTTATCAAATTTATCATAACAAACAAATTTTTTGAAAGTTTTTTGGAAACATGATCTGCATGCCTCAGCATGCCTTTTCCAAGTTAGTTTTTGATCCAAATAAAAGCCTAAAAATGTATTAGTCCCATTAACAATATTTTGCAATTCTCAAAAGATAAAATAATAGGTTTTTGTTTTTGTCATTTAATTTAATTTAGTTGCTTTGCATCATATTATAGTAACCACGATACACTTAGACATCAAAAATCGTCAAATTAAGCCACTGGACACAACCGATTCTATACCATGAGGGCTATAGGTTCGGTTCGATTCGGTTTGGTTTGGTTTGGTTTGATTCGGTTCGGTTCTGTTCGGTTCGGTTCACACCCTCTAGGATCCCGGAAAAGAAGTCAGGAAAGTTTTTTTTTGGAAAAATATGTTAGGAAAGAGACCCCTTAGTCGAACTGTTGCTATTTTTTAGGAAAGAGACCCCTTAGTCGAACATGTTGCTATTTTTTAAGATACTTTTTTAATGTCGCTGTTTTTATTAGATGTCGCTCTTTTAAATATCGCTGTTTTGATATGTCGCTGTTTAATTATGTCGCTCTTTTAACCTGTCGCCCTTTTAATATGTCGCTGTTTAAACATGTCGCTGTTTTAAATATCGTTGTTTTAATATCTCGCTCTTATAAATGTCGCCATTTTAAATATCGCTCTTTTGAACCGGAGCCAAGAGCACCAACAGGAGATGTTTGATAGAGCTAAAAGAACAGGATATTTATATTTTTTTCTTGTATGCTCCAAATAATAGTCATTTTGTCCAATCTTTATTTTATTGCAATTTGGCACAAGAAATAAACAGCAGCAAGCCATTTTTAAGCATAGGAGGTTTGTGAAAAGTATGTATTTTGGGAAGGTGTTTGCCCGCAGTTAGAAAAACGATAACTGCAGTGGACTGTATATCTTTTATTAAATGAAAGCGCGAACAAACATAAATTTATTGATACGAAATCACGAAATTCAGAAACAAAGCACTCACCAATTTGCAGCCAATTTCTCCACGTTCGAGGGGCCTCTGTCTTGATCTAATGATGGCACCACATAGCTGAAGGGCTGAAGTTTCTAGTTCTATGCTTCAGTACACCAAAACCGAGCACTTTCAAGTGTAGAAATTTGTAATAGTTGGAGAAAGTAAATTAACACGCAATTTTCTCGAGGCGGTAGAAAAGGATCTCACTGATTCTTGGTGCGCATGTCCAATGCGCGGAAAATGTACTCTGTCCGTCATCCAATTGTGTGGTTTTAAAATTTTAAAAACAACCGCGAAATTTAGCGGGAGCTAACAGGAAGGGACCTATAACTTTTTTATTTATGAAAATTTAATTTAGGTTTAAACAACCTTTTATAGTTTTTTTATTAAAGAATTCAACTGTCAAATTTAGTTTCCCCTCTCACTTTTAGAATCATAGATTTCTCACTTTTAGTTTTTGAGATATTAAACAAAGTTGATATTTTTTTTCTTGAATAACTCTCTTTTTATGCGATTTTTGAAATCAGCTCAATCTTTCATTTAAAATCATGTATAACAGTCAATATTTGATTTTTTTTTCTAAATTAATAATTTTTTTAATTTAAATTTTTTAATTATTTATTTAATTTAATTTAAATTTTCCTCCAAATAAAATTTTTATCTTACAACTCAAAAAAAAAGTGACAGGTATAAAATTCAATTTGACAGTTGGATTCTTTTTTACAAAAACATAATACTCACTTTTCAGTTTAAAAACGGCTTGCTATATCAAGATGCAGCAGTTTTTAACCTTAAGCTTCGCTTGAACATCGAGCCTCGCAAGTGGATGTCGTTTTTCTGCTATCGAATTTGGGTTACTCTGTACCTAGCACATGCAGAAAATGTCTTTACCGCCCTTGGTAAATAACTAACATTACACTGCTTTGCCCCTCAAATAGGTATTTTTGTCTCATAACACTGAATCAGACACAAATTTCTGCCATATCCTTAGAGTAAGGAAAAAATTCTTACTCTAAGACAATATCATAATATTTCTATTTATAAATAGGTACCATTCCCATCCAGGATTTGGCTGCTGGCTTTCTGGTGTGGATATCAACACCCAACAGTCTTTTGAAGCCTTATCAGAAAGAGCTGTTGCTGTAGTTGTAGACCCTATTCAATCTGTCAAGGGCAAGGTTGTCATTGACGCATTTAGGTACGTTTTATTAAGGGCATGAAAAGAGAGTGAACTATTTTTACTGTTATTGAATAAAAATGCCTTATTGGTTTTTACCAAGACCAAGCGGGGAAAACTTCTGTGAGGATAAAAGAATAGTAAGTTACTAAAATTTTTAGCACAATAATTTAATATACTGGGTGTTCCAAGTATTAAAGATAGAAAAAAGTTTAACATTAATTAATTTAATTAACCTGTATCGTCTCAATGTTGGTTTTGTTCATGGAAGGAAAAGTTTTCAACCTCTGACAAGTGAGTAAAAGCGTCTTGATTCTAATATATCTTTCCTAATAATTTTTAAAACAAAAGAACGGGGGCTGTTTACAAATTGCCTTCGCTAGCTACTCCAAATAAAATCTTGATCGCTGTTATTTACTTTCAGAGTGGTGCTGAAGATGGCTTGGTACAAGCCGAAAACGTTCCACTGCTGGTAGAAAATTAATAATAAAAAATTTACACGGAATACGCCTTTCTCTACTTAACTTTATTTAAAACGTGTACACAGCGACAAAAAATCAACCCTACTTTTTAAACCGTTCTTGAAATTCCCAATACTAGTTTATTTTGGAACCCTTTTAAAAACTTCTTCTTGTTGAATCCTTGTTTAAGTATCTTTTACTACCAGAACCATGGCGGATTATGCACGAAATGGTTTTGGCAGCCGGGGACACCACGACCATCTAAGATTCGATATTTTGTGATATAATTTATCTTCTTTTACTTGCAGATTAATAAATCCAAACATGATGGTCTTAGGCCAAGAACCAAGACAAACCACCTCGAATTTGGGACACCTTCAAAAACCGTCTGTTCAAGCGTTAATCCACGGATTAAACAGACACTACTACTCGATTAGTATAAACTACAGGAAAAACGAACTAGAACAAAAAATGTTGCTCAACTTGCACAAAAAATCGTGGATGGATGGTCTTACTTTGGCCGATTATTCAGAGAATTGCAGCACAAACGAAAAAACGGTGGCGGAAATGTTGGAATTGGCCAAAAACTACAACAAAGCATTAGAAGACGAAGAGAAAATGACGCCTGAACAATTGGCAATTAAAAACGTCGGCAAACAAGATCCCAAGAGGCATCTCGAGGAGAAGGTTGATGTTTTGATGACCAACAATATTGTGCAGTGTTTAGGTGCCTTGCTGGATACCGTGGTATTTAAGTAACTATATATTTACTTTCTTAATATTAATTTTATTATTTTTTTACCTTCCTATTAACTAAAATAAGTATTTAAATCATCAAGGGGCCCAGTATTTACTCCTGTTCAGACCACGATAGACCAATACCCGGAACGCCAGCAACTCGAACCAAAACGCGTTTTCGCTAACCATTACGTCATGCAGATGACAGAATAGCGAAATTGGTATGCCACAATAAGTGTCCAAGGAATTAATATATCAACTTGAAATTTGGTACAAATGTTCATGAGTATGTTTAAGAAGCATGGTAAAATTAAGCCAGATCAGAAAAATAAAAATGAGAGTGCAATGAAGTCATTACTTTAACCCTCCGGTGGGCGCGCTAATAAAAATCATGAGCGGGCGCGCCGCAGCATTTACACCGCGTTTGGATATTTAGCCTTATTATCCCTAAAATTAAAAAAAAAATACTTATAAGGAAGACTTTTATTCAAAACAGAAACTTATTGCATGTAAACTAAAAAAAATAACATACCAAAATAAGCTTAACTAACTTATTGCGATACATACAAATGTAATATTAATAATAACAATGAAACTAAACTAAGTACTATTTAAATTATAAGACATAAAAATAAGTTACTAGTTTTCTTCCATTGTCTGAACCTTTTGACACTGCAGGCATTCAAGAACTATATTACTGTGCTTTTTGCAGACGTTTCTGTTACATTTCAGACAACCCATTTTTGTTCTTATGTTTTCCACATATGTAATCTGTCAACATAATGATGAAAAAGAGTTTTTTACGTCCAAAGTAAAAAGAAAATAAGCGATCTCTACCGAAAAATATTTTAAAAGAATTACTTACATGATAAGGCGCGCTGTGGCAATTACACCGCAACTCTGACACACTCGAAATCAAAGCGTAATAAAATGTCATTTGGGAATACACTACATACAGGTAATGTCGTGCCGCTATGGCTCCAAGGTCAAAAGAAATATTATAGTGTTAAAAATGCGGCATTTTGCCGCGGGTGCGCCCGCCGAAGGGGTAAAAGTAGCCAATCGATTTAAACAAAATTTTGAACAGTTGGCACAATTTTACCAAGCGTCTTTAATAAACGCAAGCGTTCATTTGTGCAGAATTTAAAGTTGAAATGTTAATTGCTCGGATACTTATCGCGGAAGCAGCATTTAACATTGGCTGCAGGCCAGTTTCGCTATTTTGTCATATACATGACGTCACGGAAAGCGAGAAGTGACACTAGAGTGTCATCACTGGTACATATGGATGCGCGCTGACATATTGTGTCTTAGTTTATCGTAGTAGTTCGTAAAATGCACGCAGCTTTTAATTGTCAAGTGGTATACGTCCATTCCAAAAGCATCAGATTTTAGGCTTTTTGAATTTTAAGTTATAAATAAAACAGTACAGATAAACAATATTATGTATTAAAATGTTTCAAAACTATTTTTTTTAAATATCCTTTACATAGACGATATTTGCTAAGGTTGATTAGACTGTCTTAAAACCTAGGGACTAAATTATTGGTAAAGGTCAAACAATTTTTTACCCTGAATGCAATTGTTTTTTAAATATTAGACTTTTCTTTTAATATATGTTGATGATGATTCGTATGTGAGTGGACCTGAGTGAGTGCTACACACTTCCACTGTGACCACCAGTGGGATCTTTTTCTACAAGGTCATTTAATGAATTCTTTAGAGTGAGCCAGTTGTGATAGATCTATCCAGTATTGTTGGAAGCTGTTCTCCATCCATTTCAATATAGTTGATTTAGCAACATTGCTTTCCTCGCTGCTTGGTCAGCTGCTTCATGCCCAGAATGCCCCGGTATCCATACTAATAATACATTGTTAGCGGTACCACGTGAATTCTGTGAGTCCCTGCAGCTCCTCACGGTTCTCGATGACCGTATATGAATCAAGTGCTCTAAGACCTCTTAAATGTTGGAGAATATTTTACTAATATATGTTGTTTATGTGGTAAAACTTAACAATGTTATTTAAAAAAATATAAATTCTTGAACGACTTTGTCGACATTTTCAAACTGCGGCACAGTTAAAATTAATCGTCGAATGGAGATAAAATTCGATTTATTTTAATAATATAAACTCTGTTAAAACAATTTTATTTGCCTTGTTTTAAAATGGCTCTTGTACGGTTTAAATGCATGTATAAAGATAATTTTAAGTTATTTATTAATTTGCTTTAAAAAATTTTTAATATAAAAAGAAGCTAATATTTTGTTATTTTATACAGTTTAAACTGCCCTCAAAGGAAATGTTAAGATTAAGAGGGTAACTACTAAATTATTTCTACATAAAACGGCCGATCGGTTTAACAATACAATTAAAATTTCTTTTAATTAAAAATAATAATAAACTTTTCTGGAATACAAAATGACGCTTGAACGTGGCTGAATACCCTGGTATTTAAGTAACTACATTAACATTCTTAAGAATAATTTTATTATTTTTTTACCTTCCCACTCAAGCGGAATTGCACTGCAGCAGACCAAATATATTAAATGGAATTTGAATAAAATATCCCGCACTAGGCTGCACTCCACTGCACGTCATTATAGATTAAAATTGTCGTGTCGCGTAGTTCTGCTCAGTGTATTAAGCTAACTGAAGAAGGTATTTCCGCTCAGTGCGGTCCAAACTGAAGAAGGTATTTAAATTTTCAAGGTGGTCAAAGTTTAGTCCTGTTTATGCCATGTATCTAAAATGCACGCAATTTAATTCCCAAGTGGTTTCCGTTCAGGACTGCATTTAAAAACCAGCAGTTAGCCTCTTACCTTTAAACATTTCCATTAAAACGAAACCTAGAGAAACAATATTAGTTATTTATCTAACAAGTGCGTACAGTGCACGCATCGCCGTTTGCCCGCAACTGCGAACGACGTGCCAGAAAGGATGCTTCCCGTGCGAATTAGGTACAACATTTTTCCTAATAACGCGCGAAAACCAAAAAATATAAACAAAATTATCACTGCAGCATTTTTCAAAATAATAAAATTCTTTTGGTACCTTTCGATTTATGTGCTATATTTTCCGGAAATAATATTTTCTAAATATTTTCGCAAAAGAGGAATGTTAAGGATAAGAATCTGTCAATGTGATGCAAATTAGGTACACAATATTTAAACGTCGTGTACAATATATTTTAGTTTTCGTCGCATGTTGTCGTTTAAAATGGCGGTCTCTAGGGGCCACTGAGTAGTCTACCGTAGTGTCCCTAAATAATTTGACAGTTCTTACATTTTAGTGTTATTATTTAGGGACACTACCCATAAACGTAAATATTACGTATATGAGTCTACCGCACAGGGCCATAGCGGTCCAGTTCACACGGTCGCGGTTCAAGCCGAGGGACCTCTGCTAATTTAAATATATCCTGAAGCATGGACAGATGTAGGCATCAATCGCCAGTAGGGTTTTAAATAGACTGATTTATATTAAGCAGTCCAAGCTTATGACAAATTATATGTGTTGGCGGTGCAGCACTATGTGAAAAATAAGAAAATGATCAAGTATTATTTAACAACTTGTAAATGCGAAAAAAATAGGTTTTCCATGGCAATCTGTAATATTTTTTACACATTTTATCGTTTAGATGTTTTATGGTTTTGTTGTGTTTGTTTTTTAGCTCACACATATACTATACTATAGTAGTGTGAGCTATGGTGATCCTAATTTTTTCAAGAAAAAAAAAGTTGCTCCGATTTCAAAATTTTTTATATATCTTTGCGTTTCAGATGATTTTGAAACTTTTTTGTTGCGCCGTCTGTCTGTCTGTCTGTCTGTATGTCTGTCTGTAACGACCAACGCGCATAACTCAAAAACCGCGTGGCCGATTCTAATGAAATTTGGTACCTAGGCTGGGTCTTGGGTCGAGATGGTCCCATTTTAAAATGAACAAAATCCACCGAACACAAACCAAATAAAAGGGTGGGGGGTAGATTTAAAAAATTAGAGTTTATGTGAAAATATGGCGTGTGTGATATCAAACGAAAGGTAATTGAGTCCACAGTTAAACAAAATACATTTTAATTTATTTAAAAAAAAAGGTGGGGGTATATTTTGAAAATTAGAGTTTAAGTGAAAATATGGCGTGTGTGATATCAAACGAAAGGTAATTGAGTCCGGAGTTTAACAAAATACATTTTAATTTACTTTAAAAAAGGGTGGGGGTATATTTTAAAAATTTTAGTTTAAGTCAAAACATGGCTTGTGTGGTATCAAACAAAAGGTAATTTAGTCTGGAGTTGAATAAAATATATTTCAGTTTTTAGTTATATTAGCTCACACGTACACTATAACTATAGTACCTAGTGTGAGCTTAGGGGCCCATATATTGGCAGAGTATTTTTTATAATGTTTGATAATTTAAAATGTAATGTAATATCAACCATTCCTTAGAACACGACTACCAGAGAAATGATATTTTATTAGGTACTACTACCGTTTCGTAATGTAATTAAAGAGATATTTCTCTCTCTCCCTACGCCAATAACCCTCTTCTGTTTGCACTGGTCCAAAGATCTTACGAAGACTTTTCATTCGCCTTTGTATTCCTAATTTTTTGGCTTCTATTGGTGTTTTGTGGCTTCTATATCAAGAACTGTTACAGTTTCGGTCAAAGATCTGTCGGCTTTACTATGAATACAAAATCATCCGCGTAGCCAGCTATTTGGTGCCAATATATCCGCTTGTGTCAATCATCCTAACAGAAGGTTCAAGCACCTCATTTAACAGTGATGAACGCCTTGCTTGACTCCTTAACTCTTTGAGGCACGAACTTTTTGGATAAAAAAAACCTTTCAGGCACAGAAAAACAAAAATCTTGCAAAATTCTTAGAAGTACTAAATATTTATTAATAATAAGTTTTAATAACAAATGTGCCTTGTACATTTGCTATCTACTTGGTATAATTATTATAGTACAATTAGAAACAATTTTTATCTTTTTTAATACACAAAGCAACCTGACAGACTGCACACTTCCATAAAGATCGTAAAACATGTTCTTTGGTACTGCAGTAAGCGCATCTCCTTGCTCGATTCAGGTTCTGGCAGTTTCATAACTATATCATCCGGCTCTAAGTGTAAATATCTGAGTTTTCCGTGTCCACAATAAAAGTGTCAGTTTTAAAAATTCTTTTCAAAAACTCAGCTGCTAAAATTCTACTTCTGGTTTTTTAAAAATCTTTGCATTATAATATTCTTTGTTTTTTTCGCCCTTACATTGCGCAAGAGTATAGTCACCTCCTATAAGATTCTGGGAATCGAACATTTGTAAATGTTCTTTTTCTATTTCAAGAACTTCATTATTATTAATATAATCGGAATCTGAACTCTGTAATATTATTCATATGCTTCACCGCTTTCGCTTTATTTTAAAACTTGCTATTTGACTGATTTTTTTTAACTTGCTTCCTTTGATACGCCGCCGGTATCGTCATCAATATCTAAAGCCTTATTTGTTACTAAAAAAGTGTTTTCTTTCTGCAATGGCTAAGGCCGATCGGTAACAGAAGCCCCAAGAAAATCGCTGTTTTGAAAAATATTACTGATAAATGGTACAATTGCATTCGAAGGAAATCCAATTGTTATATTTCTCATTGTAAATTTCAACCCGTAAGCGAGTCCAGACAGTTCTGCTACTTCGTAAATGCTAACTGGTTTTCTTCACCGCTTTCTTTCTTGTAAAATTTGCTTTTTGACTGATTTTTTTAAAATTAATCTTTGTTGTGGTTGTTCTTTTTGATTTTTTATATTATTTTATCTTGATTTCTTCGGAGGTATCGGTAATAATACGCGATTTTTCAATCCTTCTTCTCAAATTTGTTTTGCGTGGAGCAGCTTTTGGTAAAAGTCGCAACATTTCGAAAGTAAGGATTTGCTTGTTTCTTGCTTGGAACCAGAGGTACTTTCAGACAAATTTGCTTTTTTTGATACGCCACCGCCGGTGTCGTTATCAATATCTAAAGGCTCATTTGTTACTAAAACAGTGTTTTCCTCATGCAATGGTTGAGTCCGATCTGTAACAAAAGCCGGTAGGAAATCGCTGTCCAAATAGTACAATTCATGTCAAACCAAATCCATTTCATATTTCTCATTGTAAACGTCAACTCGTAAGCGAGGTCAGACAGTTCTGCCACTTCGTAAATGCTAACTGATTTTCTTGCCCTTCATGCAATCGTTAATGGCTCTGTTATAAAATGATTTGAAAGGATCATAAACAGACTTGTCTGTTGGCGAAATTTCATGTAAACCAGGGGAGGGGCTAGCAACGTTATATTGTGATGTGCAGTGACTCTCATGGTTATCCATGATTAATATTGAAGGCTGGCTTGGACCCGGGTTGAAGTTATGGATAAAATGTTTCAAATTGCAGCGCCTACTGATCCTGGGGGTGCTCTGTTTCACATATGAGGTTTATAATGCACTCTTGGAAATACAAAAAGGGGAGTACCCTATTTCCTGCTTCATTTACATCACCAATCATTTGTTTCTCTCATATTTTTCCGTGGGTATCTCGAAAGCTTATCCTCACGGGGGTCCAAGATCTAATGGACACCTAATATGTGTTGATAGTCAACTTAGCACGTTTACAATGATGTTTAACCCTTTCGGTACAAATTTTAGATTTTTGAGATAAAAAAATTCATCTTCGAAAAATACCTCTGTAGGGTATCATGGGCTAAACTTTCTGTCATCAGCCCTCAACTTACCAAATTTATAAATATATGTATAAGTTCCTTCTTATTTAATAAAACACAATAGCATAGCATTTATGGCAGAATTTACTCTGTTTGTTTTTGCTTACAGCAGCTTCCAACATGTACAAACTAAAGTATGGTTATTCTATTTAGCAGAATATTTTTGTCCTCTAAATATGACTCATGTCTCCCTACCTTATTCTTCCAATTTCTAAAAGACTCATTGATACCGGTAGATAATACCTATATTTTTATAAATAAACAGTTGTGTTTTTAATAATATCACTCGACTTGGCTGCGAAATCCTTCCAGGATTATAAAATAATATAATATGACATAATAAAAAGGATGTTTGAATCAGCACTGGTACAGGTCGTAAAAATATATTACTTTTTTAGACCAAGAAAAATTAGACGTACAAGTGAGTATTTAAGTGAAAACTTTTGAAAATTATATAACTTTTAAACTAACAAAGATATTGAAATGCGATTTTCGGCGTTTGTTAAAATAATTTTTCGCAACAATGTTCGTAACTTTTAAAAATGTCAGAACTTTGTTTTTATATCTTTTAGTTGGGAAGGTGTAAAATCCGCGTGACTCCGTTATTTGAATCCAGCATGTATGTAACCATAAATTGCATTTATTTAATTTCCTCTATGTCTAAAATATGAATTTAAGTTTTCATTTTTTCTTGGACTCTATTTGCATCTTATTTTACGGATAAGCTCTCTTTTAGTAAAAAAGTAGTATTGAACTTTTCAAAACAAAAGGCAAATTGCATCCTATGTGGATGAAACTTGGCAGATATACAACTTTCGCATTCTGTTAGCTTTTTTATGATTCAAAATACTAAAGCTATACTGAGTAGAAAGCCCTTTTTTGTGGTGGGAAATTATTATCCAAAAGACCTTTAGGTATATGTTTTTTTACAAGTGCATTGGGAAAATATATTTATTCCCACCTAATAAAATAACAGTGTAATTTTTGATATTTTATTGTTTAATACAAAAATAGAAAACACACAGTTAGAATAAAAAATCGGCTAATAAACTAATAATAAAAACTATTTTTATTCTTTGTGAAAGTCACAGAAACAGTGCTTGCAAAGAGCAACGTTGCAGATTTTGCATATCATGTTTCTTCTTTTTTCTTTGGTTTTCGTACTACAATGTGCACATCTTCTGTACGTTGCAGTTTTTTCAGATAAATGTACACCAACTCCAGATAACCTTAAAGCATCATTTGCAGAAAATGGATTTGTCTTCTTTTTTTTAACTCCTTTCATAACATAACACACATACTTTGAAGCCTTGCTTGATGGGCTTCATCGGCATGTACTGCTTCATGGCGGTTCGACCTTTGAATGCCACCATACTTTCGTCAACCGAAACAAAGCGGGATGGAAAAAAGTGTTCTTTAAACTGTTTTCGAAGATAATCTAACAAAGGTCTTATTTTGTAGAGTCTGTCAAAATCGAGAGAATCTCTTTTGGTCATTTGAGCATTATCATTTAGATGTAAAAATCTTAGTATTCGTAGAAAACGTTTTATTGGCATTACCCTTGCAACTCTCTCAACATGGAAGTTCTCATCTTGCGACCAGTACATTCTTATCCCGGGCAGATAATGGAATCCCATGCAAATAATCATGCCTAAAAAGGGTTTTAACTCTTCCAAATTTAAGGACAAATCTAATCCTTTTTGTTTTGCGTGAAGGTTGGATTGAACTACAATCTCACATAGTATAAAATTTGCAAATGAAAGTGAGAAAAAAGAAAAAGGTGTTTCCAAATCAGGGGGAGCATAAATCTTTCTGAAAAAACTGCTTTTAAAAATTGAATTGGAACTTTTTCTTGTTTACTAAAAACATACTGCTGAGCATCAGAAGTTTCTTCCTCACTGTCACTTAAATCCCCAGCAGTTATATGATTATTGGGCATACAAATTTCTGCATATTCCGTCTCATCGCCGTTATTATCCTGGTCATCAGAATCTGGTAAAATATCGGATGTTGAATCGATTGATGTACGGGATGAAGAAGGTATTGAAGTGAGTGATGTCCGGGTTGAAGTGAGTGATGAGCGGGTTGAAGGAGTCCTTGGCAAGGAACCTGATAATAAGGTGGCAATTGGCAGGTCATCTTCAGCATCGGGATCGCCCAATATCCGAGTTTTCCGCCCGCTCATCAGAAATTTCTTGAGCACACTGATTAACCAAATCTTCTAACACTTTATCAGTCAATCTCGGCACAGGTCACATCTAAAAAAATACACTTTCTATATGGTGGGTATGTCAAAAAAATTACAAAATACATTTTTAGGGCCGGTTACTAAGCGAAAAATTTCATTGTCAAATTTATTGCTTTTGGAACAGTATCCAAAAAATACTTTTCAACAAAAGAGAATATAACATCTTTGCCAATTTGATTGTTGATTTTTACTTTACTTGTTGTTACTGTATACTCTTTATCATACAATTTCAAAAAATTAAAGGAAACCCTAAATTCTTTACATTTTTTAAAAATATTTTTGAAAAATCTGATTTTGCATAAAAAATAATAACATTTTTAAAATCAGCTGATTGACTCTTCATTATATCCGAGTTCTGTTTTTTTTTTATCAAATAGTAAAACTTATTACAGCACTATAAAATTTACCTGATTATTTTGCAAACTTTTTCATAAAAAACGCCAAAAATTGCAGTTTTTAACTTGTAAAACACAAATTTCAAAAAACCAAAGCGCTAACGGGCATTGGTAGATATATTTCCCACTTGTGAATATTATGTGCTCTGCACCAAAAACAAATGCACACCAACTCACAGAGGGCTCCCGAAACCAATTTTTGGCCAAAACTAATTTAGGCATAATTTTACTCCCGGTTTTTATAAAAACCGGTTAAAAATGACTTGATAATAAACTTGTTCACTCAATTTGGCAAAAATTTTTTTTTTTCAATTTACTGGTTATAGGCGTACGTTGCTTGTTTTAAACTTAAAGAAAATCTATTCTATCCTCAATCCATCTTTGGACGTAGGCCTCCCTCAATATTTTTCACTCTTCTCTGTCTGTCGCCGTGTTCATCCATCTAGTTCCCGCGTGTTTCTTCAGATCGTCCGCGCATCTCATTTAGGGTCTTCTCCTACTTGTTTTATCCTCCTAAGGTCTCCAGTTTACAATACATTTGTACTTCTCCTTTGACATCCCTTACTTTTGTTTTATTTCTTATCCATTAATTCCTTTTTCTATCTGTTAGCTTTACATGTAAAATTTGTCTTTCCATTGATCTTTTGTTACCTTATCCATGTTTGATTTTGTAATAAGTGTCCAGGTCTGGGATCCATGGGTAAGTACATAATATACATTATTTGAAAACTCCAGAAGGTTCATTTTAATTGAATAAGTTTTTATTTTTTATATAAGTCTACCGACGCGTTTCGAAGTTTTTTTAAATTACTTCATCATCAAGGCTAATTTTTTTCAAACGTATAAAAAAAAATAGAAACACATTGTAAGAGAAAATTCTTTTAACATTAAAGTAGTACTTACTCGAGTACTTGATTTTTCAACCAATCAAGAAGAAATTTGAGTTTATGTTTCTGCTGAATAAAGAAACAAAACCTGAAAATTGACAAATTTTCGCGAAAAATACGGAAAAACCATCCTACAAACACAGAAACACATTGAGGGTCTGAAAAACCCTTTCATACATTGGTTATACACTACTACACATACTCGTTTTGAGGTACAAATAATATTTTTTATTTTTTAATTTGATTTCAGCTGTTTGGTGTTTTTTTTAGTTTAATAATTTGTCCCAGGTATTTATATTCCTCTACTTGTTTTATTTTCTTTTGGTTTATTCTGATCATAATATCTTCATCTGTGTTTGTTATGATTCTTCCAGCATTTTTATCAGTTCTTCTTTCTTGTCTGTTATTAAGGCTGAAAAGCTTTGCTGTGATTGATATCCGTCAAATTTTGTTGTAAGTCTGCTCCATCGCCTTTCTTGTGTAGAATCTTAGAGTAATAATATTACTCTAAGTGTAGAATAATGGTTATGGATTATTTCCAGTTGTTTGGAATTATTTTTTCTTTTAGTATTTTATTCACGAGAATATGAAGATGATGGGATATTATAGTTTTCATAATATAATGACCTAAAAACTATCTGACAATAGACTTACATATAGACAATAAATTACTTGATTTGTCCAAAAATATAGAATTTTCGAAATACTAATCATAGGCGTACGTTGGTATTTTAAAAACTAAAAAAAATATTAAAATGATTGTTTCATTAAGTCTTATGTATGTACAGAAAGACGCCAACCAAAAAAAAAATGGGTAGATGATTTTGGAAAATATCTAATATTATTGCATTTGCCAAGTTTTGAAAGTCTGTACCCTTATTGGAGCCGCCATATTGAATTTTGAAAATCTGACTAAACATTCGTATTCAACGACCTTAAAAGCCCCTCTGTACCAAATTTGGTTTCAATCGGTTCATTTTTCTAAATCATAATCTGTGGATAGTTTTTTGGAAAAAGAGGGAGAGAAAAAAAGAAGATAAAACATGTACAATTACAATTGGGGTATTAAATTTGTATTCAGCTTTTTTACATATATGCAGATCACACAGTTGTAAATAAAAAAAACATTTTTTCGTTGGGTATTTTTGTAAATTTTCTAAAATTTTACCAGTTTTTTGAGGTTAGAAAAAAAGTTTGACGTGCTAACGCAATTTCGACATCAGATTCAGATTTCGTGCGATAAAATACTATAGAGTATGATTATTTGATCAAAAGTATATACCTTACTTATTTGTCTTTTGTGTGGCTGTGATCAACTGTTAGCACTGGAGCATGTTATGTTAAAGAATATAATAATGTCAAAATATCGAAGAGGCGCATATGGACGCAGAATTTTTTTTACTGTAGTTATCCTGGATGTGTGTAGTTTTAAATAAAATTTATCTCTGGGTGGCAGTTTATAGCCGACATAAAGTTTTACTCTAACATATCCAAAATTACTTGCTTTTTTTTCAGGTTCTTACATGTCATAAATAAATTTTTCACTGTGTGTAAGTAATTCATCAGTTTTTATTAAATAAGCAATTCTGGAATCTACTTACCTTCCTCTGTCAAATCAATTTTAAATTCGCTTAAATTTAAAAACAAAACAAGGAAAAAAAATTTGCCAATACGGATTAAAATATTGCAATATTTTACGTTTCAAGCACTACGAAAACAATATTTAAAATAAATCATCTCTGACGCCTGTCAAAGGGTATTATTAGTTTTGTTTCATGTGTTTTCAGGCCTACTAGACTCTTTACTCTAGACTGACACTAAGCTTGCTGCCTTTTTGGGCATTTCACCTTAAGCCCTTTTTGGCCAAAAATCAGATGTATGAGCCGTCTGTGCGACTGCTGGAAAACGCTGTACGGACTCATCCAATACGCCGCGAATCAGCTCTGGGGAACCGTGCTAGCGACGATCGGCTAAGCTCGGATACAGGTGGGAAGTATAGCTTCCGCTGCCCTATAAAGGGTTAAGTACCAAAATGTTGCACCTTCTACTAACCTAGTTCGAGCTGTCTGGAATCAGGTGTAATTTTTGTACACTTTTTAAGGTTATCTAACTACAACAGTGTCCTTAAGGGAGTTCCACCAAAATTTCATGTTTTTTAAGATTTCTGCAAACACAGATAATTGTTGGGTTTGTGCTAGAGTGAGCAGTATTTGGTTGTGACGAAGCGTTTGAACTACTTGCGATTGTATTGGTGAATATTTCAATCACAACTTCTATCTGTGTGTTGCCCACATGCCCTTTGTCTGAGTTTGTTTCATAAATATCGCCTCTGGAGTGCTGAAACTCATTTAATTCGTTGTCACTCATTCTTCTCACTGAAAACTGCAAAAAAACTACGTAAAAATCATGTTTTGAGTAAAGGTCATTGACCCCGATTTTTATTTTCAAAACAGATCTAGATCGCCCGCGCTAACTTTCACTGCACGGTTGTGAATATTCCACTTCTGAAATGAAAAAAACTTACGAAAGTTTAAAAGAAATTGTTTTTATTTTACTAACATATCTATCCATTTGTGTTGTGTTTAGATGTTATGCTTTATTTATCTTATTATTTAAATAAAGAAGTCAAAGTCTTTTATTTATTAATATCACAGCTTTGTGTTATTACTAAGAAGGGTTTTCGTTAAGGCGGATTTACACGTTTCCAGTAGCTGGAACAAGTGTTAAAGCCAGTAACTAAAATTTAGTTAATGGAAGCGTGTAGCCTTCATGGTTTAGTATTTGAGCAAGTAAGCCGTTTAGTCGTTTTTTGGTCAGTAGTTTAGTCAACTGAATAGAAGCAGGCTCTATTTACTTAAGCAAATGGCTTCCCCCACTCTTGTTTTTCGACTGGCGGAAGCGAACTGGACGCGCGTGTACAGGATAGTATAGCCGATTTTAGTATAGTATATTGGTAATGTTTAAATTTGGAATAGCAGCGCAGGTGCTGATCTCTTCCAAAACACTAAAATGCTTGGAGACAACTACTGGAACAAGCAAATTCATTTTAGTTACTGGCTTTAATAGTTGTTCCAGCTACTGGAACCGTGTAACTCCGCCATTAAACTAAAAAGCTATGGACGGAGTGACGTACTTCCCGCTCGGCTATCCATAGCTCGTAGTGGCATAGCTGGCTTGCGTGAATGCCACAATTATTATCTGAATTTTCGGGCTCAAGAAATTAATGAATATTTTATGTATTTTCTTCTGATAAAGAAACGAAACCTGCTCAAATCCGACTAAACCACTTCATTTATCATTTATTATCCAATTCAAGTAACATTTATTCCTATTTCTATACTGATTGCAGTTACCCATCCCCTCTCAAAATAGTAAAGGTAAACTTAGAATGTACAAATTGTGAAAGGCTTTCGCGGCCATCGTCCAATGGTGAGTGAGGTTTCTGCCGTCGTCGTTGAAAATTCGTTCTCGACGTTTCGCCATCTCGAGTGGATGGCTTATCGGCTTCTCGAAGACTGACTGATTCTTTCTAACTACAGGCTTACTAAATTTTAACCTCAGATTGCGTAAATTATCAACTAGCAATAAAAACGCGATCAGTCGCACTCGATTGCTCATCGAAGGTCAAAAACATATTCACTATCATGTGATATTACTTTTTTCCGAATATTGTCGATTTCCTTCGAAGAAGATTGTTGTTCGTCATTAGCATATTACATAAACACCATGTTCATTCATTCATTTGTACTAGGATTATTTGCCCAGTTATTATAAGATCAAAAATCGTGAAAAAACAAAAACTAAAGCCAAATACAAAACTAACCGTTGCGTTGGCACTATTGACAATTGACGTCTTCACGTCTGGTCATTGGCTAAAACGTCATAGCATTTTTTTTTGTTGGCGGTCTACGAATTTTTAACGGAAAGCTTAAAGTATTACCACCTCCACAGGTATCTAATAATAAACTGTTTTAGATCGTAGTTTCGGAGCACTCGCGAAATACACAGACCGGCAAACACTCCACGCGACAATATTGTGTATAAAAACACCAGGTTGCTTCCTTTTCGCGATTGTCAGGAAGGTAAAAAAACTACAAGCATTCAATTGTAAAAACTGGCATTGTTAACATCAAATTCTTATTAATTTTTGTATTTTTTTCTATTTAACCGATAATTTAGTGTACCTAATGTTAAGGATTTTTTCATTAATAAAATATGTTTTGCAACTTAAATGTTTTATTTAAAAAATATTTGACTATTCACAGATAGTACACGATTAACAGATACATACCAAAAAAAGCTAATATAATAAATTTTAATAAAAAAATATATACAAAATATGCATCCAAGGTATCAAAAGTTTTAGCACAACCAAATATATTTCCAAACAGAAAGCGCTTCATACCGGGTTCCCATAGTGAGATCTAGGATGCCAAAAAGTCGTGTTCTGGAGTATAGACAGACAGAAAATTAAATAAGAAAAAAAAATCTGAATTATGATTTTTCACATGTTTTAAAAGTTATAAAAAAAATCTTTTTTTTTTTAATTTTTTTTTGCACATAATGAAAACCATATTAAAAACTCAATGCACTCTTCAACTCCGACTCGGTCTGATTCAAGGGAAACGCTGTGGGTCATTTAACTTTGGGATTTTGTGATATTTTGGTGTAAAATTGGGTGCGGCATCTGTGGGAACCGTTTTTTAAATATATACAGTGCGGATGTAAAAATCCCCCTTACCAACTTTTGACCGGAATAAAATATCGACGTCAAATAAAAGTTATTTTTGCACTTTACTACTTTTTGACGTATATATTTTTTATAATTGTCATGTTGAGCTAAGACCATAATGATACTTTATCGGTTCAAAATCTAGGCACGTTATTCTTACGTATTTTCTTTTTCAAATAACATTTCTCACATTACAGAACTTGGTTTTGCATAGAAATATAAAATAATTTCAAGATCGAAAAAAGTTACTTGGTCGTTTATCCCTTCGACGGTAGATAATATCTCGATTGACTTTTCAGGCTTCAGTTAGTTTAGTTTCGCATCTTATCGCAAACATGGCGCTAGTATAATAAAAAGCTTTATTTTACTATTAGTAGTAACGACATTATTTTTAATGTAACTGGAAGTATCTGTTTTTCTTTGAACCCCAGAAATCTATAAAGCATTTCTGTTCGGGTTATGAAGATCCTACTTCTTGTAACAAAACGGGATTTGAATATAAATGGTATTTTTGCCATTTATGAGTTTTTAAAGATTTTTAATTAATTATTGTTTTGACATCAACAAGCATTAATTATATGCAAGACTAGGTTAAGATTAAGTAAAATTTATGGCAACTCGGCGACTTGTCTTTGGGCATATTTTCAGGTTCGCTGTATTTTAATAAAAGTTGTATTCGGCTAATATGTCCTTTGAGCCACTAACATCAAAATAATTCATATTTTGTAACTGGAAACAAATTAGCTAAACTATTTTCAACTTTTAAGAAACACACTGTAAGATTTAAACTTTACCGATTTTCTGACTGCACGCATCTTTGAATTGCGGTGGTATTTTGTCTCTTTGTCTTTCTCGCCAATGCGAGAGAGCTTAAGTTTCAGATCACGGCAACCAAGAATGTCTGTAGAGTAGAGTGGTGGAAGAAATCCGTTAAAGAAAGCTTAGATTTAGACCAATCAGCTAGTGGCAAGTTGAGAGTGTCTAGAGAGCAGAGTACTGAAACTTTCGAAAGTCTGGAGGGAGGTCACTTTTTAGTCGCGCTTCGCTTGGTACGTTACGCTTTCATTCATCCTTCTTAAGGGGGGTTTTATTTCAACTGGGGAAATTTATCAATCATTTTAACATTGTATAAGCTATTATCTTTATTATTCATAATTATTTTAGTCTTTTCTTTTGGAGTTTATTGATTTTAAAACTTTTCATTATTACTGTTTCCAGTGTTTTGAAATAATGTTTTTATCTGTTTTATGGTTTTTTTAACATCAAAATACAAACCATTAGTTGCCCTAAAATCGGCATTTTTCTTCAACAATATATCCCAAACCTAAACAGTAATATTAAGTAAATTACATTACAATTACAGTTTAAAATGTTGGTAAATAAATATATTTACAACAAACATACAAAAGGTTTATAAAACCTAAAAGTTTAAGAAGTGTAAATATTTGAATATAAAAGTTCAATGGTAGTAAAAGTTTGATATTTAAATAATAAATATTAGAAGTGAAAGTGTGAAGCTGCAAGAAGAAAATTGAAACGGTATGTATGATTATCCTACATTAATCTTTTTATAATTTATATAAGTTGTAGCCTAAGTTGGTAGCTTACAACATTTAAGCCTTGGCCACTTGAGGTGACAGTACCACTGTAACATACTAGGCCCCTGTTACATCCTAGATCACACTTTAGGAACCCTGTATAATATATCTAAGAGAATCATATCAATAAGGGGTGCTTTTTTTATTAAACGAAAAATCTACTAGTTTTGATTTTGACCCTCATCGACTTTTTCGCCCATATTTTGAGCAATATCGTTCTGATGATTTCCACTTACTGCGGTTTGTTGCACCTCTTGGATGGTAACCGGGTTAGTTTCACTTTGCGATTCAGTCTCATTGTGTTCATTCTCGTTACCTACATTATTACTTGTTACAATTGCAAGCTGCGGTCTCACTGGCCTTGTTCTAAGACTATTGTAAACCGGCAATGGCTGCCTCGCATAGGAACCAAATGCCGGGTGTATTATGGGTACCCGTGGAATGATCATGGGCCCCGGCACCATGCCTCTGGGGTAGAAAGGTGCAGCAGGGGGGTAGAACCGTGGGATCGGGAATCCGGGTCTAACCCCAGGCCCTGGTATCCAGTACTCGCCCTGGAAAATGAATGAAATGCTTTGTAATATAAGAATTACCAGTCACTAAGTAAATAGTCTTTTTCGATAAAAAATTATTTTATTGTTAATTTTTTCAAAGGTGTTTTTTAACAACACTATCACACGAATTAGAAAACAGTTTTTCGATAAAATCCGCAAAACTCCAAAAGTCAGATATTACGTGTGGGGTATTGCTAGATTCAGAGAAGTTATATTGGTATGTACAGGATGAGCCACAAAAGAAAAAGGTAATAATGTAAAATTTTGACAATTACAAATGTCACACACTTTTCAAAAATTGTCAGTAACCAAAATACGCGCTGATATTTTTTCTTTTAATTAACAAATTGACATTTTTAATGTCCTTGCCATAGGTAGTTTTCATATGCATCATGACAGCAAAAAAATATTGAAAACGGCATGTCTTTGAGTTGTGTGTATTATTTTGGCCAACCTACAGTCAGCATCTTTTTATCCAGAGACAGTGACAGCGTTGCCTTCAATTTTATATAATTTTTAATATACCGGGTGGCCCAAAAAAAACCGGACAATTTTTTTTTATTATAACTTTTGAACTATACAATCGATTTTAACCGGACAAACTACACTTGATAGAAAATTAATCAGAGGTTCGACTAAATATAATTTTTTTCCGCCATCTCAAAATCCAAGATGGCGGACGAAATTAAAATGTACCCTTCAAAGATGCTAGTTTATTCTTGTGTTGCGAACATGTTTTAGTTATTTTTTTTAAATTGGTAAAAAAGCTGCATTCTTGCCACGCACAACAAGGTACAAATTAGCAAAATCGGTTCAGTGGTTCTAAAAAAAATATTTTTGTTTCTACCATTGTTTTGCATATTATACGATTGCCTTGCCAATCATGTCTGCATTAATTTCTTTATAAATTCATTACTACTAAACCGATTTTGATCAAATGAAAAACAAACGCCATTTTAAAATTTCAGATGGCGGACAGAATCAAACTTGATTGTTCAAAATTGCGTGTTTATTCTTATTCTCCTAAAATGTTTTAGTTTTTTTTTAATTTATAGAAAATCACTACTTTTCCCCCGCACAACGAGGTACATATTATTAAAATCGATGTGGTGGTTCTCAAGAAATCTATTTTTGTTTCATTGTTTTACAGATTCTGCAATTGCATTGCCAATCCTGTCTGCAATCATTTCCTTATAAATTTGTTATTACAAAACCGATTTTAGTGAAATAAAAAAAAATCGTGGTGAGAATTGACTGTTCTTTAAAGATTGTTATCGAAATTTTCCGCCATCTTGGAATTACATACTTGATTCTTCAAAATGGCGTGTTTATTCTTATTTTGCGAAAATGTTTTAGTTTTTTTTTATTGGAAAACACTAGTTTTTTCCCGCATAAGGAGGTACAAATTAATAAAATCGGTTAAGTGATTCTCACAAAACCGGATTTTGTGTTAACCATTGTTTTACAAATTACACGATTGCATTGTCAATCCTGTCTGCATTCATTGCTTTATAAATTCATCATTATTTCACTAAAATTGGCTCAGTAATAATGAATTTATAAGGAACTGAATGCAGACAGGATTGGCAATGCAATCGTATAATTTGTAAAACAATGGTTAAAACAAAATCCGATTTTGTGAGAACCACTTAACCGATTTTATTACTTTGTACCTTGTTAAGCGGGAGAAAAGCCGTGCTTTTCTATAGATTAAAAAAAAGTAAAACATCTTGAGAAAATAAGAATTCTCTCCGCCAAGATGGCGATAAATTTTGATCATGATCTTTAAAAAGCAATCAATTCTCACCAGGATGTTTTTTGTTCCATCAAAATCGGTTCAGTAATAATGAATTTATAAGAAAATAAGTGCAGACATGATTGGCAATTGTATAATGTTGAAAACAATGGCTGAAATAAAAATATTTTTTTAGAACCATTAAACCGATTTTGCTGATTCGTACCTTGTTGTGCGTGACAAGGACGCAGCTTTTTTACCAATGTAAAAAAATAACTAAAACATGTTCGCAACACAATAAACGAGCATCTTTGAAGGGTGATTTCGTCTGCCATCTTGGATTTTAAGATGGCGGACAAAAAAATATATTTAGTCAAAACTCTGATTGATTCTCTGTGAAGTGCAGTTTGTCCCATTAATATCGATGGTATAGTTCAAAAGTTATAATGAAAAAAAAATTGTCCGGTTTTTTTTGGCCCACCCGGTATGTTTGTCATGTCAAAGTCACAAAAGTGTAACTGCCTATGGCAAGGACTATACTCTATTACGGAAAAGCCAAAGCCAAAAGCACAAATAAAAACAAAATAAATCAAGATTTATTAAGCAGTTTGAGTGCTTCATGCGTTTACATAAACCACAAATAAATCAGACATATCTACACAACCAACATAAAAAACGTAGAAAAGAATCGTTTGAAGTTAGGTGTGGTAGAAATCAGCTTAAAGGTTCGAAAATAATAGTTATTATTTACCAAGATGTTAAGGAATATGCACTGGGCAATTATTTATATTCTGACAAGACCTGATATTTGGAAAAACACCGAAAAAATAGGGCCAAATAATTCATGAACTTTTTGTGAAACCAACAGAAACAACTACTCCGAGGGAAAATACCCCTACCGGCATTGAATTATACTGATGGCTTGATGCTTTCGTTGGGAACTTGTTAAAACTGTTAGGTTTTCACTATCTCCAACGTCGATCACAAGGATACGAATGATCCCCGTCTGATAGTCAGGAACAAGTGATTAATCACTTATTCCTGACTATCAGGACGTGTTCCAGACGGGGATCATTCGTATCCTTGTGATCGACGTTGGAGATAGTGAAAACCAAACAGTTTTAAATTCATGAACTGTTTAAACAAGATTTGACAATATGGGAACAACGGTGACAATTCCTCTTGATTTGATAACATCTGACGAAAAACGGGAAATTAAATAAAATGTATATTTGTGGCGGATTAATTTTACAAATAAAACCAATTAAAAAATATCTCTATACAACCAGGAGAATTTAGTGGCATAAGGGCAAGGGATAAATAAGAAAAAAAAAGATAATAAAAAGATTTACCTCAGGCTGGATTTAAACCTTTCGCTAACCAGGCAACCCCTATTCCATCTGAGCTACCGAGGCACTGATTCAAAATTCGCCTATTCAGAAACCGTTTTGTTATCTCTAATTTTTCTTTGTTAGTATAGGTGTGTGCTCTCAAGCGTCCGGTGGCTACGAGAACACAGTAGGTACTATAGGATGGGAGATGAATACACATTCACCATTGTTAGTTGTATGAAACCTTGCCCTTATTCCACTAAATTCTGCTCGTTGTATAATTTATATCTAGGGCGCTAAAAATCTCTATATTTTTCCTGGGTAAAAAGTAGTGCTGAAATACCCAACTAAAGTTTTATTTGCAAAAGAAATGCAAGATTCGACATCGTAGGGCGATTTTTCATAGTTTCGAGTTAAAAAAAAAATTTGCGTATCTATTGTAAACTTTGCTAACCTCATAAAATCCATGCTCTGGCAGCTGACCATATTTATGTCTTCCGGGTGACCTACTGCGCCTTCTCGAGTCTCTAGGGCTTCTGGTTCTTTCCTGGTACTTTTTATAAGATGATCTAAGGGGAAAAATAAATATTAGAATATATAGGGAATGTTAAAAAAAAACAAGTTTTTTAAAATTTTTTGGTTATCTCGACTATTAAAAAAGGGAGGGGGATATTACCATATAATTTTTTTGGCTCAAATCGTTATCTTGTATTTTTCCGTTAGAGAGCGAAACAAAATCTTTCTATACTCGTTTAGCCACAAAAAAATGTTTGTTTTTATTCAATTCAATTCAATATATTTATTTACAGCTCACTTTTGTATAATTAACAATTTTTCTTTTCGCACCATTTTGCAGTAAATAAATATATTTTGTATGCATTTTAAAGTCCCAGGAACTTGTCCACGAGTACTAAACTTTACGTTTGTAGTATTTTTGGCTTTTACTCCGCTGACTCGACATAAAACGTTGCGAAGGCGGTAAAAATGCAAAATGCATGACCCGACCTGAGAGACAAATTATGTCACGGTCATGAGTATTGTTTTTCGTTTCATCTGCCTGCCTTTTGTTTTTACTCTGATAGTTTCTTTTTTATTCGGTAGATGTCGCCACTTCTTTGAAAAGCATACGATATCGCAAGCAATATTTACCATTTCTCTTACCAATGTCGTAAGATAAGATGTATATACCGTCTCTCTAGCTTTACAAAGGTGTCACATTGACCATGCAGTGTTCTGAAGAGTCCCTTAAGGACGAAAAAGTTAACTATCAACACTTAATAGGTGTCTATTAGATCTTGGACCCCCGGGTTTAAACCTTTCGAGCTGCCCACGGCAAAATACAAGAGAAACAAAATCTTTCTTAGCCACGAAAAAATGTTTGTTGTTATTCACGGGTACTAAACTTTACGTTTCTAAATTCGACATTTTTTTTAAATTTCTAAAAGCTCGAGTTAATTGATCTAACTTTACCAAATACTACAAAGAGTTAACCTTGCCAAAACTCAAGAAAATTGCTTAAGGGATTTATTACAGCTATGGTATTTATCATCTGCCCATTTTATCCATTGTTTGGACCCGGTTGTCCTAGACCGACTTCCTGCATTCCTTAACATGGGCGTGCAAAAGGGTGAGGCATCCGCCTTAGGCAACCCCCTTCAGATGACAACCATGTTCAAACAATTTCAGAAATTTGCCGCTCTTAAATAATCTGCAATTAAAAGGTTAAGGTAAATTATGTGGTGCAAAAGAAAGTGACAGATAAGTTTGCAGAGGGTTCCAAAACTTTTGGGCAAATAACTTTTCATGTTTAGGTAGTTATGTTAGTTAATTGTATTTGGATTTTTTAAAAAGCGAGTTGATTCCCCAGACGTGTTTTTCAGTTTCAGTAGTTCGGACACTCGCTAAAACGGACACTCCAGTAATCCGGATTGCTCTATAAACCGGACATTTTCAATATTTTACCTCTCTACACCGGAATTTAAAACGTTTAGCCAATCGTGAAAGAACCTAGCCTATATTGCGTGTAAAACTAGCCACTAGCCTAAGAAACCTCAAGACGGTTCATATGAAAGAAACATAACAATAATTTTCCTGTCTTAACAAGTTTCACGCGACGTAATAATTGTAGGCATTTCTGCATTCAGTTTATTCTATTCAGTCGTACGTATGTACGAGACACGTCAGCGATGGCTCCATACAAATGGTGCCACAAAACATTAACACTCACCAAAAAATGTGAAATATTGGACAGTCTAGATAAATCCGGAAATATCCGTCAAACGGCAGCAAATTTTGGAGTGCCTAGATCCACGATTTTTAATATAAAGAAGAATATAGACAAAATAAGGAACTTTGTGTCAAATTCATATCAAGGGACAGCGTCTAGGATGTATTTTTGATTTTTTACGTTCGCCGATTTTTGCCGGTGTTCTCCAAGTTTATCGCATTTTGTTTATACACAGAATTCGAAAAGTGGCAGCAGCAGATAATCCTAAAGTTGAGGCTGCTTTATACAATTGGTTTTTACAACAACGGCTTGCCCACATACCTGTTTCTTCATATCTTTTAAGAACGAAAGCGAAGCATTTTTATGAACGCAGAACTCAAAAAGATGATTTTTTGGCGAGCTCTAGTTGGCTTGACAAGTTCAAGAAACGACACTTTTTAAACTTATGCAGTTTAAGTTATACATAGGTATGTATGTACCTACATAGAAACATTACATTTTTAGCTCACACATATACTATACTATAGTAGTGTGAGCTATGGTGATCCTAATTTTTTCGAGAAAAAAAAAGTTGCTCCGATTTCAAAAATTTTTATATATCTTTGCGTTTCAAATGATTTTGAAACTTTTTTGTTGTGTCTGTCTGTCTGTCTGTATGTCTGTGTGTCTGTAACGACCAACGCACATAACTCAAAAATCGCTAGCCCGATTTCAATGAAATTTGGTACCTAAGCTGGGTTTTGGCTCGAGATGGTTCCATTTAAAAATGAACAAAATCCACCAAACAGAAGCCAAATAAAAGGGTGGGGGTAGATTTCAAAAATTAAGTTTATGTAAAAATATGGCGTGTGTGATATCAAACGAAAAATAATTTAGTCTGGAGTTAAACAAAATACATTTTAGTTTATTTAACAAAAAAAGGGTGGGAGTAAATTTCAAAAATTAGAATGTATGTGAAAATATGGCGTGTGTGATATCAAACGAAAGGTAATTGAGTCTGGAGTTAAACAAAATACATTTTAGTTTTTTTTTAAAGGGGGTGGGTAATTTTCACAAATTTGAGTTTAAGTAATAACATGGCTTGTGTGGTATCAAACGACAGGTAATTGAGTCTAGAGTTGAATAAAATATATTTCAGTTTTTAGTTATATTAGCTTACACGTACACTATAAATATAGTATCTAGTGTGAGCTTAAGTGCCCATAAATTGGCAGAGTATTTTTATAGTTTTATATTTTTATAACATTGGATTGATTTTTTAAGTTTTACCTTTTTTTATATAAGCACTTTTACGAAATAAAGGTATTTTAGTATGAAATTTTGCGATTTTTATAAAAAAATAAATAGTCCCAGTAGTCCGGATACCTCGATAATCCGGCATTGACCAGAACGATATGTGTCCGGATTATTGAAGTTGTACTGTATATAATAGGCATACCTAGTCAGGGACTTTTTAAATTGCCGCGCTCGAAAATAAAAAAAATCCTCTTTGCACTTAGGAAACCCAGTTTGAACCAAACCAACAAAATAGTGAACCTTACCTCTGTCTGTATACTCTTTCTTCTGATATCTTTAAAGGATAAATTTTGACAAAAAAAATAATTTGCCGGCAATTTCCCTGACTGTACGTATGTATTTACTTAAACCGTAGTTCAGTTGGAATGTTTGTAAATAAAATTTGATGTTATATTTATTACAATCAATAATCACAGGTGATGCAAGGCGCAATTAGGAGGTGGCTTTGCCCCCTCGTTCTCAAAATTGACCTCCCTAAACGAAAGGAGCATAATTTATTAGGGTAAAAATTTCCGACTCGGCTCTTTTGAAACTACACAAAACTTTTTCATTTGATACCATATTTCTACAAAATGTTTAACTTGCGGCCTTTTCCCTTTAAATAATTTGATATTTTTCTGAAATTGCGGCATTTTTTCCCTTTTTATCAAAAATTTTCTGTGGCGCCAATTTCTTTAAAAAATACTTAATTTTTCTAAATTTTTGTTTGCCACGCCATTATTTTCCTCATATCTACAAAAAAATTTTCACGACGCGAAAAGTATTTGAATTTTACATTTTTGTCTGCTGTGCAACTGTTTTTGATTTCCAGTAATTTTTTTATATTGCCAACATTTTCTTCTGTGGCACCATTTTTGCCGAAAAGAACTTAATTTTTCATAAATTTTCTATTATATCTTGTTATATCTACAAAAAATATTCCGCGGCGCGATTTCTTTTGAAAAATAGTTAATTTTTCTAAAACTTTCGCCTGCGGTAGAAAGTAATAGTTTGTATATTAAATAGGCTGACCCATATGTGTTTAGCGTAAAAGGAGGACGTCAGAGACAGCAAAGCCGGATCCTAAAAATATTTGATGACCAAAAAAAAGTATCTTAAAATCGAGAAGCCTGCATTTGTATAGAAACCAATAAAAAACCACCTTGAAAAACGGCAGGGTAGTGCCGTGGTATGTTCGTCGGCTTCATATGCACAAGGTACCAGGTTCGCGTCTCGAACAACGTTGCAAAAACAAACAAAAAAGTCTGCCTTGCCTCTCACTTCCTTTTCAGCGTTCAACAGTCGCCATCGAATTAGCGTGCGAGAATATACGCAGGTGTAGTCCAGGAGCCGACACGCAGCCCGCCGAGGAACCAGAAATAATAAGCCAGGAGCCTGCTATAAGTGCCAGCATAAATCTCCTACAGTCAATTCACGACAACCACGACTGTTGCACTGAAAAGGGATCAGAATCGGAAGTCTATCGTCTATAACCAAGTTCTGCTGGGACGATAGTGATATTGGATAGATGCAAGTCTAACATGTAGCAGGATCACCTTTCGGAAGGGGTGTAAAAGCTTGGGTCCACTGTCCAAAAGATCCCTGACCTCGACAAAGAGGTGCCAGGCAAAATTAAGTCCTATTAGAGAAAGAAACCTTGCACTGCCCAAAAACCAACACTAATACTTATATATAGAGCACCCATTTTGCCACCACTGTGCCCTTCAAAATATGTCGACTTCAGCTCCAAAAAGCTGATATTGTGCAAAAAAATGTAATCAATAAAAAACATTAAACTAGTGGGAGTAAAACCAAAAAAACATCGAAACAGGGATGATGATTTGTATACTCCGGCAATAAGAAACGAAAAAAGGCGTATTTGGAATATATTAATAAAAAGCGTGACTTCAAAATTGTGTGGCAAACTCTTAATGAAGTGATGAATATTTCAAGAAAAAAAATGACCGGTCAATTCCTGTTCCTTTGGGCGACCCAGACAAAATTAATAATTTTTTTGTTGAATCTGTTTCTCAAATTTGTTCTCCTGTTAACCCAGATACAATAAACCACTATCTAAGCAATAAGTCCACAGACAAAAGCATTGAACTGCCAGAGGGTGGCGACAGTAACTTTAGTTGGGCTATATCCACTTTAAGATCGAATGCGGCAGACAACAATGATAAAGTTGTGCTGTCCCGTTATAATACCATTTTTGGTATATAATATGACGATTAGTCTCAATATATTTCCTTCGAAATGGAAAACAGCTCTTGTAATACCACTGCCAAAAATCATTAGCCCAAAAACGTATTCTGATTTGCGTCCTATTAGTTTATTAAGTGTGATTTCGAAACTCTTTGAAAAATTATCTATGAACAAATAGTTGGATACTTAAATCAGAACAAATTATTTTTTAAAGGACAATCGGGTTTTAGAAAAAGATTTAGTACAGCCGTGGTGCTTTCAAATATTCTGAATGACATTATTCTGGCTTCGGATGAAGGAAAAATCTCAGCTCTGGTTTTGTTGGATTATAGTAAGGCACTTGACAGTCTGGATCCGGCTCTTCTTGCCGCCAAGCTTAACTATTATGGTTTTGATTCTAATTCAGTGAATCTTTTTAAAGATTACTTAAACAATAGGAATCAACTTATTATTTTGGATCACAAGACCTCGAAAAGCTGGTGGTAGGGAGGGGCGTTCCTCAGGGGTCAATTTTGGGCCCCTTGTTTTTTGTAATTTATTAATTAATTATGGATACGCATGAGTATGCAGAGGGGTCGATTCTTTCACAATATTGTGATGAGTCAGAAACTAACTACTTTTAGCATATCAGAGTATTTGCAGGCACAAGAACAAATAAATATTACCATGTGCGAAATTTATAGTTACCAGAATACTAATGGTCTTAAAATAAATCCAACAAAATCGGCAATTATGTTTTTCGGTCCCCACAGTGAGTGGGCAGAGGAAAATACTGAAGTGCGTATGGCTCAAGTCGCCGTTCCAGCAGTACAAAAATTTAGGTGTGATATTTGATCACAAGTAGCTAGGTTTTACAAAAAGCGTATTTTTCTCTAAGAAATCTTTTCAAAAGTCGACATCTACTTCTTAGGTTAAGGAAACAATAATCTGAATTACTTGTGCTTTCGCATTGTAATTATTGCGACTTTGTGTACCCTCGTGCGGGGGCAACAATCTTTGCAAAAAATCCAAAATTCATGCATACGATTTATTTATGACTTCGATATCGAGATCAATTAAGTCATAAACTTAAGCAGCTTTGATGTCTTAATATGCAGGATAGACTAAAATTACATATGGGTTGCTTTCTTTATAAGCTGCTTAAAACAGGCAAACCAGAATATCTCAATGAAAGGTCATTTCCAGAAAATACATACACCATCGTCAAACACGAAACAAAGTAAAATTCTAAATCACAAACATCGTACTGCTTTATTTAAAAGATCATTCAGCTATTTATCTGTTAAACTTCTGAACGAGGTACCAACCAACTCTCTTTTTTCTTCATTCTTATCTTTTAAATATATATTTAAAAACTGCATGTTTCAAAAGTATTTAATTTAGGGATTTTATAATACTTCTTATTTTCTTTTTGCTGTTTGTTTATTTATTTTTATCAAACACATGTTTTTATTAAATATTTAATTTGATAATGTATTATCTTGTGTACTCGGTTAATAACAGCTATGCTGAACTTCGCCGAAGTTAAAATATAGGGCTTTTTATTTATTTATTTACTTTGGACGACAATCTAAAGCCGGTTATACAGTGTGAGTCCTGCTTTAAGTAAATGCAAAGGGTTTGGCAGTACTAACCCTGACTGAACCGAAGCAAAAATCCTTTATCTATGGTACTAACCTAGTGCTTGAATTAGGAGGAGTACGACTTCGTCTTTTTTCGAATCTACTCGGAGTACGACTTCGGCGACTGCTACTGCTATGTTTGTTGGGTTTCAAAGGGGAACGGCTGCGCCGTCTAGGGCTGGGCGTCCTTCGGGAACCTCTTGAGTTATATTTATCTAAAAATCAAATTAAGAATAGAAGTCTTATGTCAAGCGAAAAGGCAACAATAATGACTGTAGAACATACCTGGCGACTTTTTGTCACTGCTATGTTTTCTAGGAGATCTTGACCGATCTGGTGAGGCGCTTGGAAGAAAACTAAAAAGCCCAAAAAAGGTGTTTTTAATGCTTTCAGAAAATATTTAATCAAAAAATTGGCGGCAACAAGCACGTCCCTAAAACGTGCTAACTTAAGCACAAGACCTAGTTATTATTGGTCTCAATGTAGATGCTTTATTTTTGTTGAAAAATAAATTTTCAATCAATGTTTGAAAACTGCGTTACATTAGGTGTGATTAGGTAAAGAAAACCAACATCTGCTATCAACTCTACCAGTTGCTGGGTGCGACAAAATCTGCTATTTATATTCCCTCCTCTAAAAAAATCTGACTTGCACTTAGCAAGTATTGTCAGATCGCCGACGATAAGTAACATTAGAAAATGTATGTCACAAATTGCAATTACGAGGGAAACAAATTCAAATTCAATTTATTTTAAAGTTTTGTTACAAATTCTTAATAGAATTAAAGTACTGTCCCTGTGCTGCATGGTAGCTCGTTGAGAGAATACTGGTCAAGTTTACATATACTATAATACTTTTTTTTCATTATATCTACCTACTTATATATCTTATATAATATCACAAAATGATCATATTATTATTGTCATAAATGTTTCATTCTAATTAATCTTAAGTACACCTTTTATAGGTGTTGTGTTATGTTATACTTTTATAAATTTATATGTTATACTTATGCTACACTCTTATAAAAAGTTATGTTATACTCTTATAAATGTTATGTTACACTCTTATAAATGTTAAGTTCTTATAAAATGTGCATAGTTTTGACTTAAATGTTACATGTTATGAAATTTATCTTAATTGAATTTCATCTAGCAGGTAGTTATTTGTTTTTAGCTAAGGACATTCACATTCAGACAACACAGACACAAACATTTTGTATAATCCTATAGGTATTAATTTTATTTAATTAATTAACTAAGAGTAGCAGTAATCAAATTTAGTCAGCTTGCTTACTGAATAATTTAGAGAGTTGATATTTTTTAAGCAATTATTGAAGAATACCTTGCCCATGTGTTGGGGTGATTTTTTTTATAATCTGGTTTTAGATACAGCCAGATTGCGATAAATATCGATGATTTTGCTGTTCGATTTTATGTTTTGATAAGGTTTTCCTTACGAACATTATACATAAAACTATATATAATTGAACTGTCAAAGAAGTTTTCAGTCAACCAACCACGGACATACCAAACATATGGAAACCACTCCTAAGGAAATGACTGCGGATGGAGTACACGGACACATAGAAACCAAAATAGGTACAAAGCGATCGATTTATGATTTTCAGAAACTGATAAAATAATGTAGAAAAAACATAGAGGTAATAAATTTATCAGTTTTTCATGCATGGCGCAATAAAAACAAACTAGTTTGTAAGAAATCAGACGATTCTTTGAAAAACTTTTCACTAAACAAAGTAGTTAAAGTAAATTTTTATAAAGGGGAAAGAAATCTAACTTTCGAATGAAATTTTGACAACAATGAATAAACGTTGGAGTTCCTTCAGCAAAACGTTGTTTTTCCGTATAGGCCTAAAACCTTGAAACAAAAAAAAATTAAAAAGGAAAAAATCATCGAAGATCTGGTTCCACAAATGCCTCTAAGCCGAAGACGATTCTGGTTAGCGCTTTCAGAATCCCAAAAATCTTCAGCTTTGTTGAATTCGTAACAAAATATTGAAATTGATGACGAGAATTAAAAGGTATTTATTAATATTTATTTAGTTTTAAATCTATTATTTTTGTTTTCGTAAAGTAATTTCGTCGTTTTGTAATAAAAATACCATTTAAAATCTAATTTAAAACACAGTAAATGTAATAACTGTGTACAAAATCACTTCACTGTGTTTTTGAACAACAAATTATTTTTGTCTTTTGCTTTCTTTCCAAACAGAAACAAAGTTTGCCATGGCGTATTCATTAATTTATGTAAATACTGTAAAAACTGTTTCTTAAAAACTTACATATAAAAGTTATTTGGAGTTTGCAAAATTAAAACACTTAGGAACACACGATAATTTTTTAGAATGTCCTTTTCCCCAAAAATAAGCTAAAATGTTATTACTGTATTTTTCCTTTGGACAGCCGCGATGCTCGGCTGTTTTTTATGAGGTGTTAAAAATAGATTGAACCAGCTTGTATCGTTAATAATAATAAAATTAGCCATGGTGGACACCAAATTTGGAGCCAGTAATCAGAACCAAGGCTGTAACCAGGATTTTTTTTCGGAGGGTTAATTTTTTTCAGTAGGGGTTCTAGAGTATCGATGCAGAACGCCAATATGGTTATCTTGTTTGTCTTTTTTATTTAGTATTTCGGGGATTAATATATCGAACCTTTGGGTACGGTCTTGATCAAAACTGTGGAACAGGTGGGAAAAAAGGTTGATCAAAACAGGAATAAAAAATAACCCCTACCTTGGTCCAGCTTTGTATCTCAATGCCAAATCAGGATGGCCAGGCCTGTACTCCCCCGGTTTCAATGGGGTCGGAGACTTGGATTTGTGCTTTTCTGTGGATTTTGACCTAATAAGAAATTAAACCTATTCTTCAGTAGGTGTTTATTTATCTATGTTTGGTATAAATCAGTTAAGTAGTTCCGAAGATAATAATCCATTATAATTGTATCGTATTATTAAATGGAATAATTTGGGACCAAAGTATATCAAAACATAACAAAAAGCTTATATATAACACCATTGGAAAAAGTATTATTACATACGGTTCAGAAGTATGGCCAATCAAAGATAGAACAGAAAAAATGCTTTCCGCTACGGAGATGGACTATTGGAGAAGAGCAGCAGGGAAATCAAAAAGAGAAAGAGTTACAAATCAAAGAATAAGAGAAATTATGACAGTGGGTGAACGTACTTTAGTGGATGATATAAGAACAAAACAACTGGTGTGGTACGGACATTTACAAAGAATGGATGATGGAAGACTACCTAAACAAATATTACAATGGAAACCAACTGGCCGAAGAAAACGAGGAAGGCCGAGGAGAAGCTGGAGAGAAGGAATAGACAGTGAAATAAGAATAAGAGGCCTAGATGTTGAATTATGGGCAAACAGAAACGAGTGGAGATTGGGTATCCGAAGACGTAGAACGTTGTGAAACCGATATATATATATATATATATATATATATATATATATATATATATATATATATATATAATTGTATCGTGTACTTATAACTAATAAAATATTCTGCCAATTTATGGGCACCTAAGCTCACACTAGATACCATAGTTATGTGAAATATGTTTTATTCAACTCCAGACTCAATTACCTTTCATTTGATACCACACAAGCCATGTCTTGACTTAAACTCTAATTTTTGAAATCTACCCCCACCCTTTTATTGGGCTTGCGTTTGGTGGATTTTGTTCATTTTTAAATGGGACCATCTCGACCCAAGACCCAGCATAGGTACCAAATTTCAATCAAATCGGGCAAGCGGTTTATGAGTTATGCGCGTTGGTCGTTACAGACTGACATACAGACAGACAGACAGATGGCGCAACAAAAAAGTTTCAAAATCATCTAAAACGCAAAGATATATAAAAATTTTTAAAATCGGAGCAACTTTTTTTTTCTCAAAAAAAATTACGATCACCATAGCTCACACTACTATAGTATAGTAGTAGTGTGAGCTAAAATTTGTGTGCAGATGTATGCTTGAGGCAGTGGCGGCATCTGCCCACTTCGCCAGGCGCCAAAATGTGCCCGAAGATCTCCAGATCCGCCACTGTTTGGGGTACCAGTGGATTTTTTTTTTTCAGTAAACTGATAAAAAAGGGGTGTTTTTCAAGAACAAATTTTTAACATTTTTCAGATCTCTATTGCCCTAATTTTCCGAGAGACAGATATTTACTTATAAAGCTTAAATTTTAATTTCATGCTCTTAGGCCTTATTATAAAATACTCTGCCAATATATGGGCCCCTAAGCTCACACGAGGTACTATAGTTATAGTGTACGTATGAGATAATATAAATAAAAACGGAAATATACTTTATTCAACTCCAGACTAAATTACCTTTTGTTTGATACCACACAAGCCATGTTTTGACTTAAATTAAATTTTTGAAATCTACCCCCACCCTTAAAAGAAAAAAAAACTAAAATGTATTTTGTTTAACTCCAGACCCAATTACCTTTCGTTTGATATCACCCACGCCATATTTTCACTTAAACTCTAATTTTTGAAATATACCCCCACCCTTTTTTTAAATAAATTAAAATGTATTTTGTTTAACTCCAGACTCAATTACCTTTCGTTTGATATCACACACGCCATATTTTGACATGAACTCTAATTTTTTTAATTTACCCCCACCCTTTTATTTGGCTTGTGTTCGGTGGATTCTGTTCATTTTTAAATGGGACCATCTCGACCCAAAACCCAGCGTAGGTACCAAATTTCATTAAAATCGAGCAAGCGGTTTTTGAGTTATGCGCGTTGGTCGTTACAGACAGACAGACATACAGACAGACAGACAGACAGACGGCGCAACAAAAAAGTTTCAAAATCATTTGAAACGCAAAGATATATAAAAAATTTTGAAATCGGAACTTTTTTTCTCTCGAAAAAATTAGGATCATCATAGCTCACTCTACTATAGTATAGTAGTAGTGTGAGCTAAAATCCGTTACTGATACTCAAAATAAATAAAGTGATCTGTAAATTTGGTAGGTCTGGTCAAATAAACAGATCAAGTGAGCTCTAAATTTGAACAGACCAGCGAAAATATAAGTTATATATTCACACTCCCTAACATTCCGAGGAAATTGCTAAAATTCACAAAAAATTGCATTACTTTATGTTGGCCACCACAAGAAAAAAATGGCGCCTAAAACCAGTTTTTAAACTTAAACAATTCGTTGAGGGATAAATACACACTTTTATCAAGAGTTTTATACGCTATTTTTTGCACTTTGGATGTTTTTTCTAGTATTAACTTTTTTTAAAGCTTTTTTCCTTTTTATCGCTTATCTGTCACTTTTTATCCCTGACATTAACTTTTTAGCCCCAATCTGTCAATTTTCATCCCTGATTTTTATTTTTTCATGTATTCCGTTACTTTTTAACCCCGGTGATAAAAAGGGACACTCTTAATCCCTAAAATGAAAGATAGAATCTGTACTTTTTGTATGTACTCCAAATGTCACGTTAGTATTTTTACTTTTTTAATTCGTATTTTGTTCACAAATGCAATTTTTATCCCTACAGTGCGAAAATCTTTTTTATATGGGGATATATCCTAATGTCTTTGGTGCAAAACACTTAGGTACACCAAATCTCATGTTAGTATTTTAATACACTATACTATTACTTATTTTAGAACTAACCGTCTTGATCTCGACCGTCTGTCTCTGGACTTTGGCCTTCCGTCTCTGAATTTTGACCATCTTTCTCGCGATTTGGACCGTCTTTCCCTTGACTTAGACCGTCTGTCTCTAGATTTTGTGAGTCTTTCTCTTGACTTGGACCTTCTTTCTCTGGATTTCGATAGGCGTTCTCTCGATGTCGACGGTCTGTTCCTAGACCTTTGTTTCTCACTGCAATGCAAACAGAATGCTGGGTACTCGTGTCCTTCATCGCTATCTTCGAAAATGCCCTTTTCTCTCCCTCTTCCTCTGCTTCTGCTTCTCTTTCTGCTTTCTGTATCTCTTTTCTTATTATCGCCTTTGTATCTGCTGTAAGCCCCACCACTCCTGGGAAAATTGAAGAAAATGGGATAATTGTGTCTACATCATGATTCCTTCCCATTCCCCAAGAAAATAAACACAATAGTCTTTTTTTAAATCACAAAAAAATCAAAAATATTTAAATCTAAAAGGCCACAACAGAGAAAATAATTGCGGATTAAAATTGGTTTTTATAAAAATTAACTTTTTACTAAAAATTCTGACCGTTTAGTCAGTTTATTTGTATCACTGTGTTTGTAAAATTCTTAAATCATATTAAATTTCTTGTTTCCTAAAACGGTATATATCAATAAATTAAAAACAAAAAGAGCTTTAAGTGACTTTAGCAAAAAATCGTTTCTTAGTGGTGGTAAAAAAACGAAACATGATTAAATTTAAAAATACTACTTTAAAAAGATATTTGACTAAAAAAAATCATACGATGTAAGTTTTCTTGATTCCAAAGGTAGCACATACACTTTTTTAAATACTAAAATATTGCCAATAACTTATTACATTTGAAATAACGATTTAACTAATTGAATTATTTAATTTTTACTCTGCTTTTATGAATTTATAATTTTTATTTCATATATATCTTTTATGTTACCTGGTTAGTTATTTCCTTCTACTGAACTATAACTGGCAAAATACTTAATTTAAAAAACATCGCATCGTGTTTTCTATATTATCTTAATTAAGAGTCAACACTCTACCTTCTTCTTTCTTTGTTCTTGCTTCTAATGAATTTCAATTTCCCACTGCGCGTTATTGAGTTTAAACTAGTAGTCTATGGGCCAGTCAACTTATAGGTATAATTGGGGGGTACCAATCTTGAATCTTGAACCATGATGACCATCTCGAAGCGGTAGCTTAAACAAATGGCGGCCAATGACGTTTAAAATATAGAACATTTAAAAAATATATTTTATTACGAGGGCTGTCTTTTACATTTGGCATATACGAGCATAGAGGGCGACACTGATTAGACCGAATGTCGTTACTAAAACTTAATATCAATCTTTGCTTAACTTAAATAAAAAAAGTAAGTGCGATAGATATAGTTATATAGCTACAGTTAATTTTTTAAGTTAACAAATGAGTCGAAATTATGGCAACAAGAAGAGTTGATTTCTGTTTTCGTAATGAAGCACCACATCAGTGGACAGTTTTCGTTCGTATGGCGAATTCAAGTGTGGACGGATTATCCTTAGCGATGATCCAAGGCCAGGTGCACTAAAAACGGCTGTTAACCAGGAAACATGTGACATATCGCGAGATTGAGGCTTCATTGGGGATTTCTCAATTAAAAAAATTGCATAAAGAATTAGGAGTAACAAAATTAGTTTCCCGCTGGCTACCGCATCTGTGAACCAAAGAACAGAAAGAACCTAGAGTCAACTGGTGTGAAAATAAACGTCACTCGTCTGTTTGGGTGTTCCAACATGAAGAAAAGCAAACAAGTCATCCGTTCTCGAAGTGTATCCAAAAAGATGGTCCCGACATTTGTCTCAAAAGAAGGTCATGTAGCAACAATTCCTCTGGAAGATCAAAGGACTGTTACTGCCAATTGGAACATCGCATTTGCTTGCCGAAAGTCATCGCTGAGCTTCGAAAAAAGAACCCCGAACGACAAATCATCATCCATCGAGACAATGCAAATTTGCACAAAGCACAAAAACCATTGAATTTTTAACCCAACAAAACGTCGAATTGTTGAACCATCCTTCATACAGTCTCGACCTAAGTCTAATGATTTCTATACTTTACCGAAAATCAAGAATGGACTGCTAATCAAAGATTTCAGTCGCCAAAGGAAGCAATTTTGACACTACCAACAAACGAGTGAAATTACAGCTTTGACAAATGGTTTGAGCGCATGAAAAAGTGTATTAATTTTTGCGGAGATTACTTCGAGAAACAATAAAGTCTTTAAAAGTTATCTACTGTTTTATTCCAGCTGTATATGCAAAACTTAAAAGACAACCCTCGTATTTTTATTTTACTGGATTGTTTCTGCATTCTAGAACACAAAAAAAATTTGCTTTAATTTAAAAATAATAAAACTAACTTTTAATTAACATTTTTTAAATTTTGCTGCTTTAAACATTGTCCGCCATCTTTGATTGGCCACCATTCGTTTAAGCTACCAGTTAAGATGGCCATTATAGTTTTCTGATAGCCTATCCATATAGTCTGTGTCAGTATTCTTGAAATCTCCCCGAGGAGTACTCCCTCACAATCTGGTGAAAGTCAAACTGCCCATGCGATGTCACTTAATTTCCGCATCGCTATTGGTCCTCGCTCGAATTTCGAGGAGTGCTCGCTCGGGGAGATTTCAAGAATAAAGACACTGTGGTAAAAAGAAAAATTAGTACCCCCAAAATATACCATCTCCCTAATTTTGGCGAGCTGGCCCGTAGAATATAGCTATCTACTATTTTGTCAATTTCGCTTGCTTTTATTATTTTTATTAAGGGTCAAAACTCTTAGTCAAGGCAACATTAAAAAGAAATGGTCAGTTTCCCTTATTTCGACCCTGCTGAATTTGCATATCCCCCCCCCCCCCCGAAATGTTGAACGGGGCTAAGTTAGATATTCAAGATGGCGCACATTGAAACGAAGGTATAGGACATTTCCTTCCAAGCCAACTTGACAAATTTAAATAAATAATTATACACATATCTAAAGAAATATCTGGTGATTTCAGATGTACTTTCGGTTTTTTATGTTCATCATACTTTTTGTTTAGAGATTAAAAGCTAACTTTTTAACAAAACCTACAAAACGTATAAACAAAAATAAAAAAGTTTAATAAATATTTGTAATACAGGTCTTTGAGGTTAACAAGTACCAAGTACCAAGTATTATTATTTTTGTATTTTTGAATTCTTTTGGGCCAGAAAAAAAAAGTTTAGCAATGTTAAGGTATCTGTATTAGATTTTCATATGGACTCAAAATTAAAATCAGAAAAAATAGTTGCCCCAATCAATTTGCCCTAAAGTAAAAAAAAATATCACATTTATTGTAGGGAAGTGACTGCTAGATCTTGACTAGAAATTACTTTTTAGCGTTTTTAGTGTTGTTCATGTTCAAAATCTTTTTCTAATAAAAAACTTTTCATCTGTCACTTTGACAGCTATGACAGAATTTTCTTTTAAAATAATTTTTAAAAATATTATGTAAAAACTATATATCTTTAAAATTTTGACACCTTGTTTGACAGATGTAAAAAAAAAGTATAGGTATTTTTATTTCTTTATCAGCATTTGAAAAAGGTGTAACAAGTAAGGTCTACTCATTGTCTCACAAATTTTTGTTGTCAAAAATATTGCCTGTTGAAAATATTAGCTGTCCATGCCAGTGGTACCTGTTCAATTAAAGTCGTTCTTCTACTTCTCGGAGTTCCATCTCCTCGCGAAGTTGCGAAATAATCATAGCAATTGAAATATGTTTTCTGCTGTTAAATGCGTCACCCTGTGTAACTATTTAATTTTAAATTTTAATATATTTTTAGCTGATTTTTAACGTTATATCATTAAAGTTAATTTAAAAAGTTTCTTATTTATTTAAAACCATAAATTTTATTTATTTAATCACTGCTATCTTTTAAACAACGTGAGGGGGTACGTATTGTAGGTAAGGTCAGGGAGAAAGTGAGGAGAACGGCTAAAAAAAGTATTTTTGTAATAGTAAAAATGTTAATATGCAAAGCTTTATTTTAATTGTAACGAAAATTATTACTAAAAAATCCCAAAAAAATTATTGTGAATTACCCTGTATGTATTTACATAGATGTATGTCATGTGTAAAGATTACATTACATCAATAAACTTAAGAACACACGTTCTATTAGAAGTTTACACACTCATGATCTTTATTATCTTCGGTATTGGATTTATTCAAGACACTGTGTATGTCAAAAAAAAATCTTTGCTGGGCGTTATTGCTTAACTAATTCTTTACCATCATATGAAATTTTGTTATTTTTGGTTAAACAGTTCACGAGTTATTACCAGATGTCACAAAAAATACCCGTTTCGTTCCAATTTGTGGCGTAGAAATTTTAAATTGACGCTGTATTGCCCCATTTGACACAGGATTAGCTGCAAAAAACCCCCCAGATTCCCAGTAATCTATATTTGTTTTACTTTTTCGCAAAAACTTAGATTGTTAATTACTGTAGGCAATAAAATTCCTTTTTCAACAATGTAAAAATCGGTGGGCTTAGGCTAATAATAAACTCTTTAGCGGCGCCCGTTAATTGAAGTAATTTAAAAAATGTAAAAAAAAGTTTTTCCCATATTAATTTATTAGTTTTTTTTTAAACCAAGCTTTATCTAAAGAAATATGTTTTACACTTTATTTTGAAGGATAGAATTTTCTTTTAAACGCTGTATAACAAGGTTGGACTACAAACAAAAGTGAAATTAAAGAAAGAAAAATAAGAAAAAAGTTTTTCTGCTTCGGCCGGGACTCGAACCCGGGATCTCTTGCTCTGTACGCAAACATTCTAAACATTGAGCTACCGAATCCATACATAAATTTTCGGAAAACTTTCATCTATGCAGGTCTGCGGTGTCTCAAAACAAGAACGAGAGACTCTTAGGGTATTAACTAGATCAAGTCATCAAACTGATTTCTATAATTCTTCCTTCCCACTGTCAAAGGTATGAAAACTCAAAAGTTAGACGTAAACTATCAACGTCTGAAAACATGAGATCACCTTTTCATGTGTTAACATTTTTCTGATCGCAATGGGCGATTGCCAACTTGGACTAGTTTCATAATTAAAACTTCATCAGGCGGCCATAAATTAAATCAATTTTGAAAAGAATCACAAAATAAACCATTTTTGTTACAAGTTTTATCTAATTTTCTCAGAAACAAAGCTTACTATAAAAGAATATGTTATACACTTTATTACAGTCAGTAAATGCGTGTCATTTAAAAACACACGTGTTTTTCACAGGTTTTACCCGATTTTACTAAAAACTGAGCTTTTCATCAAAAAGAGTGCTGTATAATTCGTCGTGGACAAAAAATTTCCTTGAAATGCTGTCAAATCACAGGTATCGAATTTATTTTATTAATGCCGCTTCAGTAGTGTCTATAATATAAAATAATTATTAAAATTTACGAAATAAATCAATTTGTTACATGTTTTATCCAATTTTCTTAAATACTAAACTTATTACAACAAAATGTTTTTCTTACTTTACGGTAGATAATGAAATGTCCTTTCAAACAGTGTATCATAGAATTGTATGATGCTATGGGGAACTCTCCAGGGACGTCTGTAAATGAGGGTCAAAATTCTAATAGAACATGTGTTCTTAAGTTTATTCATGTAATTGTCTTGAATTAAAACCAAATAATAATTAGAAATACATACACGGTAATTCACAAAGAATAATTTTTTAAATATTTTTAGAAATAATTTTCACTAGTAATACCACTAGAGGTTAAATTATTTCCGGAAATTTTTTCGAGCTAATAAATATTTTGAAAACTATCCCGAGTCGAAGACGAGGGATAATTTAAAAATATTCATCAGCGAGCAAAAAATTACGGATTTAATTTAACCTCGCGTGGTATTCGGTATGAAAATTCCACACCAATAAATTTAAAATTTATTTTTTAACTCAAAACAATGCCAATTTTTTCTTCGACAAGACACCAGCAAAACAGACAGTTTTGATTGACTTAATTATTTATATTACAAATTTAAGTTATTTAAATTTTATAATTAGAGTTTATTTAGGTTTAGTGTAGTATTAGGTTGATTTACCTTATGGTTGTATTCTTAGTCTAGGTTTTAGTTGCGTTATCTATGACAAATTCATACACGGCCGCGTACCTTCTGGAAGAGACGAGAATGCTCGTGAATCGAAGAAGGATGGAAGGGTTCTCGAATAGTAGGCAGACCCTATATATAGGGCCGGACGCCGCGTATGGAGTCAGTCAAAGATAACCAATGGAGGTGATCGCTAGATGTTAACGCGAAGTTAATAGGCGGATTAAAGTAGTGAATTATTAGCAAGTTATTAGTAAGTTTAAGTGCGTGTTTTTTGTACATAATTTGTCGAAATAAATTGACGTATCGTTTTCAACAATTGCGAGTTTTAATTGTTGTGGAGAACGCGTAACATTTAGTTACTATTGCAACTAGTGTTTTGTCATTCTACCTACCTAACTTAAAAACTAAAAGCTGATTTATTATTTTTTTGACTCAACTTAGTTTAAAATGTTTTCTTTATTTCATTTTCATATACTTACGTTCATGAAAAATTTTTTCGCAGTTTCAGCACAAATTAGATTTATTTCTACTTATTAAAAGTGTTATGAAAATACTAATTCAGATCATAAAATATTTTATTCTCTTATTTTATATCAATTTTGGATTACTACAAGTGGTAGAAAATTATAATTTTATCAATTTTTACATAGGTACATAGATAAATTTAGTGTGCATTGCAGTTTGGGCAGCAATGGCTCCTCAGCCTTTTAGATGTTAGTTCTACTTATTGTAGTTACGCAGAAATATCATTTTACAAGAAAGAATATCATAATCTTTAATTTTTTAGTAATTTTGAGCTACTACAAGTGGTAAAAAACAAAAAATGTATTGGTTTTTCATACAGCTACATCAACACGTTCAGTTCGCTCGCAGTTTCGTCACCAATGGATTGTTAGCATATATGTTGTTGATTTCTACTCATTGTGGTAATCCAAAAATACATTTTTATGATATAAAATAATATATCTTCCATTTTATAGTTACTTGTGGCTACTACATGTGGTAGAAAATTATAATTTTTACGATTTTTTATAAAGGTACATGAACAGATTTAGTTTATGTCACAGTTTCGCCAGCAATTTTAGCCATATAAATTGTTGATTTCTACTTGTTGTTTATAGTTGCACGGAAATAACATTTTAAGACTCAACACAGTACATTATTTAATTTTGCATAAGTTGCAAAAATGGTGAATAAAATCGTGTCCAATACTCACTACATAGAAATTTAATTAATTCTATTCAAAGTCCAGCTTTTTCGTCTTTAACAATAAAGGAGGTAGAAAGGAGGTGTCAGAAGAATTCAGAAAAAATCTTAAATATGTAATTGAAATGTATAAAAATTGAATAAATAAAATAAAACCTACTGTCAAAAATAATATCTTGTCATTAAGACGTCAAAAAGGATATGGCACTGGGCCCATTATTCCTGGCCCCATCAGATTTTGTTTATATTATAATATGCTATTCTCCTCTTTTAAAGAAGCATTTTTTGTAAACGACATTTTTTTGTGAGCCTTCTGAGTAAACCAGAAATAGGCTTCAAAGTATTAACATTTTTGATATATAGATCAGTGCCATATATGGTGAACTTAACGCTACTGTATATTTCTCTAACCTTTTTTTGACAAAGTGTCAAGTTTTTGATAGATCTATATACAGAGAAACATCATACAACTTTTAACACGTGCATTTAGAATGCAACAGTGCAAAGTACCGGAAAGTTTGACAGTCAGATGGGTCAGACGGATTTTAAAAGTATTTTAATCAATGATTTTAATCAATTATGGATTTGCATAAACGTTACCAAACGGATCATAACTGAAATTCGACAATCATTCCCTTTTTGTAAAGATTCCATGGTACGTGTTATTTTTAAAAATCGGCTGCCATTCTCAGTCTGTCAAAAAAGTTATTTGAAACCGTTTAATTTCCCAGCCAATGGAACAACTCGCCGCCTCTAACTTGTTGCGACAGATTTGCGCCACCGCAAAGTTAAATCGCAGCTGCGTTAATTCGCCGCAGGTCAGGTTAAGTCAGATTAGTTGAGCCGAAGCTATGTTTGCCAGCAGCGAGTTGTCCAAGACCATAATAGCACCGCAAGGACTTTCTCTTTTTTTCTTCTCTCTGGGGCCCATTTGCCCTCACCTTTCAATGTACGATAATTTTTTTCCTTACCTTTGGATAATCTGTAACATAATCTTACTAACCGCAAAAAAGCGATAACGCGGCTACTCACAGGGTATCGGTGTTTCGTCCTTATTGGGACTCATCAGTACGAGCGTAACAATATGGAATGGACATGAAATAGTTAAATATGAAAAGAAGACATAAAATGTGAACTATTATTGAACCACACAAACTGTTCAATTACAGTACCAGTCTCGGTAGCTTACGTTTGGAAGCAAAATTTTGACGTCTATGAAGAGAATAAATTGCACGTTTTCTATCCTCGTTCTCATCGTTGATGAGTGTTAATCGCAAGCGAGCATTTTGCTCGTTACAAACAAAACAATTTACCATTTTTTGTCTTTTTCAATCACAATGGCAATTCACGACGTTTTGCTATAACGCACTGTAACTTTTATAATAAATCAAATTGTCAAAAATATATTCTGAAAGTTTAAGGGTACTTACTGACGCATTATTTAACATAAACAATGACCTTACGGGAAAAACCACTGATGTGTATATTATAAAGTTAATACTTTGAAGCCGAAAAAATGCTTCTTTAAAAGAGGAGAATAGCATATTATAATATAAACAAAATC